>OZ012659.1:5284552-5396455 GCA_963942545.1 Oxycera nigricornis
GTCAGTAAAACTCGAATTGAAAGTAGCCAAAAATTAGGTTTAGTAGGTTGAAAAGAAATGAAGTGGAATGCAAAATAAAGTTGTTTATGCATTTTCGCAAAAAATAAGCAACAAAAAATATACATTCCTGTACAAAAAAAAATAAAATAAATGAAACATATCAACAAATTGTGTGTTGCAAATTATATTAGAAAATCCGACTCATATGTAAATTATATAATAATACAACTATATCACGTTTGCCTCCAATTCACTAATTTCCGGATCAAATAAATAAATGTCCAAATCAAATAAACAAATACTCGAATTAATAAATAAATTTCTGAATCAAAAAAATGGATTTTGTATCAATGAAACCTTCATTTAGAAATTTTCAACAGAATGTGGACAACAGCCTTACATTACACTGTCTATTTTCCGCCCCAAAATAAGACATCTGCATGGCAACGTTCTGGGTCCTGATTACGCGATCAAGTCTGTTGCGGTGATGTTTCAAGGCGCGTACCAAGCAAATCATTACAGATGTTATATCGTAATGTGAAGCTAAACCATCGCGATTGTCTTCCACTTTAAACAATCGAGCGATTCTGGAGAATTTGTATTAGCTGTAACTTAGTGGCAAAATGAATCCTTTCGGCATTTCCTCCATTCACATGCTTGATGTCTTTCGATTTTCTGTGATAGATAGAGTACAAAGAAGACGATTTCATAACAAATCTTTTATTGTTTCATAAGAAATGTTCTATTGTCCAACAATGGGTGGCCAAGCCTGCCATTAGGTCAGTTAACTTACAAACAACTTAGCTGGTACAAACGTACGTGCATGCGCCGCTTGATTATCTTCAAATTACATTGTTTAAATCCGCCAAGTGTGACTACAAGTACATTAGATTACGAGTACCATGATCGCAGCAGTCAGTTATCATTATCAGTCGTTGTACAGAAGCTTTCGGCGAATTATAACTCAGTTTAACATTTGATTCGATTCTATTCAAAACTAAATGGAATAGAAATGCATTATTTGTACTGAATGTAAATACTTGTGTATATTCATGCGATAGTGCGCTGATGAGCTGTTGAACCCTTGCTGGACTTGGAACTTTCGTATCTGACCCAAAACTGAAAGACAGTGGTAAGATCGAACTAAGAGTTTTCATCGCAATATTTTCGCTAGCCGTTATCAACACATCAGTGTTTTTCTACAAAAAAATTCAAGACTGTTTATAGTTTGTTTATGAAAAGGGTAGAACGTGTTTCGATTTCGTTGTCATCAGACACTGATATGTTTTGTTCAAATGAGTATACGCCATTAAATAATATTATGTCTATAGTGTTTTCACAATTGATCTATATAAACATTTGCGAGATGACTTCAAATGATTTGTTGTCAATCAGGCACAATTGTAATTGTGCCAGCTGTTTTAATTTTTATTTTAAGATTAAATTAAGTGATTATGAAAGGTTAGTCCAGTAAATTTTGATTTCGTAGTAATTGTCGATGAGGACATAGACATAATTTCTACGCAAGTCTGCCATACACATCTTTCTTGTAGGAGCCATGGTTTCTGAGATATGGAGGTGTCCCATTTTCTTTTGCTTTAAGATGGAGCCCAGAGGATCGGAGCTGCGATCCAAGAAACTTGAACTTGAGCTAACTATGAAATTGGCCACACATTGCAATATGATTCTGCCTGCCAGCCTAAAATGCACGGCGAAACTCACATTTGACTGGACTATATATGCTTTTAAATTTTTTCAAGTTAGATGGTGAATATGAATTTCAAGTTATTACTAACAACTTCTTGACTTTCAGCGCTCGTTGGATCTCTTACAATCGGCACTACATTCCTTTTATCACCAATTGCTGGTGTACTAACAGATAAAATCGGCCTTCGGAGGACGACCCTGCTAGGAGGACTATTGTCCGCCGGCGGAATGCTCATTTCTTCGTATTGCACAGAAAGCATAGAAGCACTGTACCTAACGTATGGTGTGATGTTCGGACTAGGAGCGGCACTTGCTTACACACCCACCTTAGCCATTCTAGGACACTATTTCAAGAGGTATCTGGGTAAGGTGAGTGGATTTGTAACGGCTGGATCAAGTGTCTTCACCGCGATTCTACCAGCTGGACTAGACTATCTCGTCAAGAACTATGGACTGCGGGTCACATTGCTGTGCATGGCGGGAATCCTTTCGTTTGTGATTGTATGTGCGTTTGTGTATAAGCCGCTGCATCCTCCGCCACAACCTGCGGCAAGAAAACCGGGACGATCGGAGCTGAACACGTTCATGAGGACGATCATCAATGTGGACATCTGGAAGAGAAAGAAATATGTGATATGGGCGTTGTCGGTACCCATTGCCCTATGCGGATACTTTGTTCCATATGTGCACATGGTCAAGTTTGTCAATACTTCCTTCAAGGACGAGAGCGAAAACTTGCCAGTCATGTGCATAGGCATTTCCTCGGGAATCGGAAGGCTGTTGTTCGGAGTGATAGCTGACCTGCCCGGTGTCAACCGAATATTTCTTCAGCAGATTGCCTTGGTTTTCATTGGCGTCCTGACGATGCTGCTACCAGCCACCAGCTCATATGTCTTGCTGATAATTTTCGCGCTAATAATGGGTCTCTTCGATGGATGCTTCATTTCGCTGCTGGGACCAATCGCGTATGAGTTGTGTGGTCCTAGAGGAGCAACTCAAGCCATTGGATTTTTGCTAGGATTAAGCTCGATCCCGTTGACGGTTGGTCCGCCGATAGCTGGAAAGCTGTTCGATGTCACGGGCTCTTATACATTACCGTTTGTGTTAGCTGGCATCCCGCCGTTGTTTGGCGCAACGATGATGTTTATGATTCGTTGCATTCATGACGAGACAGCCATCCGGGACATTGAGGAAGTCGACGAGAAAAATGAGCCATTGACAAGATCTGCATGGGAATCAGGTTAGTGATAGATATAAAATGCACTGTCTTGCCTTAAAAATCGATTTCGTTTTGAAGCTTGTTTCATTAAACTTTCGGCATAGCTGGAAGCGCTTCAAACAAGCCGTTGAAAATTACAATAATATCTTTAAAAAAATATTTTTATATGAATGTATCAAAAGTTTCTGTGCACATTTGAGATGTCCGAATATCATTAAATTGTATTTTTTCTATCCCAGATACTAAACGGGAACACAAACTGACGAATGGTTTCAGTCATCCTTCGATTGAAACAAGGAAAGCCTCGCTTGCCACCACAGGTATTTCAGTAAAAACTGCTTTGCTTAAGACCGACAGCATGTCATCTTCGGTTACGGAAAAAAATACTCGTAAATGCAATGCTTCCTCTTTGCCTAACGAACGTCGCTATTTGTATTCTATTCTGTAGTTAATTAGGTGTTTTTTTTAAATTTCGAAATATGTTTGGACTTTTATTTACTATTTACTAATGCATTACCTTTCCTGTTGAGTATTTATTGCGGTGCTGATCGCATGTATGTACATAGAGTGCTATTGTTAATTTTATATTAGTGTATTGATGTATAGTGTGCTTGAAGATTGGTATTAGTAGATGTAGAATAAGATTCAATCAGATTAATTGAATCTTTTACTTTACTTGTATAACGAATGACTATAGCGCTGATTTTTTATTGTTTTGTTTTATTGTATAAATTCAAAAAATTATCATAAAGTGCTAAGTATAACGACCTCTACAACCAAAAATTTTTAAAAGTAAAAAACAACATTTATTTCACCAACAAGAGTATGCGTTCTTATTTTGAACATTTATAGGTATGATCAATCAATATCCCTATCTTCTCCTTCGTTATGTTATGTTGTGAAAAAAATAGTAAATGAGAAAGATCTATTGTGTCTTACCTTGAAGATATACTTTGCTGGAAGTTTTTCATCGGGACTTGGAAATATGGCTTAATTTTTATTTCTTGTTGTATAATATCTCAATTTGGAGTGGGAGACTTTTTTCGATCACTCTATTTACCATCCGCCGACGAATTTTGATATACCATCAGACAACGGATATTGGTTTGAATACTCCATCAAATAAGATGTAAGAAGGAATAAATATCTACTTCTGCTTGATGAAATCACTTTTGAATAAATGTATGAGATGATTAGATACTTTCTTCTAGATCTCATCAACTTTCTTAATCTTAAAGAACCCAGCGAATGTGTCTACAATTTATTTATTACGGTAGGTGGTAATTTTGTTAGCATTTCTACAACTTTCCTGATTTAACATATCGTTGCAGTGATTATAAAATTTTTTTTGACTCCTGGTTTCAGGAAAACGAATCAACGACAAACCGGGGATGAAATTAAACAGGGCGAACGATGATTCCTGATGAAAACTAGCTTCTGTAAGGAGAAGCAAGCAATGCTTTACTAAGTTACCATCAAACGTGTTTTATAGACTTTTGTCTCTTGCATTAGATTCCGACTTTTTTGGGACATGATGAGACTAAACTATTGCAAATTATTCAAACAAACATGTATACATGTAGTATCGTGAAAGTGTTTGCAAAGGTGCCTTTTTTGACACAATTTCACTGATAAAAAATAATAAGAAAGTATGTTATCTTCCTATCCCTAAATTCACACAAAAACATTTTGGGCCTAAACTTCAGTGAATATGTTTCTTTGTTTTCTGAACAAGAAGTCTTAAAGTCATGTTGATAGGGATAGGAACATATCTTGCACTATAAATCACAAAAAATTGCAACCCAAATTTTGTCTTAAAACATTTGTATGCTATCCGATACTTTTGACTATAAATCAAAACTGGTATGGGGTAGCAGCAACAGCTTGAAAAGGATCCTCTTTCATTTTTTGTACTCTCAGCGAAGGAAGTTGCTGAAGAGGTAAATTTTCACATTTGAGTAGATTCCACATTGTGAAGAAAAAACAAATAAGCTGATTGTCCAGTTTGCGTGAATTCATCATCATTAATGATGCTTTAACCATAAAGCGAACCTTGGCCACCATTATACATCACCACCTATTGTTTTGCGACAATGACCGCGTCCTTGAATGTTTCAAACTGTAACAACGCTGAGCTCGGCCATTGATAAAAATGCAAACAGCGCAGGGTTGTAATGGATTTAATATGTACATAAATTTATTAAAATTATTAAAGTAACATAACATAATAATTTAACAGAAACCAAGCTCCTCTGCAACAGAATGTTCATAGGGCTTAACGTGACTACCTATCGAGGTGATTTAAAACCACGGGCCGCTTCGACCGCGGGTTTTTATTAACTGAAAACCACGCACCCTCTCTCCTTGTCATATGAACACGGTTTAGTATCATGCACTTTGAAGCATTTATTTTGCAAAACACGATTTTGGGGTGAAACAACTTTGTGATGCCAAGGTAATGTGAAGTATTCAAAATGTCACTCTTGTAAGTAAAGTTTCAGCTGTTAGGAAGAAAAAATGGCTACTAATAGTTGAACTCTCGCTGAAATGTGGCGGGAATCTTGAAATACTTAATCTCTTTGTAATAGTTTAAATGTTGCCTGCTGATCTTAAAAGTTCAGATTCAGCTATATTTGATGATGATGAGTTTTTGAAGCTATAGTTTTTTATAAATAGTATGGGCATAATTTGGCTGGTACACTCTTTCAATTTGGAAGTATTAACTGGAGTACAAAAGGCGTAACTCACTTTACAATCACATGTAGTGCCTGCCAAAAATATATTTTATCGAGAATATCCTTTTGATCAGTAGTATCAAAAAAGAAAGATTATTTACTTTACTTTTAAGGCATGCACCTAAAATACTAATTCGCATATGTAAAGTTGTACTTCAGCGTTTTTGCTTTGCTATCTTTATTCGTGCTTGACATAGATTCCATGTAACTCTGCCGTTCAAAAAATAAACAGACAGCCCAAAATTTTAATTTACAATCCATTTGATTTCGAATTTCAACTTTTTCAGAATCACTTAATGACATTCACACGACAGCCAATTGAAGCGTGATCATTAATTGGAATCATGATTCGAACCAAGCCTTATTATCGGAACATTGCCATCCAAACAAATTTTATCTTAAGGACTCTTGACTTTACAAGCCTTTTAATTCGATGTTAAGTGTTTTAGGAGTATCTAAGTCGTGTTTCGACGAAGTCAAACCTATAATAATCTCACACCTTTTCTATATTTTTAAGTAACTTTATAAATGGATTTTGAATATTTCATTGGAAAATATCGACGATGTGTGGTTTTTTTATGTTTTAAATTATTGTTTAAGAATAATTGCTTTCGTTTTTCTGTTGAAAATCAAATTTTTGAGTTTTGTAGTCGAATCAATTCAATTTAGGACGCCAAAATGATTTTTTAAATCATAAAAACGGTAATCAGCTAGTTTTTATTTATATTGATTGTAATTAGAGCACTGCTGTTAATTGTATCAGGAATAAAACACACAAATATCAAAACAATTTGGATGGTTTTATTTATTCTAGTATGTAGATATTTTTTATGCGTATTTAAAGATATTTTAGATCTATTTCTTCGCTGAATTTACACACGCCATCAATTTAAAGAAAAGTAGACTTGGAGATTTTGACAATTTTGGTAAGTTTAAACTGGGATATGTTGAACACTATAAATTAACGGACATGCCCGCCAGCAGCTGCTTTGAAAATTTCCTGAAAAAAAGAGCACATGGTAAAGAACTAGTTGCCGAAACATGCAAGAATCAACCATTCATCGACAGGATAAAGCCCTCATAGCATCTTTGGTATTTATTTAATTCAAACAACTTTCTCGATCATGTTCAGAGCGTACATTCTTAATAGATATTTATTTTAAAATAGTTTTCTCGTGCACTCATCAAACTACAATTTTAACTCGAGCGTTGAATCGATTTCCGTCTATTCCAATTTCAATACGTTCACATATTTGCGTTCAAATTTCTGAGGATTATTTTCACTGTCAGATTGAAAAGCGTTAGTATTTGATTATTTGCTGACAAAATTGAGTAGCAGGCGTAATACATAATAAATTTTTGTTAGTTGCAGGAATAATCATCTAATTAAGTTGTAGTGTTAGTTGTTTATTGCAATTGCCCGACACGAATGCAATGTCATATTTCGAATTTGTTTTATTGGCTTCGTTTATTGGTCATTTGTTGAAAATAGTATTTTCCTCGGAAAACTTTGTTAGATTGGTCAAATTCATAAATAATTAAAATTACATAGGAGTATTCTTAGCAATTTTACAAACACAAACAATTCATTATGCGATTTTCCGATTTTATATCATTTTCCGCCATTGCATTGTGATTCGTCGAGCTGAAAAGGTTTGCGCCTTTACTAAATTGTTGCGCTTCGTCATGTTACATTGACATCAGTGACGCTCAAAATGGAGTGTGAAAGAAAAACTTGAGCATGAAATTAACTGAAAATCTTAAACGTACATGAACGAGGGGATAGTTGGAGTGGGGGATAGGAAGTAATCAAATGTGTCTCAAGAGTCGACTAAATGCGACCCGACATTAACATTTTCCTATCGTTTAATTTATTGTCTCCTTTTTAGCGCCTTTCCTTCTCTTTTTCTTCAAATTAAGTATTTTAAGTGTCAATTTGATGTTCAATTCCAATTGTTGTTTTGTCTTTCCTTTAATTTAATTTAACTCCTCTTAACACTACAACTACTCAGCCGTGGCGGCTGGTGGTCAAATTTAATGGTAGTAGTAGTATAAAAAGTCCATCAGGAAAAAGAGAACATGATTCCACACGCATGTTTGTGGTTGCTCCACTCTTTTTACATCTCGTCGTCGTTTGTGCTTCCGTTTTTCGTAGCCAATTAAAAAAAACAGAAAAATTTAAAAAAATTACAATTTTGCCGAAACTGAAAGTGGCTCTATCATTTTTCACTCATTTTCACAACCAAAAATTCATTTAGCCTATCCTCAAACCGCCCACTTGACCTGAGTTGATTCTAGCGAAACCATGTTTTATGGTTCCGGAAGTCGATCTATAACCGAAGCACTACACCAATGTCTGTCTGGATGGAAAGATTCAAAGCAATTGAAAAACGATTTGTATTGTGCGATATTCTAAAAACAAAACGTATGGCAAACACAATTTTTATTCATTTAAATAGACCTTTCACTGGGATATTTTTTTCCGTTGGCAAATTGTATTTAGCAGCAATATAAATTGTTGTTATAGACGAGGTTAGAAGATTTAATCCGCCAGATTAGTTTAAATGGACCCTTTTTAAGGACTTGCAGAGATAATAATAATTTAAAAGAAGCCAAATATTAAACAAGTCGCGAGGTGCGTCCCTTGTGGTTCATATGAACAACTTCCCAGTGAGCCTGACATAAATTTAACAAATATTAAATATAAGAATAATAATGGAAATGATAACACTCTAAATAATAACAATGATAAGAATTCATGACAGTAAGTGGAATGAGTTAATATTAATCGTATAATTTCGGGACGCACTTGTAATTGTGATTATGCTTATACTGTCACATCGATGTTTAAAAGGCGTAAGCGTGAATTTCGGCGAAGTTGAGGTTTAAGGGAAAATGCAATGCAATGCAATTAATTGAAACATCTGCTCTTTCAAAGTATAGATTTCCACAATTGCAAATTTGATAGAAAAAATATTTAACTTTGTTAAAATTTCAACTATTGTTTTTATTATTAAAAATTTAAATTAAAATCCGTTGTTCTAAAGTTATTCCAAATTTTCTCAAATTATACAAACGTTAAAGCTCATTGATTGGATTGCTGTCATGTCAATCAAAGCATTTTCAAGTTTCCAAGATTTGCGCAGACTTTCAAAAAATCTCGCACTGCCGTTTTTTTTCGTTTTGATATAAAACGGTTTCATAGTTTTTCATGATTGCAAAAATTATTCATACAAAAACAGTAAACCATTAATATTTTTTTAATGAATAATAGTTGATAAGAATAATATTGCCTAATTTCGAATACTTTAATGACGTGGTTGTGCTATCGATCGGTGCGTATTATTATTTCTATGATTTTATCAAATTATCGATAAATTCAATGCAGATATTCTTTTTAATAGAAAAAATGTAAAAAATATAATAATTTTTCTAAAAAAATTGTCTTATCTAATTTGCACCTCTGCCAATCCATCCTTTTCGATATAAAATGTTTTAATTTATCATCAAATAAATCATCATAGTTTTTTACATTTCCAAAAAATATTCATATAGAAACTATAAACAATAAATATGTAAGTATAATGAATAAAGGAGCGTCCATTAAATATGTAATTAACATTTGTCAAATGTTTGGAGTTCATTGGTTGTAAGGAATCGTAAGATGTCAGTTGCGTCTTACTCTTTTTTAACGATTTTTTACGTTTTACGTACAATCGAATTTTTACTTCGCATTTCTTGTTGTTTTAGGAGCAAATGCAAAATAAGAAATAATTATTAGTCTCATTAATGGTGAAAAAATACAAATTCAGTGATACCGCAGCCATGGAAATTTTGGATGCAACTATTTAAAATGGCCAACACGCGATAAAATCTCTTCAGTCGGTGTAAACAAAAACACTGCATTCAAAAGCCACGAAATTGCAATTTAGCCAACGTTTTCGCTAGCGCCCTTCTGTCTTTCAAGCGTCGATATGAAAATAGGTACTTATGTGAAAAATACTTTGAAACATGTCCCCCTTTCTATTGATCCGCGTCAAGATTCAATCCCCACCCACCAAAATCCTCACGTAATCAATGGACACTTCCAAAGAAGATACGATGAATATTAACTCATTCCAAGAGTTCTTATCATTATTATCATTTAAAGTATTATAATTTGTATTATTATCATTGTGTTTAGTATTTTTTCATATTTATGTAGCTTTCACTAGGAAAATGTTTTTGCGAACCTCAAGAATCGTATCTTGCGCCTTACTTTTGTTGATATTTTCAAAGTGTACCGAATTTTTGAACATCTTGGATCACTCCTATTCATTATTAGTTTGAGCTTCTTTTATCATCCACCCTGAATAAAGGCGCGTTGGTTAAATGTGTCCAGTGAATTATTTAAACTTTTAATGAATTCCATTCATATTAGGATACTTTTTCATTGTCTCCGAAGAGTGCATAATTCAAAATTAAGTGCTTTTAATCGGCCACATAGTAAGCGTAGTCTTCGCAACTAAACATGTCGGTTGTACATTTTAATGCTTACTAGAATCGATCAACCAAATGAGAAAGCGCGTAAAAAAGAGATTGCAATTAAACTCGTCACAATGCTTATAAATCAGTTGAGCAACCCGAAAGAAATCAATAAGATAATTTTTTTTCGAATCATTAAGTAACCATCGAAATCAATCTCAGTATGTTGAGTTTAAATGCTTTTGGTTGAGAGTGGCCACAGCACGGCTCCACAGAATGCTTTCGCAACTCTCAACGAAGAAATAACTAAAACAGAACATAACCAGTTGTGTTGGTCTGGAGGAGGTTCTTGGACTACAAGATGAAAGTTTAGGTCTTTGCAACTTAGCGAATCTAGAGTCAATAAACTTCCTTGTGCTATTGATGTATTTGTAATGATGCATGTACAAATTGTGCAATTTGAAGATAACCTACGGTTTTTTGAATTATACTTACATACATACTTGCCGACAGATACGTATGTGTATTTAATTTTGGGAGGTGGACCGAAATCGGATTGCGGCTCGTTTACCTTGAAACAAGCCACAGATATTTCTGATGGTAAAATCATTGGTAAATATGACAAAGATACATTAGAATTTATGAATAGGCTGAGAAGCAAGTATTTTTAACTTCCCAGTTCTCTATGGGAAGTTATTGTAATGGGGCCGATTTGACGAATCGCAAATTTTGACATATCTCCACATTTTAAGGTCTTTAGAATCCAAATCCATCGTTTTTAGAGAGATGTCTGTGAGTGTGTATGTACGTATGTGCGGATGTGCGTATGTACGTATGTGCGTTCGGAATTATTTTTCGTCTCGATTATCTCAAGAACCACAGATCGCATTGACGTGGGACCGGTTTAATTCGATGCATTATTACGTAAGTTAAAACTGACTGACTTTTCAGCAAAATCGGTTGAGCCGTTTTTTATTTAGGATGAAAAAACTGAAAAAACGACTAAAAATTGCTTATTTTTAAACTAGGCACTATTAATTCGTGCAGATACCAAATACCTTCATAGTTATCTTGTTATTATTGTGCGTTTGAGCAAAATTGTGATCAAATTTGTAAAAAAAAAAAATTAAAAAAAAATATAGATTAATTTATAAAATTGCAAACTTATATTATCAGGTTTGGGTGAATGGAAGTAGATACGCTAATGCAGTTAATAATTGGATGCTGTTATAAATAATTCGATATTGTTAATAACAATCAAATAATATTAGTTATGATTTGATATTGTATATATGAAGTCAATTATAATTATTCAGTAACGGTCAAACATTCTTAAAACCGAATGATTATTGTAAATAATAATTAAATACCCTCAACAATAATTGTGGATTCCGAGGCCGAGATGGAAAACGAGGTTGAGGACGAAAAGGAAGACAAGAAGGAAGACGAGGACGAGGTTGCCTAGGCTTTGGTAGAGGATGACCAGGTGGTGGAGACGTCTACTTCTACCAAAGCTTTTATGGTTAGATAAAAAATTGATAAAAATAATAAAAGTAATTATAATAATTTAGAATAATAATGTTTAATAATAGTAATTATTAATAATAGTAATTACTAATAAAAACAAATTATAAGTATTTTAATTCACCCCACTGGGAAGTTAGTCGCGTGGGCCTCAAGGGTCGCACTGAGACCACATTTTTTTTCTGTTACCAGCAAAGGTTATTAAATTCTTTCAATACGAGTATTAGAAGGAATGCTTATACTTTGCTTCTCAAGACACTTTCGTATAAATTTAACTTCAAATTTTCAAGAATAAACACAAAACAAACATACAATAATGTTCCAAGTTAATCTCATCCTGACAAGCTTAAGTACCAAAAGAAGTCTCCAAGGATGTGTGACCATTTAAATAGCACGAAAATGTTATTTAAAAACAGGTGCAGATAAATTTAAATAATTTTATATTAATAATAATTAAATTGTTAGGCTACATATTTCGAAAAGTAAGAAATACGATAATTTGAAAAATAAACAGAATTTTTGTAGTTTCGGAACTTGCCATGGATGAACTGCCGATATAAAAGACTTACCTTGTTTGGAGCGTCATGAAATGCAAAGAAACTTTGTAGGTAGACATTTCAATTGTATTTGAAAACACATTTTCTCAACCTCATTTTCTGCGATTCATTTTTTTCGATCATAAATAAACGATTTAAAGTACGTTGGTATATCATTTGTTTTGAAGATAGAAGTTGAATAAAAACTGGCCTCTTTATGTTAAATTAGGTCTTTTGAATGCGAATTTGTATATGTTTCGATAATTTCCTCATCGGGATAGATTTAACCAAGCTGAATCGTATTAGCACTTACAGTATTTGCTAGGAAATATTTTGAGAAGTATTCTAGAAAAAGCTTGAAAATAGAGGTTTGGACGATATGCTTGTCTTACTAAATGAATTTCAATGGTACATTGCAGATGTTCGTCACCGGGTCCAAACTTGCGCCACTGCTAAAGATGGTTCAAGTCGCCTCGCTATTCGCTCCCCTACTACTACTACTACTACTAATGCGTACACTACTACTTCAGATACAGATGATTCACTCGCAGATTGCTAGAAAGACGGTATACTTGCCAGTCGCGAAGTCAGTCACTTGGTGAAACGTGGTAGTTTGGCTAGCACGACGCTAACCTCTTGGACCACCACTATCTGTTCTTGACCCGAACTTGGCTTTTTTGACCAGCACCGTTGGCGGTTTCTGTGGTGCTCCAGCCTAGTGCGAATCGGCGCTTACTATTGCAAAGTCGAACAGAAGATTGCTCGCCAAACTGTATTTTGGCGTCTTGCGGTCGGCTGCGTATCTATTGAACGCCGATAAGACGCACAGTTGCGAGGTCTACCAGTGATAGCTCATTATCGGGCAACGCAGTGACGAGTTCTTTTTGAACACGCGGTAAAAGCACTACACACAGATACTCTACGCGAAGCTAGATAAACGTATCTTTTCCACCACGTGCTACTTTCGAACACTGCTAACTAAATCAAGATGATGCGTTACTTCGACGAGCAGTTGTCGGATATTTAACTTACAAATCTATATTTTTTGGCACGATTTTGGGCGCAGTGTTGGGTTAATAGTCGTCTGTAGTAATTCAGTGTAATAAAGCGGATGCATGCGTGCGTGAAGTGTACAGAATTTGGTAATCGCGAATAGATTTCAGTACGTTTTGTTTCACGAAAATGTGGAAACAGAGCGTCAAGTGCAAAAAGTCGGTGAGCTGACGTGCTGACTGAACCCATAGTGTGCTACATATTCCGCAAACACAATTTTCTAAGTAAACCTTGAGTGTTATCGTTTCGATCTCGACTGGTACCAAAAAGTGACTGAAAATGGCTGTGGATCACCATCTCGAGGAGTTAATGGGAAAACTGGGTGAGTCTGATAGTATGGAACGGTTGAAATGATTTTCAGTTAGCATGTAAGATTTTTTCATTGCTAAGACCACCTTCGTTGACATAGATATGCCCTAAGCAGCTCGTATGAATCCTAGTGTACTTTTCCTCTATCGAAGCATATCCGATAATTGGAGCAGCTCCCGAATCAATTAATATAATAATGCTCACTAAACAGGAAACCTTGATGACATACACTGTATCGCAATTTGGGGAAGGTCAAAGCGCGCACTTCAGATATTGCAAACTCTTTGACTCTTACTGCCAAAATCGCGCAAAGCCACGCGAGAACCGAACAGAAATATCCGTCTTTTTGTGAAATTCTTTGACTGCTGGTGATTTTGAAACGAACTGAAAGTATTTTGTTGGCCATCATTATTTTTGTCCGACAATAATAATTGTCAGTTGTCGCTCACTCTATGTACTATTGACTTGCCGGCTGTTGAATATTGATGGGGATGTTACGTAAACGTTATAGTGTATGTTGCTTGTTGCGATATTTAAATAACGCTAGGGAAATAGTGATGTTATCAAGGCTTCCTGATTCACATATACTTTATTTCAAATTTAGATATTAAAGAAATGGTTTATTTTGCATGGATTATCATATATTTTGACTTGTTCCGTGCTTGTTGTCGAGGCTTATTTCATAGATTTTATAAGGTTACCTTTTAATAACATCCACTGGAAGGATTGGAAGTAAAAATAAGACTCCAAAAATAATCATTATTTCTAACATACTTAACGATATAGAATGCTGCAAAAGAAAACCATCATGCCTTATCTTGGCACCCATTTGAAGAAAGACTCAAAAAAAATTAATAGACTTTGGCTGCTATAAGCTAACATAAACAGTTAATTTCCGTTTAGATATGGGAATGGGAAAAAACCCAAATTCGCCTTTCGAGGGTGTCATCTGTGAAACCAGAAAATAATGTTACATCGTTTGTGCAAATTTTACAAGATAGCATTAAAACAACATATTTTGTATGATAACAACGAACATGGTACTTTTTTAGATGTGAAAAGTGAATTTAAAAGACAGCATATTCAAGCTTCTCAATAATCTAGATATGAATGGTAGCTTCCAGGATCCATTAAAATTTCATTTTTGAAACACTAGAGCTACCTACCCTATATTCTGGTATCACTGATAATATGCTATTGAATCCAGGAAAATTAATAAGTCATTAAAGTCGTTCAAAGATTCAATTTGCACAGATGACAAACCACTTACAAGGGCATAGAACAAGAGGTTGCAATAATCAAATTTAAATGTCTTATTGCAACTTAAGGTGGAGTGGCAGAGCTCAAATCGAAAGACAAATCACCACTGTGGAAAGAATTGTTGTTTTTGAATTACACATGATTGGTATATACATACGAGTATATTAAATCTAAAATTAATAAAATTTTCAGATAAATTTGACTTCCGAATTTCATTTTTGTTATGACGCAAATAATTCATTAATGAAAAATCGTCGTACAATTGTGAAACTTCCTTTTAAAATATTAAAAATCGAGAAAATTTAGCTTGATTTGACGATCTTTCTGTTAACAGTATTCCAACCTCAAGTTTGAAAATCTCCATGTCCAATAAATAAATATCCGAATTAGAAATACAGAAAAAAATGATTTATCTTTAATGAAACTACAGTTAGCAGTTTTGAAATGATTGAAATGTCTGAGCTTTTGTCAATTTCTACTTCGGTGAAAAAAAAATTCCGCGGAAAAATTTGGCATTGTTTTTGTGAGTTGTATTTGTGTTTGGTCAGTTTTCCGTTTCTATGTGTACAATAAGTGTGTCCCAACTAATTTTTTTAAGATTAAAAACATATAAATTTTTTGTTAATTTTCTGTGATGGAAATTTTAGACATAAAAACTTTGTGATAAAAGAACATAGTTAAAATATTTCTTCTAGAGAAATTTTTTCATATTAATTATTTTTAAACCTCTATAAAAAAAATTTCGGTATTTTTTTAAGTAACTCTAAAATAGTTTTTGATCAAAAGCATCTTCAAATATGAAACATACTACTGCACTTTTGATCGTAGATTTAAAAAGAAACCATCAAAAGTGAAGGTTTCTACTAAAAGAATAGGATAAATTGTATCAGCAGATTTCATAAGATTTTCTCTTAATTTTCCATTTTTTGTAAAATGCATGTATTCCTGATATTTGGGCTGCAAAGATTTATTTAAATATAATCTTATTATTCTTATATACCAGAGAAGCTTTATTACAAAACTCTTTACATGGATTTTAGTGTATTTTTTCCTAACAACATGAAATTTTTGATTCCCAACTTTTTTTCGTATTTTTGAAAAGAATTTTTAAATAAATTAAATGTCTTTTTTTTAAATCAACTTTTTTGCAAAGGAAGCGTTCAATTGCTACGTAAGAATCATTTTCGAGTAGCCCATATTTGTTTTTAAGTTTTCGCAAAATTTCGGCGAGCCACTCCATGTCCTACTTAAGATTTTATGTTATTTACTTATATTAACATTTTGTTTCTAAAGTGACTTTAAAAAACAATAATTTTTTTTTTGGAAGGAAAATTAGGAACGTCACGTTTGTAATTTTCTGCATTAATTTCGAACTGATGTTGATGATGGTGAAAACAAATGGCAATTACTCTCAACGCTTCCAAATTCATTACTTAATATGCAAGTTTCGCCAGAACTTTTATCTTACAACTTAAAAGTAAATTTTATCTCAATTGAAATTCAAAAATGCTGCAGTCATCTGTTTGAATTTATTTCTGTGCAACAATTAAGGCCTTAGATAAATTCACACTTTACCAAGCGGCTTTCTATTCAAGCCCAAAAGAAAACTCAATATTATGATTGTTATCTTTGCATAAGGCTGTGAAATTTAAACATGACTTAATTACCAGCACTTCAATCGATAAGATAAGGAAAATTGCAGTCGTTGCCAATTAAAAATAATAAAATCGAATAGGAACGAAGTCAACCTAGACTAAATACTTGATTTTAGAGTTAGGATTGAGCTAACAACGTTGCACACCGTCGTAGACAGTCTTTAACTGCTCCGAAATTATACTAAAATAATAATTTTCAATCATTTAAAACTGATTTTGAAATCAATACATTCGAAAGTGTTGTTAAAATAGATGTATTTGAAAATGCACACGTTTGCACTCGAAAGAGAAATTTTCAAAAAATCTAAACGTGACGAGTAAACAAAACATTAGAATTTATATTGAATTACACAAAAACAACACACAATACAAATGATTCTCTTTAAATCGAATTTATTTGTATCTTTTCGGGCAAGCATAAACAACATTTGAGTAATTCAAAGAGATAAACAAGTATTTTTAAATTTGATCGCTTTCAAATTCCAGAACTGCAAATGCTTTCAAATACTATTTTCTAAATATCTCTTTAGATGTTCTTCGCATTTACTTTGTTTAATCTAATTATTTATATCTCTTCAATTCCATTGTTTGTATATATTTTTTAGGTTGCATACGGGTCTAAAGAAACTATTTAAATTAAATCGAGAACGTAAAGCACCCATCGTAAATAAATTCAACAAGAATGATGACAAATAATAATCACTTATCAACCTGAAATGAATTTTGAAAAATACCTTTTGATCCTTCTTTGTTGAAAAGTTTGAATTATTTTTGGGTTGAGACTATTTTTTTACCTAAGACGACTTTTTACATTAGTCCAAAATTCTTGCTGTTGCTACAATAAAGTGAATGAATAATATTCAATTGTATAAGTAATTTAGTAAGTGCTAATGGAAACTAAATGTAACCATTATTGCAGCTCAACAATATTTTGCGAAGTTTCATGAGAAAAATGCTACTTCTTAGCGTCCGAGTTTCAATTTGAGATCAGTTTTCGTTATTTTTCAAATTTAATTTTTTCAAAGAATTGATATGAATAAATTTTGCTTTTGTTTTCCCGATTCTATATTACCATGAATAAAGCTTTATAAAAAAAATCTCTTATGTTTAAATTCTTTCCTTACACTATTAATCGCCTCATAAAGAATAAACATCTAAATGTCCGAGTTTTACTTTGATCCGCTGTACGTGTGAATAACATTCTACTGATTGGAAAATGCAAGACAAAATGATAAGAATTTATTTGATTGACAAATAAGCTATAAATGCAATTTTGTAGCGCAACAATGCTTGGAATTGATAAGCATTAAAAAGTCAAAAATGAAATTAGCACAGAAATTAGAATTTCTCATTTCTAGAAATACTACAGTAGATGTTCTGGAAACATTGTCGTTATTAGATACTTTTACCAGTTAAAATGTTTTTGAGATTTGAGGTGAATAACGAGGACTAGATAATTGTCGATAGTTAGTTTAGTTTTTTTAGTTAGTTATTTGCAAATAAAAAGTAAACTAAATGTCGAATCATAAGTATGCTTATAATATTTCAAATTGAAGTAAAGAATAGAATATTTACAAATCCCAATTATTGGCTATGTCCAATAAAATTTCATAGAGTATCCTGAAGAATCTCGTATATTGAGGTCACATAATCAGCAATTCAAATAGTCAACTGTATTTTAATGATAATAATATGAAGCTGGTCTACTAAGAGAAATAGAAGAGTCTTATCGTCCTCATAAGATTAAATCTCATTAAGCAATCCATATCCCATCTGAGTATAGGAAAACAATAATTCTTGTTAATATTAACAGATTGTAGCCAAATCTGTAATGACTTCATGTATCTTCAAATTTATTGCTGTAATCACCAATTAGTTTTAACAACTTGATATGAACCAAGCGTTTAACGCTTAAAATTCAATAGAACTTTTTATTGGCATCGTAAAAATGATATGGAAATTAAATTAAAATTAACCGACACAATAATGTGTATCAATTGACTAAACTATGGCAGTAAATACTATCACAAATTGGGAGTATTATCGTGATTATACTTCTCAAATTATAACTAACATCAAATATCTTTAAATAAAGTTACAAACTAAGACTTGATTTAATTTAGATTTATGTTTTTTCATAAGTCTCCCTCTTATTAATAACGAAACTGAATTGTTTTGGTTTGATTTCAATCAAATATTTTATTGCGATCAAAAAATCGCACAGCAGTTTGCCAAAAATAAATTGCGTTATTGAATTTCGATTAATCTAGTTTAGAGTATTTGACGCAGTCGAAAGATATTTCGGTATGTTACTGATAGTTTGTGCTTCATTCAACAAATTGGTCTGGAAATTATCATTCTGAGAAAAATGCTGACAAAAAATCGAACAGAATGAATAAACGTCTAATTTAACTTTTGATAAAATGTAAATGGCGCGTAAGCTACGAAACGAGAAAGCAATTTGAATGAGAAGTTCAAATTTGGAAGTGATCGTATGACCCTGGAAGCAACATCCAATTTATTACGTCACATCATTCATTATTATTATTTAAAGATGGAAGTTTACAAATCAAGATTTATAATTTTATAGGTGAACTGATACCGTAAAAAATGCTGCCTTTCGATATAAAAGATATTTTTAGGATTTACTCAAAGTTCTAGATACACGACGCCTTTTGAATTGTAATTGAGATATTCTTATGAATGGTCATTCATAAAAAAATGGTACACGTTAAGTAGCTAATATTATTACTTATTATAGAATAAAACGCCTCCGAAAGTATGTATGTAGAGTCACGAATAGAAAATATTTTGCAAGTCAAAAATTTCAAATTGGTGATATTCCGGATTGAAAATTTCCTTGGCTAACATTTAAAATTGCTGGAAAATATTGAACATGCAAATCTCTTCTTCAATGTTAGTTACATTATTTCATTCAATTATAACTTGCTGGAAATATTTAACGAATATTGAATGTATATGGGTAGGTAAGTCGTGATGTACAACATAGTAATAAACATTTAATGACTACTGTTCGTAAAGTGTTGTCTTGTATTTAAGGCTTTATCTTTGAGATTTAGGACGTGTATCCGTGTATGTTCAATATATTGTTAAGTATTGGTAAAACTTTGAGAATCAAAATTGTGTATGAATACTGAATAGAAATACACTAATCAAAGTGAACTAGACGCTATTAGTTCGGTCGAAAGTCCTTGCCACACTTTTCAGCTCAGATAGAAGATATACATTAGAAAAGCATATTTCAAACTGAAATATCCTCTAGTATGATTGTGGCGCAGATTGCAAATTATTTCCGCAATACATGAAAAGGTATCATAGTTTGCATACGATAAAAGAAGTCTGCCTTAGTTCCATTCAAAACTTCGACTCCCTATTCAAAATTTGAATGAATATCTTCACATAGTACTTCCATGATTTCTTTTGGAACATTCTCAACAGATGGTAATATTGAGTCAAGGGTTTTTTGTAAACCACATCTGCATATTCTCCTATTAATGAATGATTTGTTTTTGCGATTATCTGATAATTTTTCATAAGTTCGATGCTCTTTATCAAATGAGTCAAAGAAAGACCATTCGTAAACTTGGAATTTTGCAACCAACAAAATGACTACAAAGTGATTACATTCTATGGTTATATTATATATATAAATATATATACATAGAGGTCAGAAGTTGATGATGCACCTATACGATGAGAAACGTACGAATGACGAATTCTATTTTTGATTACACAATTCTTCCCGTTTTTGTGTACATCATATGCCACCCACTATATGTACTTTGAATTGAAACCCAAACAAGAGCATTTATCATGAATAAAAGTATGTGATCATAAATTGATCCTTGGGTAACATAACAAATTGTCTTGAGAAACAAAAGTTACTAAATATGATCGAAATGGAAGAAAAGTAAAACCCTTAAAGCACAATAGTTGTCAACATTGAATTATGCGATGATTCTCTGGTTAGCTGAGAAAGGATAAAAAGATATCCAAACTAAATCCTTTTGTATATTATTATCACGCACTTCAGCTATTATAGTATATATGCTGATACGAATTAGAATAAGTGAAATGATTTAGGATCAAGTACGAGTCAACTTTCAAAACTTTTAACAACTGTGATTCCTAGAAAATCTACTGAGTATTTTTATGATTTGATAGTGCAGGAAAAAACGAAGACTATTTGTGTTATCAACTAAAATTTAGAATCAAAAAGATCTAGCTGCCAGGAAAAGTATCTAGCGAAAAAAAATTTATTGAATAAGCCAGAAATTGGGAAAGGAATGAATAAACGAGACCAAGATTATGATCAAACTGTCTAGTATTTGATTTTTCAAGCCCAGTTTTAATTTTTTTTAATTATATAAAACTCAATTTCAAATGATGAAGAGTAGTAGAGGCAAAGTAAGAAGCTAAAAACTGACGTGCTAATTAGGTAGAAAAAGATTTTGGGTAATCAAACGGACACTACAATAGTGCTGAAACTATCACGCTCTGCTAGTTTAATTTCAAATATTTTTGGTTGAGCTACATTATGGATATTCCTGCTAAGATTCGAAGGACCATGTTTGCTTGGATAGACAATCAATCATCTCTACATTGAGTTTGTGCATTTCTAATAATTCTAGAAAAACGATGAGTTAATACTATTGACGGTCATATTTTATCTCTACCGTTGATATCCTGGTCGTGAAAAAGTCTACGAATACTTTATTGCTGTACCGAGGGTGGATTGCATGTATCTCAATTTATCCAAAAAACCATATGTTCTCCTTTTCGAAAAATTAATTCCTGTTGACATTATCCCTTAACTTGTTATATGTAATATGCTTCCAAACACTTTTCGTTTGGCATTTCTTTTTTTGCACTAAATAGTGTTTCCGATCCAACATCGAACGCTACCACTCTGATTCAAATCTGAATCTGCATCGTAGTGGAAGTAACACAAAACCAAGTTAATAATACATCGTCGTTCGATATTTGCGGTTTCCTTTCATTCGTCATATTTTCAAATCGATTCATTAAACTATTGATTGAACCGTGGCGGAAAGCTAAGGCGCAGAAGCATGGTAAACCGCAACGATCAAGCTCAAGTATCTTTTGCAGGAGTGGAGCAGCGCCGAAGCCGGTCCAGGTGTGAAACGTAACTGGAATCCAAATTAAAACGTTGCTCTTAATGAAGCGTGGATTCCGTTTCATGAATCTTATTCGCGAAAAGGTATCACATTCGCTACGGCCTATCGTTGAGAACATCGATATTTCTGTAATCTAGTTAAAGAAACATTCAATGACGATTGATAGTTTGTAATTAGAACATGCATCTTTTAAAATCCATGCTACGATAGATACAATTATTCGTATTGCATTTTAGAAGTTCTGATTTGAAATATTAACGAACTTTTCAAGCACCTGCTGCGAATTGAAACTCATTTCCGTCCTGACCTACATAAATGAGTAGGTTGAATATATCTTACTGACGATGAAACGGTTTTCTATTCACTCGGTCTTATTTTTCAGTAAAAATGAACATGATATTATCTTCAAAGTGCTAACAACAGCCATTTAACAAAAATGTGTAGAAGTTCATTGAAATGCATTCTGAATTTAACTAATTGAAGTCAACCCATTGTGTGCTAATCAACTTATTAGATGGTACATGTTAAGTATCTTAATTTATTGCTAATTTTCCACACAAGTTTTCTACGTAAGAATATGATGCACGAGAATAGAACTTTAGCTATTTTGCGGTATGACGAATACGAAGAAAGTTTTTGGTTCCATTATTAAAAACTGTGTGTCAACCAAAAAAATTTTTTTTTAATTTTGAATTTTGAAAAGTTCATTAAAAGGTTGATTTGATAAAAGCATTATTTATTACAGGTTAACTTATAAATAAAACAACACTAATTTAATTATTTCAACAACTGTACACACATTGTGTCCTGACCATGTCTGTGAGGACTATCGTGGTTGATAATAAAATATCTATATAAATATGTCCCGCATAGTCTCAAGATAAGTATCTACTGTCACGAGTATAAATGGCATTAACAATTTATATCTTATGAGCATAGTCTGAAATGCTGAATTCTGAATTAATTTTTATAAAAAATGGTTCGTATGATAAATTATTTCTTTTGAATTCAACAGAGATACTTTAACGGTCCAGCCTATGGGCAATTAATACAGCTAATAGTTGTCGTCGCTTTGGACACAGCTCCCTGGAGAGTCTTCAAATTCTTGTAAAATATTCTGCCGACCATGTCTTACTACTAATGAAACAAACAGTTTTTTTCTTAACATTTTATTTTGACTGACTTTCATTACGTATTTCGGGATCTAGTTGAAACATTCCGCCGTGTTTGATATTGTTTAGAGATACCTAAGACTTTGTTAGTATATGCATAGTGAAGTTTCTTTGTCTAGGCGTAGTTACATCTATCTTTTATTTTTTCCTATTAGTTTTTCTTGAATTGTTTTCCCCTACCTACTCAACGTAACCGAAACTTCATTATGTTCCCTAAAATTTGAGATATGTTATTAAATCGTTTTCAAACAATATGCTTATTAAATGAAAACTTTCAACCCAAGATTTCATTGTCAACATCCTGTTCATTTGTCCTAGTTCAGAAGTTCTTACTTTGAAAATGCTTTCAAAAGCATCAAGCTGGGTCTTTTTTTGTATCGCTCGAATGCATTTGTATCTTCAATTAGTCTTTCTGGATCATGTATTTTATCGTTAAGGATCTCACATTCGGTTCCTTCGCACAGATCATCAGCTCGGCTTTCTATTCCTAATTCCTTATGTTTCTAATTCTTTACGGTATCGATCTTACATACAGTCAGCGACAAAAGTCATGGCACCTTTAATTGTGTAGAAAAACAATAAGCACCATTCAATATGGTTTTTAATTTTTAAAAGTAAATTACTCAAAACATAATCTTTATAATAGCAGCAATATTTTCTCATTAACGGGATTTCAATATTGCATTGCGTTTGTCCATTAAGCGTAAAACTTGTTGCGTAGTACACAAATGCCGCGACAAAAATCATGGCACTCAGCGGGTTGCTTATTCAATAACAGTAATTTCCAGGAACTGTGTAGCCAGTTGGAAGTAAATATCAATTCGGTTGTCTATCTATTTTAGTTTGGGAAAGTTTTACGTTGATTCAGTCAATTTTCAAAGTGTTTCGTGTTTAAAAAATGTCAAGGAAAGAAACAACGTGTGAAGAAAGGAAAATTGTGTTTAATATGAGGAAAGATGGAAAAACTTATGAGGAAGTTGGAGAATATATACAAAGGAGTAAGTCAACAGGAAGAAATATAATAAAACGACAGGAAATAGAAGACAGAATTAAAAACAAGACAAGAATGCGCCAGCCCCAAATTTTAACTGACAACGATAAACGGATTATAATGCGCAAAGTCAAGGTTAATCTAAAAATATTTGCAAGTGAAGCAAGCCAGGCTGCTTCAGTTGAATTGGGAAAGAAAATTTCTCCAAGGAGTATTCAAAGAGTCATACGAAGTAATGGACTTAGAAGCCATGTCGTTCGCAAAAAAAAGTTCACAAGCAAGCCAAATAAAAAAAACGTCTCGAATTCGCCAGAAAATACTTAAATGCGCCAACTAACTTCTGGAACAAGGTAAATTTTTCCGATGAATCGAAATTCAATATTTTTAGAAGTGGTGGTCGCATAAGAGTGTGTCGTCGACAAGGCGAAAGTTTACTGCCGAAACATTTATATCCTACAATGAAACATGGTGGCGGTGACGTTATGATATGGGAATGCATGTCTAAAAACAATGTGGGAAATATGAAGTTTACAGAAAGCACAATGGATCGTTTCGGATATCTAGACATTTTGAAGAAACATTTGCAAAATAGTGCGGAAAAATTGGGTTTGAGTGGGGATTACTATTTTCAACAAGATAATGATCTCAAGTATACAGCATCCATTGTGAAACAATGGATAATCTATTACACTCCTCATATGCTGGCTACACCTCCTCAGTCACCAGACCTCAATCCGATTGAGAATCTTTGGAGTGAATTGGAAAAAAACCTGAGGAAACATGACATAACATCGAAAGCACAACTGAAGGACATCATACGGCAAGAATGGGCTAATATCAACAATTCATATACGCTAAAATTAGTCCAATCAATGCAAAGGCACTTGAAAGCGGTAATACAATCCAAAGGATAGCCAACTAAATATTAATTTCAATATACTGTTACTAAAAAATACAATTTTCTAATCAAGTGCCATAACTTTTGTCGCGGCAAAAGTAGAATTTTTGTATAAACGAAATTGTTTTCTTTTATTAATTTTGTGAAGTTTGATTTGTTTTTATATATTCATAATCTATATTAACACATATTTATTATTACTAAAACACATCGGAATGGCTTTAATATTTTAGAAGATATGTATCTGCAAAACAATAAGTGCACTCAGGTGCCATGACTTTTGTCGCTGACTGTATAGTTTGTCTGACGTATTCCCGTATTTTGGGCATATTATTTTGTAGATTTCAGTTCTTCTAGAAATCGGATCTTTTAACATTCTTATCATTGTTTGCAATTCAAATTTGGGAATTTACTACCATGAACTTCTTCGGATCGTAGCAAACATGAACATATTATGTACATATATGACAATATCACTTATGTTGAAAAAACTCCTCACACAATCATTAAATAGTATGCTCATGGTTGCTACGATCAGAAAAAGTTCATGCTAGTAAAATCCCAAATTTCAATTGCTAATTGAGACTTACTCCATCTAATGAATAGAATAGACAACTTCCAGTCTTAATGGGACAATATTCCTACTAATTAAAATGTGATCCACCGAAGAAGAATTCTGTCCATACACATATGCTCGACAAACCATCGTAGCACCCTTAATTAATACGTACGAATTGCTGATATCGGTTCGAACGCAATATCACTAACTAACAGGGGAAATGGCCCCAATGAACTGTCAATTCGTATCGAATGTTTCGTATTCAAATTTAAATAAATTGTTTTGTAACATTTTGTTTTATTTAGATTTCATGTTGACGAAAAGGAATTCGTTCACGGTCACAGTTTAAGTGAGTTGTAAGCCTTGAAAAAGATTCAATTTTGAAGATAAGAGATTTGTTTTTAACAATTTTTGTTTTATTTTTATTTAATCACTTTTAAAAGCTGATTTTTTTTCATAAGCAAAAACTTATTTCAGAATTTGAAATAAAATCTTAGTAAATGTTAAGATAAAGCCTGTGTTAAACAGTAATCAGAAAGATTAACATTTTGCGTTGCATCTGAAATGGAATCAAATGTATAAATGAAGTAATAAAATCAATGATTGTAGTCTTAAGCGTTTTACCTCTTTTGTATTACTGGTTTTCTATTCTATTCTATAATTGCACTGAATTTATGATTTTCATATCATTTGTAGTCCCATTTCTTGCGATCAGTGATGGTGATCGGATCATAAAATTCAAGCGGGTTGTGAATATTTTGTTCACACAGGAATTGAATCCCGAAGGTGTCTTTAGTTACGGTTGTTGTTACATACAGAATATGTTGTTATGAAGAAGTTTACCACAGCGCTATACACTGCAGCCGAGACAATCGAAATTCAAGAAGAATTTGATATTGGTAAGATATAGAAGTCGGAAACTACGGGTACCCCTGGAATTGCAACTAGCCAACATCTTCGACGTTGGAAAGTCGCATAAATCCCATGAACGGGCGAAGAACTCACCCACTTTTATGGAGAATTGTGATTTTTGGAAGTAAGATAACCCTCCGAATTTTGAATCCGATGCAAACGAACCCTAGGCACAGCATGGATATGTAAAGGAGCGACAGTTAATAGCATGTTTCTGAACAGGTCAACCATAATCCATGTGTAGCCGAGTATCTTTTTTGCAATAAATTGAAGAAGAAAATACTGATGGAATTCTTCGTTGAGGATTAGGCAGAAATGTGATGATAGATCACCTCAAAAAGAGAACTTAGACAAGCTCGAGTTTGCATTGGGTACATCATATATTGAGAGCGAAAAATTCACATTCGACACCCTTTATGTATCACCAAGCGAATCACCTAAAGTAGTTACCTGTTTTCAGTACGCTTATTTTTAAGAGCATCAAGTAGTTCGGACATGTTTCATTGTTATGTATCGCATATGCTCGGTTAACCTCTTCAGCTTCCAAGGAAGACCATGGGGCATAAACATGATAATTCTAGTACCCACATATTTCTGTTTAAAAGTGAAGTGTACTTAGTGAAATATCTACGAAATACGCAATTGAAAAATCGCCGTGGCCATGATTTCGGCATTCTAGCTGTTCTCTCAGTGTAATTTTATCTGATCTTCATTTTAAACGTCTAGAAAAATAAAATCACCCAACAAAACGTTCACTAAAAATACGTTCGAACAAAGTTCCATCACTGTTTCACGTCACTAAAGCTAGAGTAGGTAGACCAAAAACTGTTTTTGCAACAACTTCTATCTTCAAAAGCAAGATGAAGAAAACGTTCACCTAAATTACGCACAGTATGAAGCTAATGAACTGTCCACGAAATCTTTAGATGGTAGTTGGTTCTGGACAAGATTGCACTTACATAGAACTAGCCGCGTTAAGATTCAGATAAATTAAGAAGCCGTCAATTTTCCAAATTGGCAATGTTGCTGATAAAAAAAAATTTAGCACAGGTTTTTAATCGTGTTGAACTCATTGTTTTTTGTTGATTATGTATAGATAGAGATGTATTCGTCTATTGGTTGTTCTTGTTTAACTGCTACATATCGGTTAAATCTATCTCAGCTGGGACTGTGCTTAACGCTTTCTAGTAAATCAAAATTATAGTTGAATCGCAGATTGCATGCAACAGAGATATTTATTAGATTAACTCCTTACTATTTTAAAATATATATTATGTTTTGAATATGTTTCACTGAAATTAAATTTATTCGAGATTTTAATATATTGCGTAGCACTCTAAGGCTTCTTCGGTAATATTCTTAAATATCTATTAGATTTTATAAATTTTGTTAAATTGGTATATCCAATACAATATTCAACAGTAAACAGTTCAAGCGATACCGATAAAATTTGTTTGGATCTTTATAAAATTAAAATATGGTGGTAAGAGCAAACGGATTAGAAAATTAGGCTAGGGAACATATCAACTCATCATCATTTATAAATGCTTCGAAATCAAATACAAATATGAGCACATACGAGCATTAATTCATGGGTAGAGATAATGAATATGCAAAATAAGGTTTAGGTATAATTTGGAATTATATGTAATATGTTCTCTTAACAATCTATCTTTTCGTAAATCCTGGATACCCCTAGGAAAAAGAAATAGTGCCATCTATGGGCAGAGCAAATGAAGTAGGTTCAAATTTATCTGTCAATTCTACATGTGGCAGCGAATTTCGAACAATTTGAAGGCAATTATCATAGAGATGTTTTTAATCGGCAATATAAGTGTGTACCTGGTGTTTTTGGCACGGAAGTGAATCAATTTGCAGTTGTTTTTCACCTTTCAAAAGCTTTACTGACAGTCCAATTGTCCATCACAATGAACTACACGTAATGTGTCACTATCTCATTAGATTCAAGTTGATAATCCTCATTAACAGCCCTAATGTGTTGTAGACATAATTTTGATTTTATAAGTTGGCTGAGTCTGTTTGCAGCTTAAGAAACTTTAATAGAATGGTTTTGAAAATAACATTAGAATCAATCATTCGGCAACTTCTGATGTATTTTAAGCCGATTCAAACAACTTCTTATTATCAAAAAGCGGCAAGAAGTTTGTTTTGGGGAAAAAGTGGGAATAGATTGCTCAAATTATGAATTAATATTTACGAAATACTAATCGACAAATCTGGGTTTCAATTAATGTTTGCGCAATTCATGAACAATTCCAACATTGGCGAGAAACAAATAGCAGCGAACTCGCATTCCATATTTGCCGATACAAATAATTCTAACGACAATATCTAAAGAATGAAAAGTAAGTAATGATTTCGGGGCTTCCATATTTGAGATTATTTGCAGATAAAATTCACACATGCTGTCCACACACATGACGAGCAATGAGCCCGTTGGTCGCTTAGCGCCAAGATGCGATCAAGACAAATCCGAACCGTTACAACAACCTTTTGGCGGCAAATTATGCGTCTTAGGTGATTGGTTCCAATCATGAAAGACTGCCAGGTTGGATAATTACTATTCAAGCCGAGCAACGACATGTTGTCGGACAACATGCCAGAGGCTGCGGCCGAGGAATTAGCAACGCAACTTCCAATCAGTTTATTAAAAAAATTGCGCGTTGGGTAATCTGGAATGCGATGACCGCCTAACTGGCTTCTGTAATGGATAGTAGAGCGTCTGATTGCGTTTATGCCTCAATGGCCATTAATTTCAGTTTAATTATGCCAGAAAGTCAGGAGAAAAAGTAAATTGACTCACATTCGCTGTTAGCACTTTAATTAGTCCAATCAGCGGAAGGTGAACGAGGTTTAAGAAAGAAATCATGTTCTTGACTGAATCTTTACAATTCTTTCTCAAACCTTTTACCTCCCTCGTCGGCAAATATAACGTTTAGAACGGTCTGAAAACATACAATTAATTTTACATCACATTGAAATCAACACAAATATAACATTTCGAAAATCCTTCTCGTTTTAGGCGACTTCGGACGCTACCAATTCTTCCAGTTCTTCCTGCACGTCCTTGCAGCTATGACGGCTGGCATGCACATGCTCTCCCTGGTCACAGTGGCAGCAGTACCCGAGCATCGGTGCTTCATCGAAGGCGTCGACACGAATGAATCGTATGCAGCGTGGAATTCCAGCGCGATCCTGGCAGCGATCCCTTTGAAGAATGGCGCCCTCGATTCATGCTCCATGTATGACATCGATAACTCAACAGTTCCTTGTCAATCCTATGTCTACGACAACACATACTACAAATCGTCAAGGACGATTGACTGGAACTTTGTGTGCGACAAGCGGTGGATGGGATCGATCGCTCAGACTACATACATGCTGGGAGTGTTCACGGGAGCCGTAATTTTGGGCGGATTGGCCGACAAAGTAGGACGAAAAGCAGTGTTCTGCTGGTCGGCACTAATGCAATTGATCCTAGGAGTTGTGGTGGCATTCATCCCTGAGTACTTCTCGTTTTTGGTTGTGCGTTTCCTGTATGGCATTTTCGGAAGTGCTGGCAGCTATATCACGGGATTTGTGTTGACGATGGAGCTGGTAGGACCTAGCAAGAGGACAGCGTGTGGAGTGTCGTTCCAAGGATTCTTCGCTATGGGAATTATGTTGGTCGCAGCTTGGGGTGCTTTGATTCCCGACCGAATGATATTGCAAATAGTTTACGGAATGCACGGATGTTTGCTGATTGCCCACTGGTGGGTCATGGATGAATCTCCTAGGTGGCTATGGATGCAAGGGCGAGCCTCTGAAGCGGTTGATATTGTCGCGAAGGGATTGAGAACGAACGGTTCTGGTATCACCATCGACAAGGAGTACTATGTTTCGAAATCGAAAGTTCGAGCAGCTGTCGATGAGCCCTCCACGGCTGGGTTGACCGACCTTTTCAGAACGCCGAACATGAGAATGAAGACATTGAATGTATGCCTCTGCTGGTTTTCGAACTCACTCACGTACTACGGACTGTCGCTGAGCTCCGGGAAGCTGTACGGCAACCCATTTGTCATCCTGTTCACGCTGGGCCTGGTCGAGTTTCCCAGCTACATTGCTGTGATCCTGCTGCTGGACCGCCTGGGACGACGCTCTATCACAAGCACCCTCATGCTGGCGGGCGGAGTCTGTTGCATCATAGCGGCTTACATTGCCCAAGGAAGCGCCACCGCCACGTCCATAGTCATGTTGGGGAAGCTCTTCATCGCAGGCTCGTTCGCAGTCATCTACAACTATTCCGCCGAACTGTTCCCAACGGTGGTGCGCAACTCAGCAATGGGCCTTGGATCCATGTGTGCTCGTCTAGCCGGAGCCTTGACTCCGCTCATCACACTCCTGGATTCCTTCGATCCAAGGGTGCCTGCCGTGACTTTCGGAGTCCTGTCCTTGCTGTCTGGGTTTTGGGTGATGTTCTTGCCGGAAACCATGAACCAAATGATGCCCGAGAGCATCGAGGATGGCGAAATGTTTGGCAAGGGCGACACGTGGTTCAATGCGTGCTTTAAGAAAAAGAAGACACGCAACATTGATGATCCCACATCGGAACAAATGGTTCCATTGCAGACGATCGAAAAGAAATGATGCTTTCAAATACTAGTAGCAGAGTAGGAAAGATGAATTAAGGCCTAAAAATAGTGAAATTATTTTACAGATCGTAGGGATCATAAACTTAGCCTGACAATGATTATTACTATTTTAATTTTATATGAGATTGACATCAGATTTTTTTCAGTAAGCAAATATATTTTTCTACGGATGTGCTTTTCCATTCAAATCTGGTATTTAATCGTTTTGAAACTATTTTTTGCAGAACGTTTGTATGGATTCCTTCTCGGTTAGCTGATGCGTACATGCTACTAACTTTTTAGAATAATGTTTGAGTAAATCTTCACATCTCAACGGAAACAGTGCCTCATATTTTGAAAAAGTAGTTCTGTTAAAAGCTCGTTGATTTTTCATTTATTCAATTTTTTCTTCAACTTTTTCCATTTTGATTTTGAGCCACTGTGCATAATTTTCAATTAAATTAAATTGTACAATACTGCATTGTATATTGACAATCCTTCCCTCTTATCACAAGTATTCACTTATTGTAAAAAAATCCAGGTAAAGTGGACGTCTCCAGTTTTCATTCTCATTGTCTGAAGTCGCGTTGATGTGTTTTTCTTTTGAGCAAGTCGTGCAACAGAAAGTTCTACTTTCAATTCCATTGAATTGTCTTGCTTTCTTAAGTAATCCGTCATTAATTCAATCTACGGACTTTTTGAAGTCCCTCAAATATTTCTGCAATATGTTCCTCGTTCCCCTTCCTACTCCCTAATAATTTCACAAAATAAATCTATTAATCAACCAAAAGCAATCTCCCAAGAAACAAACATAAAGCATTCAAAATACACTTTTTTATTCTCCAATTAGATATTAAGTTTTTTTCCATATCTACTCAATGCACATATTTTTCAAATGTGTTATTAAACATCTATATTTTACAACAACTGTAGGAGGTTTTCATAGCAATTATATTACATAGATATCTTTTGATAACATTGATGCAAATCATGCATGTTAGTACATATATGTGATAGGATTGAAGTGGTTACGATTTTCTTTAACTTTTTCTCGTATATTCTTAAACGTACATTTTAAAGTAATTTTCCTTTCGTTTTCAATAATTCATATATATATATTTATAATTTTGAAACAATTGGAATTGATCAGTGATTTTTTTATGGTACAACTAATATTTTTTCGTTCTTTTAGATTTTCTTGTTTAAAAATAAGTCTATTTACTCAATGTATTTTTTTCGTTCATATATAAATCACTCTAAATAATTCTAAGATTAGTCTACTTTTTAGATTTCTCTAAAGAAACGGTTTGCATAGAACAGAACAGATGCGCCTCGATGAGCATGTTGCGTTAGAAGTTATATGCAAGCGTAGAAATTTGTTTATTGCATTCTAATTGCAGCAACAATAAATGTACAGTCAATTTGTTAGGTCTCATTATATTCTTGGTATGTGTACAAACTAACTCTAAGAAAATTGACCCTAAATAGCTGAATTTTTTGAAATCAACTAAATTCTCGTTTGACGTATTACTTTATGGATGTCAACACCCTTCGAGGAAACTAAAAATCATCTAAGATCGTTCTGAAAATTTGCATTTTCCTGAACAAGCTTTTTAGGCCAAGGATCTGATAAAAAATAATGAAAATATGATGCTTTGCTTTATTAGTGGCAACTTTGATAGATATAACTATTGTAATGAATATTTAATAATTTTGGATATTTTAGTAGAATTTGGGAAAGTATTCGCAATAAATTTTTGTGGACATTTTTAAGTCCAAGATACACAGTAGCATTGAATGAACATTAGCCATTCAATGTTTACGTTTCTGTAGTGAAACACGGTGAATGAAAATTCAATGTTCGTGAAATATTTCATCCAAGCAAGAATTGAATGAAGCTATTCAACTTTGCGGAATGAAGCTGAGAGGTTTGTGTATTTGATAATTTTCTACGATTCTGAATATACCGCAAGTGAAGTCAAAATGATGAATGTTATGTATCAATTTAAAATCACAAATCACATGACTAACATGAAACAAAAATAGATGACTTTACGTTCTTTACCATTATTATTAGCACACAGCTTATCAGAGGTTTTGGCATTTACTATTTGAATATTGTCATGTATCATCCATAATGCATGATTATTTTTTCGAATGAAGTTCATCTTAATGATCATTCTAGGACATTTTCTTTTTCTTTACTGGCGGCTGGCACTAACCATTATTACCAAAGCGTTATTTGTTGTCGCATAATATTGATTTACTGAACTTGAAATTAAACAAAAATTAACCAAATTATTTATTATTCAATCTGAACTGCTTGCCATATTTGAGAAGACTCAATTTATTTGGTGATCTAAGTAACAAATTATATTGGATAAATATAAATAGTTCAGTCGAAATCGATTTGGAATTTCATGTAATCAAATGCAGCAGATTATTTTTGAAGACAGCTAGCAGCAGACCAACTGAAGATAAACTGGATTTTATATGCTTTACTGTAAAACTGTCAGCATATATGATCCTTGAGCAAGAACACGCTGTGGTTCATGTACTAGAAAGACGTAAATTTTGCAATCCGCAGCATGACTTGTTGGAAACTGTTAATGCAATATCATCAAGGGTAAAGGACTAAACAGTAGTTGCCTTAGTCGAAAGAAAAGCTACAAATCAAGTTTCAATCACATCGAATATATTTTAAAGTTGAAAGAAAGAAAAAAAGCCGTGGGGTGCAACGAACAACTTCCCAGTTATATCTACATAAATATTAATAGTAATAATAATACGCTAACTAAAGAATAATAATAAACGATCTCCGGAAACTGGCTGGCTATCGCAATAAACAGGTAGAGGTTTCCTCCAGCTGCACGTAGCGACATTCGCCTGGACCAATTTGAGGACTTCACAACGCTCTCCTCCATCTCTAAGCTTTCCTAAGGTTAGTCTTCGCCCGACTGCTGATGTTGGAAAGAATCGAAAAAGAGATCGAATTATGCATAGGATCTCACTAACAAGAAACCATATCAGAGGAAAATTTTATACCATAAACACCCGGGACTGAGCATAATCGCTTCCCCAGTATTTTGGGGATAGTTCCGTGGAGATTGCTGTTAAATACTCAGGTAGTGGACTAAATATCTTGATGTCATCTCGATATCTCCTATTTCGAGTTGAACGGTTATATTATAAGTTCTCTGCGTTCTCGACGTGCTGTTTCGAATCATCAGGAGCGCTGAGACTTATATATCGCCAGATGTATGCCTCACTTCAACGTGCCTGTGAAGGTTGTGCTTCAGCTAGTGTTATGGAGTTAATTTGTATGTTCAGGCCTTAATCCTAAATAAACGATAGAATCCTGAAATTTTGAAATGCAGCAAAAAAAACGAATAGTATGATAATCATTTTATAATCTGACAATCTGCACAACACCGCCAATTTAGCTTCAAAGGTACAAAATTGGCCAAGAAACGAAAGCGGGATTCGATTTTTTTTTGAGAATATTATCGCAGTCGGTTCGATGATACAAAATAATCTTCCATAGAGTTATGATTGTGTAACTATCCTATTCTTGCTTCTCAGAAAGACTGTCCGATGGCCGTGATAAAATAAACGAAGACGAGAGATAGCGTAGTCTTTCATGTCTTTTATAGCTGGATCCAGATTTAAACTGGAAGAATTACCACAGTTTTCACTAAGCTGACATTGTTGTATATCCAAAAAGCAGCCTGTTTAGTGAGAGGGTCTACAAGAAAACAGCTCAATCAATCATCAAAATAAAATCGATAGCCATTCTACCACTTTCATTGCATGCGCTCGACCTATGAATCTCCATACAAGTGTGTTTTAGCCTGTAACTAGTACTGCAGGAGTGTGGAATAAAAATGACACGTTCCTGATAATACATTCGCATAGATTCATTAATTAGTTTATGTCAACCGATTGAGGCTTTTAAATTAGCATAATCCCTGTAGAATGGTGAATATGGCATGCAATATTTTTTGTTGTGTTCATTGTACTACCCATCTGAAGCCATGTATATTTTTTGCTGTGTAATGTGTGTTATGCTTTACATGTTTTTCCTGAGCTATATCCTTAAGCAAGACATGAATGCGATCAATATTTCTAAAAGCAAATATGTTTTTTAAGCAAAACTGTAAGTGGGTTGGTGCCTGTTAGTACTTAGAAGTCTCCTAAGATGAACGATTCGCGTCAACTGATTGATCCACGTTTAGAAGTTTTTGAAAGCAATTATTTAAATTTAGAGAAATTACAAATTCATACCAAAAATATGAGAGACCTTAGTTTTTTTAATGATTTAATAAAATAAACCAAAAAACTACCAATTGAGCCTCCCATTCTGAGTCTTCGCGCTGTGAGCTATATAAGAATTGGCTGTCCGGCATACAGTCTAACTGTTCAAATTCCTTTCGACGCAACGCATTCAATCGATTCAAATTTCGATGAATTATATACAAACACTCCTGAATGTGTTCGATTCTTCCAAATCATTCGAAGGATCTTAAGTGTATGAGCTAATTGCTATGCACATATTTTAGTAATCAAAACATTTTTACAATATACAGTATACAAAATATAAATACAAACAGAAAGACATTGTATACGAAAATGGAGAGCGAGACGAGGTCTCTTTGATAAAAATCCATTGCCATAGTAAACGAAGTATTAACCGAATTCAAGTGCCATTGAGCCTGGAAAACACGACGATCACGCACGACAGCAGACGAGAAAAGTGAGTAGTGAAGGTGATGATGTTGGGAGGATTTATTATCCTATTTATGTCGTCCTTTCCGGACATTTGGTTTGCATTATTTTCTGCTTTGCCGCTAGGGAAGGATCGGCAGCCCCTGGATCGGGGATTAAGGCGGTGTGCACTATAATTCCGGGTTGATCTTCGCTCTGTGGATGCAGCTCGCAACTTTCGCCGGGCGTGAGATTCGCTAAGGCCGCCAACAGGTCGTGGTTTACTAGCGGCTCCATTTCTTCGCGAGGCTCCCAGCCGGCCGGAGGACTAGCCGGCGGCGATATCAGAAACTGTTTGGTCAGAGCGGGCGGCTGGAGATTCCTCTGCGACACAGGCGTCACCGGCTGGGCAAAGTAGCAGCTAATTGCCGTCTTGTAGAATTCATATTGGTGTAGACGCACCCGGGCATTAGCGGCCGAGATGGCATTATCATAATTGACCCGCAGCCGTTTGAAGCTTCGCAGCCACTGGAACGTGACATGTTCAGAGAACACCCTGAACAGCTCCTCGAGCTCCCCCTTAAGTTTTTCGTTTGCGAATACTTCGGAATGGATATTGGTTACGATAAGCGATGAGGGCAGATCGTCTAGTGAGTCAGGATCAATTCCTTTGTCGTCGTCCTCGGAATCGAGATTAGGCAGAGTTGGATGCTGATTCGAGAGGCCATCGGCTGGATTTATAAATATATTCTCATCCGGCGACAGCTTGCCGTCGCACTCGTCCCGGGAATGCGACATGCTGACCGTGCGCTTCTAAGATCCCTAGCCTCTGCTGGGCTGAAGACTATCACCGCGTCTCTTCAACAGTCGGAAATATGTCGGATGCCTAAAATAGAAAATGTTTCTTTTAATATTTTCAGTCTTGAATGTCAATCACAAATCAAAAAACATGTGAATTGGGCAATATGTTTGGCTACGAGCAAAACGAGAAATATCAAAGATATCGCGAAGTTAAGTGTAAATAGAGAAATGTACGCACCAGATTCAATACGATAAATAAGAAACGTCGAGGAAAGTAAGGCATGGACTTGAGAAATAAATATTTTAAGGTGCCGCAGAATAAAGTTGAAATTGTCCGTCAAAATAATTAGGCTACTATGAGTTTTATTCTTATTGCCTTTCAATAAGCTTCAAACCACTATGAACACGTTGAAGGCACTACTTTGCTCACAAAAACATATCCAAGAATGTTAAAAAAATGTATTCATTCCTATTTTTGGCATAAAAATTACTATAGACAATTTTTATATTGGTTGAAAATATACAAAAAAACAACAACAATTCGTATATTATGTGTCTATTCATTATCTTAGTAATAATAAATTGTTGAGCAGCTTGAACATTAGAAATAGAAAAAATACATTATATTGGACAAGGGTTTTTTCCTGAAAATATTTTTTTTTTTTTTTTTTTTTCAACGTTGGGAGGTGGAAATCTTCAAAAGATACCGATCAGCTCCTGCCTCTCGGCATGCCGGATTTTTACCGACTAAAACCACCTCCGTCTCCTTCAATCACTCTCTCCACCAAATTTTCAGTAATTTTCCGTAGTTAAATTTCAGTACATAGTACTTCCCAGACGATAAGAAATCGGTATAAGGGATAGTACCAAATTTGTAAATTTTTAGTATCCTTTTAGTTAAATTAATCGTTCAGACTATATGTTCATAAATTGTTTTATGTTAACTACATGTTTGGCTTTGACTGTTGTGGAGCTGATTGAACTTGTAGTTTACTTTGAATATTGATCCTGAAGGAGGTATTTTTTTAGTGTCGTTTTAAAGGAAGTTGGGTTCGCTATGTTTTTAATTTTGTCCGGTAATGTATTGTAGAAATTAGCTGCTTTGTTAAAGGGATCTTCTTTTAGCCGATCAGTTCTGGCAAATGCGATAGCTATGTTATTCATGGTTCTCATTCTGTAAGAGTTTTTCCCCTCAATTTTATCCAATTTGAAGGTGGTGTTTTCATTACGGTGTAAATTCTTGTGTATGAATTTAGCTCTTTCCATAGAAATCATGCCTTGCAAATTCAATTCTTGGGCTGTTTTGAAAACTTCGCTCGTTGGAGTTGCCATAGGGAGATTGTAAATGGTTTTATACGCTTTCGTTACTAGTCTGGAGATGATTAAGAGGTTACTTTTAGAAGTTTGACTCCAATTCAAGATGCCGTAAGAAATCTTCGAAAGGAGATGCGCATATACAATTTGGATTTTTTTTTTCTTTGGAAAGAAGTAGAAGCGACGTAGAAGTCCAATGAAGACAGCAAGTTTTTTCCTTAGCTCATTTATGTGTGGAGTCCATGTTAGTTTCTCGTCTATTAGAAGTCCTAAATATTTCATTTGTTCCACTCTCTGGAGGGCCGTGCCATTGATTTTTACGTGTGGTTGTATGTCAGTCTTGTTCTTTTGTTTGAAAATGATATATTTAGTTTTCCCCGCGTTTATTGCCAATCTACTTTGTAGAAGCCAATACCAATACTTGTCCAGGTCAGTATTTACTTTTTGCTCAATTTCGAGATTAGTTTTGCCTGAGTACACGAGCACAGTGTCATCTGCGTACATAACGACTTTCGCAGCAAGGTCTGCTTTTTTTATGGCGTTGATATAGAGTAGAAATAACGTTGGTTCTAGGATCGATATTGACTGGGCCATCATGAGGATTGAAGCTTAGCTACGCTGGTTGATCGCGAGGAAATAATAATTGTTCGACATGGTATGTGGAAACAATAAGTCGATTGTGTTAACCAGGAGATATTGTCATAGTAATAGTTTGGCGGTAGCTTAGTTTTAGCGCTATTTTGACCACAACATGCGCTGGAATTCCGAAAGGTTTTAGTGGCGTTCGGTGAATACGTAAACAGAATTGGGATTCCAGCTAGCGACTTTTGACGAAGCTGCGAGGACAAAGAGGAGACAATCAGTAGAACACCTTGAAAGCAAATGTCTGGCTATAGCTGTTAAAAGACGTAAGCACTTAGGAGCATCTGGATGGTTCACAGAATGAATTCGTAGGTTTCCACGTCTACAGGGCAAATGGACCAAAAATTGGTCTAAGTGAAGCGGAAGCCAGTTGGTCTAGCATTTTCATGGCAGCGCGTAAGGATCACCTTGGAAGCCGAAGAACAAAAATTGAAGTCACTTGTGATGAAGCTTCTATGATCTTGGGCTGAAGGGCGAGCTGGATTTGCAAAAATGCATTGATTAGCACCTCAACAAAGTCGATAGGACTTTGTCTACGTGAGTTATGCTCGTAGAAAAAACTTTCCACGAACGCAGTTACATACACACACATTGTCACGTTTATAGACTTTTTTCCAAAAACACTTTAAATATTCTCTAAAGACCTCAAAACGTAAAGATATGTTGAAAATTTCAATTTCGATTTTCGGGGCGATTACAAGAGCTTCCCATCTACAGGGAAGCTAATAAATCAACATTTGCGTGTGAATTCAACCTGTGTGTAGTTGGAATTTGATTTTTTCCAATAATAAGCAGGCGGCTTATTTCCTGAAATTTCATCATGTTAATTAACTTTCATTTGATCCTGGGATCTCAATTGCTCAAGAGTTATGTTTAGCGATTTTTTGATCTCGTATCGCGATAGTGAAGTCGGTTGGCACGCGAAGGAAATAGTAGAATAAAGTACAGCCTTGAGTCGTTAGGGTGATTGATTTTAGTTGTTGTTTGCTTCAGTCTAATCGGGTATTCTAATGTAATTGAAATTCAGGTAATGTACTAGGGCAAAACCTAGGGAAATGAACCGCAACTGTACTCTCATCAAACTGAGCTGGCCTACGAGTTCTTCCAGACGCCTAAGCTTAGAGGTATAGCCTTCAAGAGGCTGAACAGAATCGTTTGAACTACACTTATCTTTCATTACTTCGCCCCAAGACTGAAAGCACATAAAACTTCCAGAATTTTTGTCTGTTCAATTCGAAACTTAAGTTATGAAATTTTTAATTCATAACCACCGCTCGCCACGTGAGGTTTTAACGTAATGAAATTCATCGCAAGGGCTTGACGCCACAAAATTAAATTCACAAATCACTAAAACTTTCGGATGAAGTAATTGTGCTGTGATACAGCAACAATAGATTTCAGCTCCCGGAAACGGGGAATTACCGTGAATCCCAAGATATCGGTATTCTGAAAAAAGATTGGCTGATTTTTTCACAATGTAAAGCAAGGCAGCATTACTTCGTCCTTCAGGCAATTACAGCAACAGTCAATAATTTTAAAAGTAGCTTTCCGTCTGCAAATCTGAACATTATAGTCCTTTTTCATTCTCGCATTAGTGTGCGTCTAAAAAAAAATTCGAAATTGCTCGAGGTCTATTACAGGATTTTCCACATTAAAGTATTATATTTCCGAATATATGTTCGGTAAACATCTAAACTCTCTTTGGATTTAACGATTATATCTTGTTGTTTCGCGAAGAAACCGTGTCAGTGTGGAAAAGTGCTACACGAGAAGCCGATATCGCACAATAAACAGAACTAAGCGATGAAAAACTCATTAAGTAGAGTAAACGTGCCACAACAACAACAAAAAACAGCAGAAGTTTGTAAACGCAAGGAACAATTCTGAACGTGATGTCCTTTTCCATGAGTCCCCACAATTAATAATTGTTGGGATTGAGGAAAAGTTGGCGAAACAAGTTTTGATAGTACAATAGCAGATGGTTTACTACAACACTATTGTTGGCAGCGTAGCTTAGCTGAGCGAAGTTAAGCACACTGTAGCTTAAATCGATTTTGAAAGATGAAAGCATCCACGCCAAAATATTATACAGAGCAGATGGATAAACAATTCTAATCAAATGCAGCTTGCACTTGCTTTGGATTGTTTCAATTTTTTTATTTAGAAACCTATTTCAAAATTAGTTTGTAGCTAGTCGAGCCACAGTGTTGAAAGCACAATAGTGAATCATTTAATTTCGACACCAGATATGGAAGATAGATAAAAATAAAAAGAATAGACATGTTTTAAGAGTTTTATTCGAGGCTATGTTAACACCATTTGACCATCATTATAGAATAACAAAGAAGAAACATCCTGATCCTATTTTTTAAGGGCAATTTTTATATGCTAATGTATTGCATACATACATTGTTCCGGTAAAAAATGAAGACTTAGGCATGATTATGACATCTTTCTTGGAAAAGTTAGCGTTCTAAAAAGCGTTATTGTTTTTTTTTAAACAATTACAACGTCATCCCTGAAATTATATTCCTTTCACGAATGTCTTACACCGAAAGCACTTGAAAAGAATATTCAAATTTTTTTTCTTCATCAAGGATTCACTCTGACAAATTGTCGTAGGCAAGCAATAAAAACGAGACACGTGCCATTTTCAGGCAATGATACTTTCAGGGTTGCGTAAAGATTGTAACTGAAATAAGAAATTTTGAAGTGTATGCAATAAAAAAAGTTTCTAATCAACATAAGTATGCATCGGAGCAATGTAAAAACTAGTTCTTATGCATATAGCAGTTGAGTTTCTACATATTTGTGGGCTCGCAAAGCAAGGATTCAGTATTTGCGTTTGTCGTCAACTATGACAAAAAAAAAATATTATAAACTTCGCTTTGCATGTAGCTCGCTTTTCGTTTTTCCGGATAATCCATGCTAGCGTCATAAAATATAAGGACACATTCTGTTTTTTTATTACTTTTGTATCCACTAAAATTTGTTTAATTTAAAAGTAAAATATGCACTAATCTACAACGATGTCCTTAGTTTAATCCAGGTTCACTGAAATATATAAATAGTGTGTGGCTCTGTTGAATCTGAGTTATGAGATACACAACGCCTTCTGGAAGATCTTTGGACAATAACGTCGTTCGATTCAATGATCATTCAATTAGTAGATGATATCAGGAGTGCGGGCTCAGCATGAAATTTTTAGGGCTTCAACTTAAGGCAAAATTTGAAAACTTTGACTCCGGCTCCGATTGCAACTTCTCTTTCGAATTTCGGATCCTAACAACTTTTGGCACTGAATTTCATTTTGTTATTTGTTTTAGTAAAAATTTCTGGCGTTCAAGACACTTCGAAATTTTGGAATTCAATGTCAAGCGACAATAGAATTACTGAAATTCTATTGTAAAAAAACTCATTTCAATTTCAGGTAGATATTATATGATTTGCTTTATTTATTGTGTAATTCAAAGTCTGAATATTTACAATTAGGGGAACAGACCTAGTTAGAATTTTGAAAAATTCGTTTTTTTTGCCATTTTCAAAAGTATTCTCGAATTTTTTTTAGACAAATCAGACTATTGTTCATAGAGATGAATAACTTTCAATTGAGCTTTTTTTTATCCGCATGCAAATCGTACGCAAACCTTTAAACGTTTTCTCGAAACCATGTTTTCGAAGTCGATGATCACTGTAACTTGAGAAGGGCTTTCACGATTAGTTTGAAAATGTTCACACTTATTCTATATTAAATTGTCCTCCGGATGGACGCAGGATATTATTTTACGGACGATGACATTTTTTTCTTATAGTCGAAAATGTGAGTGAAATTTGGGTAGAATTGACAATTTTAAATTTCAACATCCGCCATTTTTCAAAAAATCGAATTTTTTTTCAAATCTCTTCGCCCATCCGGAGCACTATGTCATCAACTATAGATCTTTTTTTTTGTTTTCTTTTTTGATTCAGTGACGAGCTGCAGGGATCACGGCAAAACTCATATTTTTTGGGCCCCTCGGAAATATGCTGTATCCCACGTATTTCTCAATATTTAGTATTGAATAATTTATAATATTTTCTTCAAATATGTACATATCTTTCATGTGGAAAAACATTTGTCATTAATTATATTAAGTTTCGGCCAAAATAAAATCCTAAATAAAGAGCTTGTTTTGGACGCCCCAACTAGGGGTCTGCCCCCTTAATAGCTAACCCAAATTCAACTCCAACCCAAACTGTTTTTGAGGGCATGTAACTACTTGACTCTGGCTCTACTCCACAACTCTAGATGATACGCGGCATCGTTCAAATGTCGAAAAAATTTATTCATTTTGAGTCAATCATAAAATTATACAACACACTAAGAACTTTCTGACTCTTGACATTGATTGAGCGAACTTTTAATGAGATTGTCAGTGTTTTTTAGGTTCGGAAATTTAGTCATCGTGGTCCTGAGTAATTTTGCACCACTTTTTTAATGATAATTCCACTGTATTTCTATTTTCAACTACGAAAAAGCAATCGTGCATACGCAAACTAAATATTTTCGATTACGGTGTCATGAGTACCTACTATCGAACGCTCAAGTAATTCTCTTCCTTACACGCACTGAGTTATAAGTATAGTCTGCAGCTTGAACTTATGGGCCAAAAAATGTAAATGATAGTATGATAGTATTTTATATGAATGTCGTCACTATGAAGAAGGGCATATCGGAAGTTACATCAAAAGCTTTCAAATCTCAAGTGTGATATAATGCACATGTTTCATGCAGAATATACTTTTCAAAAGGAAGACTCGCCGTTAAACATCATTATGATATGAAAGACGTAGTAGACCGAAGCGGGCTTTGGTCTCCTTGATGATGACGATCATCGGGATGATAGCAATGATGTAAGAACCGGAATGGTTGTGAGACCCTCGCTAGTATGCGCGAATATGACGTGCAACACTCGTCACTATAGCCGTTCTTTGGATATCTAGCAGATATCACGGAAAGGGAGCAATTGAATAAAGCCCACATGTTAACTATGATTTAATCGAGAAATTGACTCATAAGACTGACATACTAATTCATGAATATATGAACACAAAATCACTGTTTGAATTCCTTGTTTTTTTTGTCTATAAACACCATCGAACCCGCAAACTTGACCTCGTCAAGTACTCTCGCCCAATCTCGCCCTAACTACAGAATAATCACACAAAAAATCAAAGATAATGAACATTTTCCAAACAAACGTTCAACATTCACGTGCGTATGCAAAACAAGATGCCCACGCGTTATATGGCATACGTCCAACTTTTCCACTGCAAAACAGTTGGAAAATTCATCCAGCCAAAATGATTTATCACACAAAAATTGTCCGATGATGACGGGCACCACCGCCTCTTCCTTGAAGAACAAAGAATGCACGTTTCGCGAAAATTAATTAGGAAATAAATTGAATTTAAGAGTACGTAGTTTTCATTGCGTTATGCACTCGAACCATTCGATACGTCCATATTCGAGTTGAAAATGTTTACATTGCCGGCGAAAGGAAATCGCACAACTTCAAGTAATTGCAAATGTTACATATGACCGACATGCATGCAATCCTTGCAAAAGCTTCAGCAAGCCAAGGGAAATGTTTGTGGAAACGATGGAGTTTGAAATAGAATACGTTCAGCTACTTTTAGACTCGCCTTGCAACGAATGTTTTGCGTCAAACCAATGTCGATATAAGGTTTACGCAAGCTTATATAGAGTAGTTGAAGGAAATCAGTATGAGTGGCAGTTTACGTAGTTTTCATGTTGAATAACACGAAGGACAATATCGTTTTCATATAATTCCTCCTGATTCAGGCAGTCCGATTGGTTTGACAAAAGAAATACTTTTCAAATATGACAAATGGGTTTGTAGGACGTGGCATTCCGTTTCAAGCTTCAACGAATACGTGGAATCATTTTGATATTTTGGGCCCTAAGACATTTCAGCAAAGCGTCGGCCAAAAAATACTGTTTTTGCGTTCCTTGTCTGCTATCCTTTTCTACAGTTTGATTTTTAATTATTCTTATTCCCATACTTGTATTTCTTTAGATGATAGCACTGTTTTGTTTTTAATCGTTCAAACTCAAGCTCAACTTGAAAATCACTTTTTAACAACGAAAGCCATGACCATTTTATTGGATTTTTGAAGAATAAAACGATGCCTTGCTTAAATCGGCACTATTTTAACACTACTGAGATGATTAAAATGTACATACCCCGTATGGAAAGTCAACTCGATACTCTCTAACAAAGAAATCAACAAAAATTAAAAAAACAGCTCCCGGAAATGTTTCAAAAATGTATGCAAAACATGTGTTTATCCACCCGGGAATTGTCAAAACATGTGTTTTTGTACTTTTCATATTTCGTCGTTTGTGTCTTTTGTGCGGGCATGAATGATCAGCGATCATGTAATGATTCGTCAATTACTCATCGCTGACCCTTTAGGTACTAGTCCACTTTATAAATTTCAAAAAATGGAATTTTTTCTTTTGCATTTTTCGACTCCTTAGAACTTCGAAAATGACCTCCAGAAATATCTTTTCGAAAGTTTAATATATAAATAGCGACTTTGAGTATGTGCGTGTTTTCGGCTCTTTGCAGATGTTCGATAAGCTGTCGGCCGCGTAGCGTCTTTTTTATTCTCCTTTTCTAAAATACCGGTTACATTATATTTGCGGCTTTTTTACCTGTGCGTGGTTTTGAAAAAGTTCTAATCTTTCATTTTTCAAAAAATATTTATCAGCAAAATGGAAGAAAAACTTTAAACACATTTTTCGCAAAACAACGTTTTTTAACATGTCATAGAACCAATTTTCGAAAACTTTGATTCCTTTTATTTGTTAGAGAATATTACACCGTAATCCGATCAAAAAATTGAAGATACAAAATTTTGGCATTAAAAAACTACGAAAAAAGGGTCGATTTTTGGCATTTTTTTTTTCAAAAGTCTGAAATTTTTTAAACTGTTTTTTTTTTTAAAAACGGTGTAGACCTTGGTTTTTAATGTGCCGTTAATTTTTTTTGTTTCAGATCTACCAATCCATAGATTATCTCTCTGCCGTGGAATAACGATTTTTTCAGAGCTTAATTTCACCGCCCTCTATAAAATAGAATGATAAATAAAAAATATTTTTTTTTGTATTATTCATTTAAAAAAGATTCATGCCAATATATAATAAAGTATCTGAGAAACAAATTCTTGAATAATGGTCTTTATTTCAAAGTGGACTGGTAAATCTTAAATCAAATCCATATAAGCATTTTACAATGAGCTATTCATGGTTCTCGGAAAAGTTCTACCGTGAATGTATTGTTAATATAGGCATAAATTGGACATGAATTTAAAGATAAACACCACTGTTTCAATTTTTTGATAACTATGTTCTTCAAGAAGCATCGAATGATTTAAGGAACAGAATGGACTTCGCACGAAAACATTTAACTTTGAAAAATGAGTGAAAATTTATTCTTTGGAGCGACGAAACAAAAATAATTCAAATTGGCCTTAATGGCAGGAGATATGTAAGACGGCCAAGAGGAAGCAATTCGACCCTCGCTACTCTTCAACTGTTGTTAAACACGGAGGTGACTTCATCAATATTTGGGGATGTTTCTCGTAGTTTGGTGTTGGACCAATCCACCGTGTAGGAGTAATATTAACCAAAACGATGTAAATCTTAGTCGACATCTCAGAAAACAGCATGTTGCCAGTAGCCATATATGGTAGTTTTAGCACAATGACCCCAAACTTACGGTGCGACACACAAGGAAGTTTCTGGAGGACAACAGCATCGCCGTTTTAGACTGACCATCAACGAGTCCAGACTTAAATCCAATCGAGCACTTTTAGGGAGACATAAAACAAGTCATAGTGGTAAAAAATTTCCCGAACATGGACCAATTGTTCGTGGGGGTGAGAGAAGCGTGGGCATCCATACATGTGCGAGGTGAAGAAGACTTATAACGACAATGCAGAATCGTCTACAAGACAGCCTTACAGCTCATATCAAATCGTGTCGCATAGAAATCGAAAAACTCATAGTAATTGTTTACTGTGCATCAGAACATGTTGAATTCGTCCTTTTCAGTGTAAACGAATGAATATCAAAAAAAAACTTCACCAATAAATAAAAAAATAACTACAAGTCCGTTCGGTTGTTTATTTGCAATGTAAATTTGAAGACTTCCAGCAAACATACACGATTTTCTGGCATACACAAATCAGGATTAGATGTCCCATTGAATTGAATTATGTTTCTTTACGCTTGAAAGTATCTTCCAAGTTGCTATCACATTTCGCATACATGCGATGCTAAATTCTTTGATAACATTTTCGTCTTGAGACTATAGATTATTGATGACAGTGCCAAAACCAAACCAGATACCACATATTTAGTACCCCAACCCAACACAAATGCGAAGCGAATAAACGCTTTGAGAGCATTTTAAGGATTTATTTGTAACCAAGATGGAAAACAAACCCCTGGCACAAGCCAGTCAAATGATGTACAACCAAACATTCTGCAGAAACATAGCTTTGGTTACTTCAGCAGCAAAGTTGGGTAGACCTGGATTACACTTGGCCTTGCGTTGAGGCACATGAACATAAGCCTGTTGGAATTTTACTCTTAAGACATACATTGCCGCCCACCTAGGTTGTCATCGTTAACGAAAATTATCGTTTTCGCTTTAATCCTGTTGCCGTGCATTCGAAACGGCCAACAAGGAGTGTACCGACTCCAACCTTTAAATTGATGTGAAAATGGTTTTAGCGAAAAGGATTTGAATTTTTGATAGGATTTTGACGGAGAAAATGTTTCGATGTTGCTTTGATGTTGATGGCACTGTTTCCATGATTTATTAATGGCAGCTTTTAGAGTATCAGTCAGGGTCGATTTTTTTTAAATATTGCAATGTACATGCAAACATAAATTAAATTAATAAATCTCTCTGTGAGTTTGTGAGTTGAATCACTTAGCAACAATATTTTATGCAGAGACAAATATATGAAGAAAAACTTATAAAATCAAATAAAAAAAGGAATTAGTTTAGATGATAAAATATTTTTAAGTTTAGACGCATATACACCAGGGAATGATCCAAGAAGGGGTCGTATCGAATTCTTGAAAGTAGAATTCAAATGTTTTGCAACTATTCTGTCCGACTAAGATTTATAGTTCATAGATTCGCGGAAAGCAATTGTCTATTTGTCAAATTGTGAATTTGGTTGAGTGTGAAGGCTAAGCGGTTATTCGGGTATGTACGTTTTTCGTGATACCAAGGATAATGAAGCGGCAATCTTCGAGTAATCCGTGAAGAAGTATGTATTTGTGAAACTAGCAACGAGAACACACAGAATGCTAAGTTCGACAATATTCTAAAGTGCTACAGGCGAAACTAGTAAAAAGGCAGGAATAAATTATTAAGAGGCCGCTCTACTGTTAAAGTGCAAAAAAAACAATTTTTTTAAAAAATCGATTTAAAAAAAACTACTACTGATATCAATTTGAAACTTAGTGTACTTCTTTATTCAAGTCTAAAGTTAAGTCTGGGTACATTAATACCAGGCCGATGATCATTTTTTTTATCTGCAGTTTAGTTTTTCCGTATTACTACTTCGTTTAATTGAGTCATCGGGATTATTGAAAAATTCACTTTATCGTTCAAATTAATCCTTTCTAAAAATCTCGCTCTTTTCGTTAACACTTTGAACACTAGGGTGTGAGTCGATATTTTCGAAGCTATAGTTGTCCGACGTTATATTCCATCTGATTAACGTCTTTTATTTATGAATTTTGTCTTCTTTTTATTGACCGACAACCCGATTTATTTAGTCATTGAATTAAGGGGGGGGGGCTAGTTTTCAATATTTGAAACATATTTTTTTTTTGAAAATATGATAAACATACATTTATTTATAAGTTAATGACATAATAGTGCAACATTTCGAAAGTCTTCTGATAAATTTTTGTGAAAAATATTGTGAATTAAGCTATTGACAGCAAATCTTCGTACATTTGTGGTGATCATCATAACTCATTACTGGATCATATGTCGACTAAAAACCGAAAAAAAGTATCCTTAGTTCATGAGTTTTTCGAGGTAACATCAAGTTTTTTAATTTTATTGATTTTTCTATTTTTAGAAGTAAAAAGAGACAAATTTTGCGAACTTCTGTAAGTTTACTGATAAAAGTCCGTGAATGTTGTCTTAAAGTGAATTGTTACAATAAAAAATACAAAATCTCGATGTTGTTACCTTGTAATTTATGTATAAGGTAAGTGTGCAACATTTGCGAAGGATCGGATAAGTAGTTTTTGAGTTACGACTTTGAAAAAACTAAATCTGAGAAAAACACGTTTAAAAATAATAATAATACAGTAAAACCTGTCAATAACGGAACCTGTTAATAGTGGAATTCGTGTCAATAGTGGAAAAAATAGATTCCCCACGGGATTCCGTTATTGACAGATTTTACTGTAATAATAATAATAATAACAAAATTGGTTGAAGAGCATATATTTAAAATGGTTGTATCTGCGTCAGTTTTGCTCCAATCAATTTCAAATTTTTACTGGATACTCTTTAAGAGCTGTACTATCGAATCAAATAAAAAATAAAAATAAAGCCCTACTACTACTACCCCATAAGCAAGTTTTTGGCAAGAGGACTTAATCGTAAACTTAATTTATTTTGATAAACCGCAATTTCTTGATTCAATTTTGTAACCTCAAAGTAATCCAAATTTTAAAGTAGAAGATTCAAATGGCAGCGTGCTTTCAGATGTGGATTATGAAGATAATTTACAAAGAACAACTGACACTGTTGAATACATACTCAACCATTCTAGAGAACTTTTCAAATCAATTCTAGAATCTTTTTTATGCCAATTTCATCGTCAATAACGTAGACTCTCTACTAACGTATTGTCCATAAAAACATCACAGTTGGCGACTATATTATATTGGCATTCAATAGAAATGTAACAGTTGACCCGAAAATTTCCGAATAATTCTTTTCCAACTATCTAAACACTTATTTTCTCACAATACAGGGGCCATTGTACTGCTTGATGGAACTATCCTTTATGCGATTTCCTTACGATAACCCACATGGCAATACATCAAACTCACAAGCTAGCAACAACATTTATCATCACCTGGCAAACTTTTATCCGGAACAATATTGCCACCGAAAGGAATAATTTTATGCATCATTTAATGCGATTCCATTGATACCGTCCCTCCGACATTAGACGGCAAAATCCGGCAAATACATTATTTGTATTTGTCATATGAATCGGAACGTGAAACATATCTTGCAGAGCGCTCCGGCATTAGTGGTAAGGCACCACATTAAATCGATATGGCAATTTGGGTTGGCAAAGAAAGCGTTTAGGTGTCGCAAATGTTGGGTGTTGGCCTCCAAGATATTGAGCGATTGATTAAACATTTCGTCGATATGGGCTTTTCGGGCTTACAGATACTTTCCAAGAAGTTGTTTCAATTGCTTTTCGTCAATCATTTGTTGGAGTGTTTCCTCTCTGTTCGGGTTCCAGTTGTTGTTGAAACATTGTAGCGTTTCAGTTGACTTCATTGTTTCAAAATAGAATAGGTAATATTTATAGTTGCAAATCATACTCAGAATAGTAATTAATCCCTGTAATATACTTGCGTGTATGAATTTCTATCGGCAACGATATCGTGTAGTGCTTATGTAAGATTAGATAGAGCTTGGTGTCAATTGAAACCTAGTCTTTAGAATGAGTTACGTATATCTAAAGCTACGTATATGACGTGTTAGAATTTTATCGTAGCATTTGAAAATAACAATTTGAAAAGCATGCACGAAAACCCGGATATTATTGCAATGGTACGCTTTAATGATTTCAAAAAGAATTCCTACAATTTGATAAGGAAGGTGTATAAAGTTCATTTATTGAAACGCGTAATACATCAATGATCCATAAAAAATAGAAATAGTCTAGAATTCAATAGCTCGCTAAAATATTAAATTGAATTCAATCATATATTATGTAAGAACAATTACCGAGAACTGCAATTTAATTATAAATATATCAAAGATCTATTTTAAAGCAAAATCTCTTCTTCTTTTAGAAAACTAAGAAATTTTAATTGGTTGATGCATCATTTGATTTTTGTATTTGAAAGAACATTTCGAATGCGTGGTACTGTTTTCCACAAAGGGAAGAAGACCAAGAAGTATGTAGATTTACTTTTAATTTTGTTGTGGCTTAGCAGCTTACCTTATGATTAACATCCTTAATAAATCAAAATGAAGGACATATTATTTATACATTTTATACTTTAACGTAATTAAAGCATACCTACACATCTTAACGCAATAATGAAGACACTTGGAAATATATAATTATGTTCAACTAACATACACCCAAAATCACAATCAGCCGAAGCTCAATGATAGCCGTCACATGTTTCGAAGGAATCATTGGGGTTTGTTAGCCGCTAATTAAGTAACAGCACATTTCAAACGATACATTTGAAGTGGTTCACCTCTCTTGAATGAGGTATTTCCATAAGATTTCCATTTCAATGATTGCCTATTGTAAGTTTTCATATCCTAGTTGAAAATATGTTATTAGACTAGTTTTAGCTAAGCGTTGGCGTTTTATTTTGATTTCCATGTAAAAAAAATTTCGGCAGTTTCTTCATAGATCTTCCAAATATCCCCAAAAAATCAGTTAAAAAACCAAACAATACACATTCAAGCTTTAAAAAAATGGTGTTTCATACGGTTTCAAAATTATGATAACCAAATAAAATTTTAAAGATTGCTTCTTTTTTGAATAACATAGTATTCCAAGCTCGAAACTGACTTCTACAGATCGATTTTAGTTATCCTTTCTTGCTTTTCGCACAGTAAGTCAACATGAACCAACTAGTAGGATATTTTAGAGAAAATCTGAAATGGAATTTTTTATTCCCCAGCAAGAAGTTAACGTGAGTGGGTCGATCAGTAACATGACTCGCATACTAAGACTGGATGACAAAACCATAATACCGATGACTAATCATAGTCCTTTCTATGAGTAACGAATTCATTGGGACTGCGAACGTACGACCATTGCCCCTAATCGAAAAGAAGAAGAAGAATTGTCCAGTCATATGGTCCTGGAAATGACGTCAACCGTGCATTTTATTCTGCATCTCACTGTGAGTTTCAGCTCAAGTTTCTGGGATTGCAGCCCTCAATCCTCTGGACGCCATCTTGAAAAGAAGAAAAAGTGGGACACCCTCTTAGCTCGGAAACTATGGCTTCCACAAAAACAGGTGCAGAAATACTTGTGTAAAATTTAATTTGCAGCAACTTGTACACATATTACTTTTACGTGACGTAAATAATAAAAGAGTTACAAGTCAAAAACGACACGCAAAAATGGGGGTCATTTTTTGAGTGCCACAACCGCGAAAAACGCTTAGAATATATTTTAAGATAATTTTGGGTGTTCCTTCTTATAATCACTGGTCATTGGCGGCATGCCCTGAAAAGGGATAAGTGACACGTAAAATACAATTTTAACCCAAGCTCGTGGAGACACCCCTCCCCCCAGTGCAAAAACTTACGCAGCATTTTGGTAGGCAGGCATATTTTTGTTGCAAAGTGTAGTATGTCTTACTGTGAGCTTCAGTTCAAGTTTCTTAGGTCACAGGCCCAATCCTCAAATTTCATGGCGGAAGAAGTCAAATAAAAGAGGCAAAAACATCTCAACGTAAAAACTGTGAATTTGATGAATTGAAAATTACTTTTGACAAATGAAATTTAACAAAGGAGAAAATGTAGAGTTTGGGCAAGTATTTTTGGCGTAATTTAGTGTTCCCATTTCGCGAGAATGGCGTCGTTCTGATAATTTAACTGGTTTTGCGGTCATTAAAAAAATTATCATAGATTTGTATATTATGTATTACACGATTTTATAAAGCTTTTTTGGTTATTATATAAAATAAATCGGTTTGAACTTACGGGGTTAGTTCACTGTTAAACTGCTCAAAATGACTTTTTTTTAAACAGCTACCAAAAAATAACTATCCACGATATCGATTTGAAATTTTATATTCATCTTGATTGAAGTTAAAAGTTAGCATTTTCATTGGAAAAAATTATTAGAAAACAAAATGGCGACCGTCCCAATGGATCGCCGCAGCACCGCCGAAAAAAAAGCAAACTGCGCCTCGTAAATTCGTGGGCAAAATAAGCATCTGAGAAGAAATTACCAAAAATATTTCATTCGTTTTGAGTATAAAGGACAGCACGGGTCTAAATTTAAAACAAAAAAATGACGATTTGGGAAACATTTCTTTGATTCAAAAAAATCAAAAAATTGTTCGCAGGACGTGTGTCATCCGTGAACTTAAATATATGGAGTTTGAATGGAGGGTCATGTGGTGTGGCCCCGGGGGAAACTCAGCGAGCGTTGGTTCAAACTGAAAACATTTCTAGGACTTTTGATGTGCACGGGATTCGATAGTAAACCTTAGTTTTCCGATTACTGGAATAGCAGCATTCTTTACAAAAACGATGTTTATAAAATTATGTCCCGAAACTGCTTTTTTCATGGAAAACAGTTTGGATGCAGAAAGAACGTTTGCAACTGACAGTTTCTATTCAAGTGTAGAAATAGCGCGAAGACCTTATTTGATTGGAACGCTACGCACTAATCGAAAAAGCAAGCCACAGTCAATTATCAAAGCCAAACTTCGAGGGGAGAGATGAAAACGTCCCAAGCTAACACTAAACCAATTGTAGGAAAATGGAAAGATAAAAGAGAAGTCATTTTTCTCACAACCAAGAGTGACTGCCCCTGTTCTTACAGATGTTGAGTCTCGCACGGGAAGGATTCCGGTCAAACCCTCAACGTTCATAGAATATAATACTGCGAAAGCATATATTGATACATCCGACCAAGTTGCATCGTTTCATTCATGTTTAAGAATGTCCGCGAAATGGTGTAGAAAAATAGCTTTCGAATTATTTTGCAATACATTGGTGGTCAACGAATTTTTTCCATATAAAGAGAAAACTGGATTGCTTTTGAGCAGTATGTATAAAACAAAATTCGTTCATAAAAATGGTGTGGCCTGGGGGGACTACACCATACTTTTTCGTCTGCCAGTCAATTTTTTTGCGGAAAAATGATAACTGAATTTCTTTATTCAAACAAAATCATATAAAAAAAATTCGTTCCCTGATCAAAACAGAAATAATCGCGAAATGCCTGATGTGAACTTCCAGAGAATTCCAAAAATGGAAAAATCAACAAATCAAAGCATAATTTCTTTGAAAGCAAAATCATAACATCCTTTCGATAATATTTGAAATTAAATTTGTTATCCTTCTCCCATTTTAGTACGGTACACATTCGGGTATTAGGGCAACGTTTACGTTCCCAGTCGATATTGAAATTCCACAATTTGGGGGGTTAGTAAAGTAATCCAAACTGACATTATTAATTGCAAATCTTGAGGAAACATTGATTTTATGTCGAAACAATTCTTACTTTGAACATGGATGGGCCGTAGGGATGTACGAGTGATAAACTTTTGCTGAAGCTGAACTTGTTGTTTCGCCAGGACACTTGAACAGTTTTCAAGACACTGAAGAATATACTTGAAGGAGCACTTAACTCATCTGAAGCGGGATTTGTTGATGAAGAAGTTAACGGTTGAAGTGGTTTATTGCGGGAGAAGGATTTTGTAGTTTGCAGCTCTCATTGCCATAAAGTGTTTTCAGATTTTTCATTCGTTTTTAGGACAGGCACAATAAAGGAACCATTACAAATCACTATTTCAAGGACAATATCTAACTTACGTGTAGCTTTACGAAAATGGTTAAAAGGCACAACAAGTGGAACACATTTCATCCTAATTACTTATGCCATTCAAACAGTTTCTTGTGCTTGACTATACGAAACGGAGGAACGACGAAATTGCGCAAACGATGCAATTGAAAACTATGCCACCCATGTCATGTTTTTCGACAAACTTCTTCGTCATAGGCATTTAATCTGCATTGTAAACATCTAGTAGTATTCTGCCAACGGAATAACTAAGCCCAACACTACTACTATGCATATCGGGCAAGTGTTCAACATTTACATGGGGACCGTGGGCTGATGCAACATGAAAATTGAATGGGCGGGACAACAGTGGCGAACAAGAGATGAACATTTTGTTTTGTCATTTGCAAGTTGTATGTTGAAAGCAACGCCGCGACATTTTCATTGAAATAAATCAATGTTTGCATATTGTTGGCGAAATGGGAGAAATGATTAATTCGAATGTTTGCCAAAGGATGCAATGCGGGTCTTTTCTGAGGACTGGAATATTTCCGCCGTTTTAAATTGGGCGAGAAATATACCCGGAAAAATTTTGCGTGTCCTAAAACAACCTTGAATGCATGTAGAATTAGTGGAAAGCTTTAAAACCTCGACAACAAATTACTACTTGTATAATCTGAGAAGAAGCAGAAGGACTAAATTGGCATGCGTACGTTTTTACTAGGAATAAGCTTTTACGATTGCATTCATGAAAACTGCTTCACGAAGGTCGTTTTGATAATGAATGCAATAAGTTGACCTGCTTTGATGGAGTGCAAACACAACAGTTTCTGTAAACGATACAAATTTTGACTTTTGGAAATGAAGGTCTATCGTCTCGTTAGATGAAGGCTAAAAAGGGTGCAGCCATTAAACCATCGCTTGCTTTAAGAAGGAAAAAAATTTGGATCCTCTGGGACGCATTGATTTGTAAGAAAACAAAATGCAGACTCGCGGACGAATACAGCATTACGACCAATGTACTTAAAGGATCGCTTTAAAAGCTCTTTCCGCATAAGAGAGAAGGCGAGGGATTATCATCAATTCGATAATTTCGCCAAAACAATCTGTAGGAATTTATACAAGGAAAATTCCAAGCCAAGAAAATGAAGACCGCTCATCTAGTGTCAACGAAGAAGTACGGACATTGAACGAAGAAAGACTAACAGCCCGTGATTTGGTACGATAAAAGAAAAAATCAAATTGTTGCCTGCAGACAATTTGCCGTACGTGTAACGTTTACCAGAATAAAAAATAAAGTAAGAGTGCACGATCAAGAGAGTGAAGGTTCTTCAAAGCCAAATGATCTGGGTATGCTTTTTATTCTACATCCTGCTTGAGTCATTGGTCACTTCGTTGATGAAATAATAAATCCCAAAAATTATGGGCAAGTCGTAAAGGACTTGTTGATGCTATACATTCAGGACCACCTTTAATTTACTTAAGATGTTATTTTCTATGATGATTGCACGTCGCCATCATACTAAACTGATAAGTACAGGATGGCATATGAGCTGCTAAGTGATTATTACTTTAACAATAAATACACAACCAATGAATCCTCATCCTTTTTTCAGCTTCAGGGAATACTTTTTTGAATTCAGAGGCTGAATTTATCAACGAATTCGTCCGATTTGAATCCCATCGAGCATTTAGGGCAAGGGATGAAACGGAAAGTATCCGAACATAAGTCGGGGAGCAAAAATCTGGATCTGATGTGGAAGAATAAAATAACTAATTACGTCATTTGAATATGTATTGGTGAGCTCAATGCTTTTTTTTTAGATCGAAGCGGTTACTGCGGCAAAAAGAAGGAACAGCGTGACACTGAAGACTGTACATACAATGTGGGTTATGTTTGGATTGAAATATACCAAATTATCATTTAATTTCTTGATAAATATATAAATTAGAGTAGAGTTTGAAAATCGATACTTTCATTTTATTTTTCAAAAAACCGTAAAACAAATGTAATCCTGCGAAACTAGTAACGAATTTCTATTGAATATCATGACAAAGAATCATTTTATTCCAGAAAAAAAGATACATGAGCTCTTATTCAATTTTATGATATGAATAAAAGTGAGTGTAGCACATCTAAAAAAAAGAACTTTTGACGAGACGCATTGAATATAGAAAATTGGACACATCCTCTGACATGCAAGTATGTCCTTTAAATAGCATTGCATACTAACATTCCTGGTAGTTCTTCATGGTCAAAGGATATGTTAAGAAAAAAATTATATTTTATGTTTTTTAATCCGGAAATTCATTCAGAAAAGCCATATTTTCGATAAAGGACTCGGTTTAATTTGGGAAAAAAATCATTATTTCCACCCCGATTTATGTTGTATATTTATGTAAATATATGGGGTTTGAAAGTTTGCTCTTCTGTCTGACACTGTTGACTGTTAGTTGAAGATAAATATAGCTTTAACAAAGACTGAATTGCAATTTTAGATTGAATCAAGTACAAACATTTAAGGTGTGCATTTTCGTTTCCTATAATACCCTGATTTGAATTCATGAGCCTCAAGGATTGCATGTATGAGAGTGAATTATGCTTTATTTTTTCAAACAGGATTGATTTGATATGGCACTTACGGTAGGAAAATCAGAAGAATCCTTTTAGAACTCTCCAATGAAAACAAATTTTAGGAGCAAGAACCAAAAAAAATGTAAAATATATGGGCAATTTCATAGTTTACGATTGTTTATTGAGTTGATATGCAGACAGGTTTTGGGTTTTGTTCAACATTCATGATATGTCCCTTTACTATCTGTATGCTATCTTGCTATGCTTTTCAACTGATATTGTTCGATAGTTAGCAAAAAGTGTATGCAAACAAATTTTCATACAATTGTTTTTCAAAAACAAACGGAAATCTCAATACATAAACCTGATTATGGATTCTTTGTCGCTATTCAGATAAATATGTTCATTTTCTTAGTGCGTTCTTCCTCCACAGATATTTGTATCAACATATTTTCCAAAGCACCTGCTGTAGACTATTTCACCTGTCGCTTGCTTTTTATAGATATCAGGATGTGAATGGCACCTACACGTAAGCAACATGAGAGCAAACTAAGTGGTAAACATATTGCTGTGAAAACGTGTAATGCCAACAAGTCTGAAGTGATAGAAAGAAGGTGATAAAATGTTTTCACAACCCATACGCCCGCAGAATTTAGCTTATTTTTTTTATTCAACAGTCCACCCGCATACGTCGAAGCTACCTTTTGTTTACGGCTAATAATGTGAGGAAACTCTGGGCAAAATGTTATATGACCTACAAAACGGACTTTTAGTAATGTCGTAAAATAACAAATATGCTCATTTCAAATGCATTTAGTAATGAAACTGGGAAGGCTATTTTAGCAGTAGACAAAAGTAGTTCCTGTAAAGGTCATAACCGAAATGGGAAGCACAAAGCGTGAATGAAAAATAGGATGCGAAAACTTGGGGATGTTAGGTTCTTAACCAGAGTTTGTGCGCACCAAATCGATAGCTTAGTGGCACTAGCGTTTCTTATTTAGCACTTAATAATTTTCTGCTAAAAAAAAGTATCTTTACCAGACATTTACCTTACGGGCATAGGTCCTAGGTAGATGAAAATACTAATTGAATAAAATCTCGTCAAAGCTTGTTAATTTGAGGTTCTAATTACGGGTATATTGGATTCTATTATTTTGTATGTGATAATCAAATTTTGATTTAATTTACACATACTGAGTCTTACAAATTTTAGTTGATGAAGTTCAATGCTAGCTCAGAATATCAAGATATTCGTTTGAATACTAAATGAGCACAGCTTTCACAAATCTATAAACATGGAATGAATTTATTTAAAGAATAACTCCCAATAAGAGAACTGTTCCGACTCTGAAGAAAAGAATGTCATTTGGATCGATTGGTGAGTATTTCAATGAACAGCGTGTCGTTACATCATCCTTCAAGAGGGATAACATAATGATGGCAAATTCGTTTGGGTTTCGTTTTGGGTGAACATCTAGAACTAAAGTCTTTTGCAGATGAATTTCTAATTTACTTCCAGTCCAGAACAATTGCTGCAGCAAAAATGAGAGCAACCGTAAGTTTTAAGTTGCTAGTCAATTGTTTTGCGATACGTAGGAGAGTAGCTTTGAATTTTAGCAGTTCGATGCCATTTGACGACAATGGTGAACTGTAACTCAGAAAAGTTACTCTTACAGGTGTGCTGAATCTTGGAATATATTTTCCTAGCATTTAAAAGACCAAAAGTATTGAAATATCGATGAGGTCAACAACCCGAAAATGCTTCGATATATAATCGAAAGACAATGGTCAACATAAATCAAATTAACAGATACTACGCATTCAGTTACAATAATAGAGAGAATTCAAATACAAACAGTGGACCAGCCACGTAAGTACTTAATTAGAAAAGAACTCGTTGCTGTTTGATCAAACAGTTTATATAACACAGAGTCTATTCTGTTGTCAGGACGTGCGAATGCTACAATCTATTCAAACACCCCCGAAAACGTTATTCATCAATCATGGAATGGACAATACACATATGAGGGTATACGTGCGAGACCCAAAAAAGGATTCAAGCGATAAATGAAAATAGCAAGCCTATATCCGATTATAATTAATCAGGCAGTGTCGAAGGGTTTCCAATATTAAATATTGGAAGATATTTATCTGCTTTACAATATGTATGAGTATTTATTGCCTGGAATAATTGGCTTTCAGGCAGGTGTGTTGATAAAATGATAATAGTAACACCTCCCTAGGACTTTCCATGTGTTTCGTGCTCAAACACAATGAACAAGAGCATTTTATTGTAATATAGTATCAATTGAATAGGCCAAGGAGTTTTCAACATAGCCTCACTGTTGAGTCTCCTTCTCGACACAAGTTAACTCGTTGAAAGAGTGTATGCATCGTGACGTAAATTAATACTTTAGGCCACAAGATATACTGATAATTAACTCAATAATATTATGTTTTAAATTGATGTCATATTGCGCACAATGTTCCTATTATTGGGTTCAGGTGGCAACAGGCATGTGTATGGTGAATGGGAAATGGACAAACAGCGCATGCAAATAGATAAGTATCTTTATTTTTCCAAGTTTAATTGTTTTCTTATAAGAATAGAGCTCATCAGTTTTGTAAATAATTATAAGGTCTCTGTAGGACCTCCTACGCATCGAAAAATATTTCGCCTGGCTACCCAAAATGTAAGCTTGAACTACTATTGGACTCGACAAGAATACCAGCGTGAAAAAGAAGGTCATTCGGTAAGCGTCATTTTGAAAAACAGAAAGAAATGAAAAGAGGCAAAAATGCAAGCCCAGAAAAGAAAAAGCATGGAAAAACCCTGGACGAGGATAGACTACCAAATATTGATTTCACGAAAACGAAATCCATCATAGTTTTCGATTACGTGTTGACTGTAAATGGTAGTTAAAATTTCCCGCTGACCTAATAAAGTAAAAATCATCGTCTACGATGCTTAAGATGTTCTTAAGAAACTAAACCCGAGTTGATCGTGCCTGTTGCAAAGAATTTATAGAGGGCGTTGATGTTGATGGCGAGTTGATGTCCCGAAAAAACCTCGTCCCATTGCGGACAGATAATCTCAGGAATGAAAAATTTGAAATAAAAAACCAAACCGCATTTTAAAGAGGAATGTTTTTTACGTGGTAATCTACTGCAATATTTTGAAAAAATGATCAAAAAAATAGCGGTTGTTTGATATTTTTTCTCTCGAAAAATTGCTTTTTTCACCTTGTTCCGCTTGCCAAATTTTTTGGGATTAATTTTACGCCTATATTGTGGTGAATTACCACACAAGATACTTGAATAAAGTAGCACACCAAATTTGACATAAATCGGTTCGGCCAACCCGAAGAATAAGTGTCCGCAGTTGGAAAAACGTCATTTCGAGAAAAACGCGTTTAAAGTTTCGATTACCGAAAATATCGCTTACAAAGCGAAAAAGGCATGCGCGTTCAAACTGCCGTAACTTCATTATTTTTGGGAATATCTTAATAAAATTTTGAGACGTGATTTCTGAAGGTATAATAAATTGAAAGATGAAAAATTGATTTTCAACATTATAACCGGTACTAACCCTTTAAATTGAACGAATGCATAAAAAATATAAACAATAATTTCCTTAAAAAGTTTCTTGTCATTCGTTTGTTTTATCACGAAACAATTTCACATTGCTTAGTGCACGCAGACTTATTTCAGCTAGTGTATGTCTAATCGACTGATGATTATTGTATTTTATTTGATTTTCAGATCACATGCAATTTGAGTGAACTAAGCTGAAAAGTGATTCAAATATTAGGTTTAGAGTCCAAAAATGATGTTAGATTTTGGTCTTATCAATTAAGAATTTCAACAAAAACATTCAACAAACATTCAATTAACCAAATAATTCACTAGAAATAGATTTCCGATTCGATTAGTTCCTTTATTTACTAAATTTGCCTGTGCAAACCAAACATAATAGTGTCTATCAACAATCGGATGTCGTTCTCTTTACTTTCAAGTAGTATCCATTATTTGCTTTTCGTTTCAGAGTTACCCCAAAATTTTTTCTTTGAACGAAAATGATTGGTACCTCCTAAAAGCATTTCACTGCAGGCATATGACTTGCTTCCCAAGTTACAACTATTATTCCAAGAAGAAGGAGAAGCTATTAGGTCTAAGATGGGCTAGTCATGAAGGACATACCATACTCCGGCTAGCTATGGTAGCATGGTCCTATTCATTTCTTCTGTCCATATTGGATTTTGATTATCTATGCTAGGAAGACTAAAGGCAACATCCTACGATAAGATGAGTTACATTCATACACAATAGGATTTCTTACAAAAGATTCCTGTGATTTGATTTTGAAAATAAGATTTCAATGAAACTTGTATGTATGTACGTAATTTATTCATATCATTATGTCGCCGTCTGAATGCAAGAACTACGTAATTGAATTTTTTAATATTTTCAGATACATGTGTATAATTGTAGATAACTCTGTCTACGATTTAACGATAAAACTAATTTACTTACGAAAATAAGCTAAAGATTTGTATCCAATATTGTCATCATTCACATGTTCCGTCAGAAAACCCAGTTCTTGTCTTCAGGTGACGATATGAGCCTATCTTTACAAATGATTGAGCACTTATCAGATTGTTTGAACAATACGATTGAGGGTAAGTGAACGAGCGAGTTCATCGTTGTTGACATGAAGATACAGTTGGACACTTGTCGATATGATGTCACGCTCATTAATGATAGATTATAAATCTTTCTTACTCCCACTTATGGTTAATAAAACACATAAGAAGATTAAATTTTACAAATATTTGCGGCGTAAATCGTTTCCATCTCATTACATGAATATCAAGGCGCTTACTTCTATTAAGCACGCTAGAGAGAAACCACTTTAGATTTTAACTACACAGAATTATTCATAGATATTATAGTAAGGAATTATTAATAGACAGGCCTCTTAGTATGGTGATATCAATCAATTAAATGTCTAGATCTTAAGAAGATTTTCTACTGTTTCTAAACTAACTAAAATTTTCATTTATAAGCAACCGAAATTATGCGAAAATTGAACAATCTCGTACTTATTTGACTTTGGTAGGCGTCAAACTAGATATCATACAGTTTTGCTGAATCCTCGTAATTATAATAAGAGTACAACCACATTTTTAGTCCTAATTAAAGATGCCAAAACTGATCACCATCCATTATTGAAGAAGAATTTTATCATTGAAAAGATATTATGATTGTGGAACAAGCATATTCTTTGCGTTAAAATAAAAGCATCACACAGGGCGCCTGCCTCCAGTTTATGATAGTCATAGTTCTAATTTCAGTACTGATGTGATTATTACTACTCCAGGATGCCAGTTTATTGCCGATTTCAAAAAGATGGATAACTAAGAACGTAGACAAAAGGCATGCTTTACTCGCTTCCAATAAAAAGAACGTCGAATTGGGTTTTTTAAAACCATACATTTTTGGTCGCTATTGAAATCAGATTTATTATTATTAAACCATTTATTTTATCATTTATTTCTTAACACACACAAAGCCCAGCTACAATTTTTTTGTTTTTCTTGACACTAGACAACCTTTTTCTATTTCAAGGCAATCTTTTCCTTTTTTAAATTTTCATCGGATCTGTACTTTTTCTTACTCGCACTATTGATGTTATGTTACGATTTTGAACTACCCGGGAATCAGGGTAATGGGCAAAAATATATCAACGTAAGAAGTGAGACAAAAATCAATGGAATTGGTCACAATGTTACAGAGGAAAAAATGTCGAATTATAAAATAAAGAATTCAGTGAGTAATTAAAATTGTTTCAAAAGTTTTAGCCGAGTAAAATATGCAGAAGTCTGTGAGGCGAACACAAATTAGTAAATATTATAATTAATTTAATTAAAAAAAATCCGAAGCTTTCTGCACACTTTTTTGAATTATTAACAGCCTTGGCGCGGTGTGGGTTGTTTCGAAAATCACGAAAAAAACTCACTTTTTGATGCTTTCACGGGAATGCCCATAGCTTCTGAACGGGGCTCTCTATGCTCCCGCAGATTTTTTTATAGAAAAGCGGTTCCAAACAAAAAGTATCCGAATAAATTGTATGCATCTATGTTTCTTATTGCAGCGTAAGCGGCAAAAGGTCAAAAAGTGGCGGTTCAACTTTTTAAAAATTTCGCAAGAAACTTAGGGGAGCTTTTGTGGTTACGAAAAACTTAGAAATAAAACTAAAAATTTATTTTGAACTATGAAACTGTTTAGTTTTGAAACTAAGCTGGCACCTGTTCAGTTGAACTTGCGAATATTTGTTTCAAATTGATCTATTGCAAAATTTCATTTTTAGGGCATTATTCAAATTTACTCGGATTTAATGTAAGGGCCTAATAATAATTATTGAAAGGGGCTTCTTGTCTATTAAGATTTCATCCAACAGTAAATATAACTAACAAAATTCAATTTTAACTGCAAACTTAGCATTAAGCTTAAACTGTTAAAAAAATAACTTGGCATTTGTGACCGAAATTTGAAATGCGGTTGAACGGAAGTGAGAGATAAGCTAATTAGTCCTGAAACTTCATCCCGTCAACTTATTTTTTCGCATTAGGTACGATCAAATGGCTTCTTCAGGTGAATAGCTGCTATCCAAAATAACTAGCTTTCAATCGATTCGGCAAACACTACTCAAACACTACTTCCCTATTCGAAGCACAAATTTAAATCGCTATAATGATTACAACATGATCCCTTGCCTATTAACTTAGACCCGATAATGTTTTGAATGAAGTTAGTCATGAAATTTTCTACTTAGAGTACTATTTTCGGAATCAAACAGCATTAATCGCTACCTCCTGCCAGTGGCATTGCAAACGGATTCTTTTGGGGCCAAACGAATTAGTCATACACAACAGCCAAGGACCTCTTGGGTGATTTGAGCAAAACTTATTCGGCTGTAACAGTGGGACACACAACTTTCCTTATTTTTTCGTTCTCTCGCTAGACTGTATTCTGTGAATGGAACAGCGTTTCTAGACATATTACACACTTTATTCAGTGAATTTCCATTCGTATTCATTAAATATCCATACAGAGTTACTTGTGCGCCAATGCTATTGTATATAAACCAACCATCAACAATGAAGACAATGTATATCGCGAATAAATTGGTCGTGACGAGCGGCGACCCTGCTTGTTGTTCATTATGCCAATTCGATTCTATGTGGGCTTGCAAAGATAACATGGTACCCGCTTGGCTGAGTTCATGGTTTGCGGGTGGCAGCCAAAGATACTTTCGAATCTATGCGTAGTTGCAATGTTTTACTCAATTACAGCAAATCCAAAGATTTCAGTGAATTTTAATTGTACTATATATTTTTTTGTATCGAATCAGATATCTACCATATGGATTTGTCCAGTTTTGATTGTCGTTTAAGATGCTTGTCTTAAAATGAGTTCAAATTCTGAAAAGTTTTTTTTGAAATCCTTATAGTCCAGGGCATCGTTTTAGTCGATAAAGCCTGCATTGCTGACATGTCCCAGTTTTCCACAAATAATAAAAAGTTGTAGGAAATTTTATGCTAAATAAAAAATTTCCGAGGAAACATTCATATGTCGTAGTTTAGAAGCTATGAGCCTTAAAATTTCTCGCGATTTTTTAAATAAGTCGCGCCGCGGCAAACTAATAATTATTGGTTAATGATTTGAAATAATTCAAGCAAAAATAAAGGCTGAAAATTTTCACCAAATTTATGAAGCTCCTGAATTTTTTTAAAAACGGTATGCTAATTTTCAAATTTTAAAAATACCGAACGTAAAGTTTTTTATCTATTTTTTGTGCCACTTGCGGTATTCTTAGAGTTACAGGTGTACTATGCGAAGCGATCAAATTTTTTCGACCACCCAAACTTTATTCCGAGTGATTTTGATACTATCGTTGCACTAACAGCAATACATAATGAAAAAGTTATAAACTACAGCCGACGCAAAAAAAAAGATGGATCATCTTTCGAGCACCACAACTTCTTTGTACCGCGAAAAACATTTAGAGTCCATTTTACGAAAATTCGTCAAAAGTTGTTCGCGATAACTTTTGTTGCAATGTCTGTACACTAGCAGAAATTCTTGCGTTCTAAAGGGGAAGACGTCACATAAAAACTGCATTTGTAAACGATATAATCGGCCTACGAGACCAAACCACAAGATCAGACACAATTAGAAACCTTGAAATAAAAAAAGTACAAATTAAAGTTAAAATATTGAAGCGAAAATGAGTTGAGTCGCTATACTGAAAAATTGGCGAAATCGTGCACTACATAAATGGGTCACAATTTTAACAACAGAAAAAGAGGCAGAGCACACTAAATACGGGCTGACCAACTTAAGGGAGCATAGGTCTTTGGATCGCTTCAAAGAGGCTACTTTTAAGAATATGTTTCGATATAATAGTACGATTATTAATGTTTTTCTTGTTTGGGTTTCATAATGCATACTCTAAAAATAATAGAATTTTTTTTATTAACTTTATCCAATTTTTTTCACATTAAAATGTCAGGCAATCGTAACTCCTCGATAAGTAGGCATGTCACCTGTGGTGTCGACTTTTCTATTAAAAATTATCTGAAACTGAAAAACCACAGAGCTGTAGGCCACGAAAGGCTCTGGTTTGCAATTTGATTGTGAATATTTATACAAAAAAATAATGGCGGACATTTTCCGGAAAAAAAAGAAAAACATAGATAAAAAAAGAAATTCGATTTCTTCTAGATTCCAGCCAGAATGCTTTATGTGGAAAATATGTCATTTGAATGACATGAGAATCGGTTAAGTGGTCTACAAAATTTCTGCAATGCAGGACGGAAAAATACGTTTAAATTTTTTTACTACTGAAGAATCGTATGGACATAGCAACTTGAAGAGCTAAGAAAAATACAGTTAGATTGCTCGGATCTTTAGAAAATTTTAACACAATATTTTCGGATACATATACTTTCGAATAAGATAAAACAATTAGACTTTTCGAAATTGTCAAATTCCAATGATGCCTTAAAAAAGAAGCTTGCACAATATGGCACACAAAAGTTGAATAGGTGCACTACTTGAGAGGGGTCTTACCTCAACAATGGGTCTATTTTCATAAAAATAGGAAGAAAAAACTATGTATTTTACGAAAATCCAGGCTATAACTAACACCTCCTCATATTCCAGCGAAATGGAATATGAAAATTTCAAATAAAAAATTTGACTTCATGACTTTTCTTTTTACCGCCTAATACATTTGTTTGTGATATATCTAAATATTTACTTATCCCTAACTTTTTAGGAGATACAATTAAGATTAAGAAACTGTTGACATTTCGGATATGAACGTGGCTCACAGCTGGATTAATTTTGGTAGGAATATTCGTGATACTCGGAAAAGCACTCAACAATCCTTGAAATTCATTCTAATATGGTTTCGAGTTCCCGTAGCTTCAGCCATTTATCATTAAGCAAACTGTTGTCGCATCTCGAAATTCTTTGAACTTTGCTGACTGTTTTCCCATCATTGGAATTTTATTTACAATATTGAGTTCGCTCATGTGACGTTCACCTTGAAAACTGATCAATAAATTTCAATTGGATGCTCGCCGGCAGAAGGGAGACTGGGAAACATGGAACAAACAATCGCAAGGCGAGTGGAACCAAAGAAAATTTGCCTGGCATTCAGGGCGGTATAAGTAGATGATGGCACAATGGATTCAGATAGCGGATACTAGTCCATTGTATGCAACTGTCGCCATTCGCTTCGTCCCATGTAACTACTTTATTTATCCATAACAATGAAATGAATTTTCAATTAGAATCCATTGATGAAAGTGGCTTTCATTCGAGAACGTTTTCATCTTGAGCCTTTTTCCATCTGAGCTGTTGATACATGTACGATTGGCAAGGTCTTGTGTTTTTTTATAGCATTTTTCAAGACAGAGATACGAAGGAGGCAAAGATGCAAATAAGACATTTCTAGAAGAATAGATAATTCGTGTAGGAGATACGATGATGTTTTTTGAAAGGTCATCGATGCTCTGCTCTTGCGACGCTTATTTTTACAGTTGCCAATGGAATTAATTTTGTGAAAATGTTTATTTGAATTATTGATAACGAATTGATAATAACAAACAAGACAGAATAAATAGGAAGTTGAGGTTTGTTTGTACGGACGGGAAATTTCTCCGAAAATTTATAATTATGTCAAATTCATCTTTACGAAAAAATGTTAAACACTGATAAAAAGGGAGATATAACGCAGAATTGAAACTGTATGCCTGCTGATAGTGACCAACGCGTTAGGGTAGAATAAAAAACACTCTAAACAGGCAAGTCCCACAGAAATTAACGTTTAAGTCATCCAGTGATTGTGTGTTGTTGAGCGTAGGCCAATTCTAATTTAAATTTTGCGATATTGCAATGCAAAGTACTTTTGTACAATGTATTCCCAGAGTTGAGTATCCTGAAGCCTGCACTAAAATATGAATTAACGTATTGACTCTACGCCTGCCAGCTTCATATTGAGGATTCAGATTTCGATGATCGTCTTCCGATCTTCAGCAGTGGTGATCCTGGTATACCCAGTCCGTATTCTAGTCTTTTATTTTTAAATTATCGTCAATTGATTGGCTGAGTATTTGCATTTCGGTTGATATTTGACACTTTTATGATAGGTGATAGTCAGATAACCGCGTTTTTTGGATTTTTCTTTCAATTTTTGACAAATCGAAAAATCAAATCAAAACCAATGGACTAATGTTCTCACCAAAAAAAACTAATGTCTCTATCAAAATACATAAGCATTAATAATACGCAATATCGATCAAAATAATAACAATGGTAAGAGCTCATAAGAATAAGCAAAAGATGGTTTTATTATTCGTATCATCCAGTGACGTACAATGAAAATTCATTATAGTCGAGCAGAAGTCTGTCTTAAAAGCTGTACAGAGTCATCCCGGTTCATAGGGAAAATACCTCTCCTTTTTTCACACATTTCTCGTAAACTACATAAGGTATGTATTTAGATAATTCTACATTTTCTTGTTTTCGTACATCCTTGTTAAACTTTGATCTTGTTTCAGCGAAAAAAATTGTTTGGAAAAGTTTTTGTTATGTGGGGGGGGGGGGGGGCGGATCACATAAGGAGGCCTATTTTCACGTTTTTTCTTAATTTTTTTGAAGGAGAAGAAATGATTAGATCTAATTGAAGTTAATAGGCTATTTTATTTATATTTTGAACTACATCTCATAATTTTTTCAAATGATTATCATCAAAATTCGCAAAGTTAGAAGCTGTTCTTCATGGAGGTCCGTCGCCATTGCCGTGCATGCTGGAGTCCACAATTTTAATGTGAAAGCAATCCAAGCAAATTTTTCATATTATCTATATGTATGTATGTATGTATCGTTGAACCTGAATTTAAGTGAAAATTTGCAACGCGTTTGAAAAAAAATTGAAATTTTTTTCGTGCTTTTGTCATAAAAAGACTCTAAATTAAACTTTTTTATCCAAATTTTAGATTTAATTAAATGCTTATTTAATAAGAAGGTTTTTGAAGATCTGTCAAAAATTCGCCGAGCTACAATGCACGCCAGCCGGGAAAACCCATTTAAAAACAGATTACCAAGAACTGAGTATTTTCTTGACTTGTATATTACTCCTATATACACAGAGATGCCAGGAAAAATACATTTTCTTGTTTGTAATACGTGCCCCATAAGGATCTTTAATTTGAGTTAATGTCATAAATGCAATTTTCTCAATGATATGGGCCTAATAATTGTTAACTTTTCAACTACCTTTGAAATTTGAAATCTTCGATAAAGACAAGAAAATAACGAAAGTATTGTCTACATCATTTTCACTAGGAAATTTCTCACTTCGAAACACTAGAGCCAGATCCAAAAAGACTATCAACCGAGCGCTTATGTGAAGCAAATTAACACAAAACTAACACAAATTGCAGCATAATCTGTGCCAAGAAAGCATTTTTGAAAGTCAGTTTGTTCAAAAGACACTCTACGATATTCTTTTGCTAGACAAAAATCGAATAATTATATGTGCAAAGTGGCTACTTTGAGCTACAGCTTTTATCTCAGTTGTGACTGTAACCGAAGGAGCAGTTGCTAGCAACAATGTAAACGACCATGTACTTTTCACTCACTTTGTATGCAATGAACACGTAGGCGTACGTTATCTGTAATGAAATTGCTCAGGTTGCACCTCCACCTGACAATGACCTTATGTTAAAAATAGAAAGCTTCATTGCTCAACATTCGCATCCTATTTATAAACTTCACACTATATTTTCTGTGTGGCATTTCACCTTACGTCCGTAAATAACAAACATTAAACTTTCATTAGCGTTGAAATGGGCGTCGCATTACCATCATCACAACCAACATGCAAGCTTTATGCTACGATAAATATTAAATCCTTTCGGATTCAACAAAATCCTGTTGACCTCTTCATGTTTTGCACCCAAAAAACAACAGCGTTTTAAATGGAAAAGCGATGAGCAATCACGATCTGTCCAGGCGTTGTCGTTTGAATGATACAACTTTCGTATCTTGATTTTTTATCCAATTCCGCTATATCGCATACCACTCTCATCTACACATTGAAGGTCATGGGGATATAAAAACATGATAGGATGATATTTGCAAGGATATGAACATGTTTGGGCGTCAGTCCGTTTTGCGGGAAAACGTCGGGGTGAGTTGAGAACTGTAATTAAAGCTTTGCAGCAGAACGTGGAGGAAATTCAGTTGGGAAAACATATTTTCCGTAAGTACACTGATGGTAATTAAGGATGTCATTTCCAATAAGTGGAATTGTCTGTCAATTTCAAGGGCCTCAAGTGATTTTCATGCTATCCGAAACACCAAATAACCATCGATATTTCCCAGCGGAAAGGTGAAAGCTCATGAAATTTCACATGATGCAGACAAAATTCATTGAACAGAAATTAGGACGGCATCATACGTAACCTTTTCTATAATTTTCCACCCATTTTCGCTGTTCTCCACAGCTAAACATGAGCATTTGAGTGTAAACGTTCCGATCGTGCCCTGTACGGAAACGGATATTCGCCCATTTTCTTGGAAGTATTCATACATGAACGCCGATTCCGTTGTATTGCAAATTTTTTATTACATTAAATTGTTTCAAACGCTCTAAAAATACGCCAAAAAAAATTTGAAGCGATATCCGTATTAGTTCTCCAGTTATAGTCAATTATAGTCAGCGCAGCGTTCCCCAGCCGGTCGAGCACACTTGCCGCGTGTCTCTGCCTACTGTCTCTTCGGCGCTATGGGCGGTTCTCTAATTGTGTGTCACTACCATATTCTTATAAATCTAAAATTCTAAGGAAATAGGATCTGGAATCGCTGACTAACGAGTAAGTTATAATTAAAACTAATAATCAATGATTTTCATCTACCACAAACTTTAAACGCGTTTTTCTCAAAGTAGTACTTTTTCAACTTTTGTACAAAATATCTCAAAAAATATTGAACCGATCCAGCTCAAATGTATACCACATCTACAAAAGAGTCTTATGTACTTGTTGAACCTACATGTTTTTGTAATTTCGGAGAAAAAATTTGTTCATTAATGTTTAAAACGCGATTTGTTTGGAAAATAATCGATTTTTTTGTTTAATCTAAAATTAGTGTAAAAATTTATAAATTTTATTGGTTACATATACTTTTTTTCTGAATATAAGAGGTTCCCGGAAAAGACGTTAAGTTTTACGAGACATTTTTTGAGGTGATTTTTTCATTAGCTCGCATCGCCGTCATTTTGCGTTGAAAAATTATTAAAAAAATATTTTCAAGTACTTTGAAACATGTACTTTAAGAACTTCATATTTAAAATTTTCTGAATAAACAATATATTTTTTTAAAATTAATCTGAAATTAGCATTTTTTTAAATTTTACATATATTTCCCCCCTCTTAAGTACATAACGTTCCAATACTGGACTCTATTAATGCATACGCAATATTACATTGCAAAATAGCATCGGGCAAGCTGCCATCGAGTTAATTAGATAAATACACAGATAAATGAATGAATCAGATCGATGTTTAAATATTCCAACGAATCTAATTGCAGAAAAACTACAATGTCTTGAATGAGTTGTTAAATTGGATTTTTATCGATTCGCGTTGTTTTTCGTTTTCGGTGTAACCATAGCGAAGGTAGAGCTGATTTGTAATTGTGGGAACTTCATTATGACAGAAAAATGAATGGTAAAATTGTTGATCCAAATAATTATGTAGCTGCAACGAGCGTTGAAAATGTCCTTCCTTCAGTTTTAATTAGAAATTAACAATTGTTGAATGTGATAAGAAATATGATCCTGGTTAATTATATATCGTTTATTTGTTAAAACAAACAGATAAAAATATTTTGTAATGATTCAACAAAAATTACGGATTTTAGTATGTACTGAATTCTTCAGAAAAATTGCCAAATTAATTATTTTCAGAAAATACATCTTGAATGACAATTAAAACTTGATAAATTCTACGCAAAACAGCCCGATTCGATACACAATAGCTATTTTAATAATTGACTTCTTACATTGAGCCATCAACAACATTTTGTGTGGTTTATTATCTCAAATATTAATCTCAAATTCACTGAAACACTAGGATTTGCTGTAATTGAGCAAATCGTTGCAGCTACGCTTAGATTCCTAAGTATATTTGGCCGTTCATCACAAACCTTGAACTCAGGCGAGCGTGAAAATTATTCTGGCGCTATGTGATTCCGCATGAATAAGTATCACAGTAAATTCCAACTTTGCAAATTTGGAGAATATCGAGCAAACTTGCATCTCAAAGGAAGCATCCACAGGGCTAACTAGATTCTTTTCCATTGTTTTATTTACAATAGTCCTAGCAAACATCTCTCAAAGGGGCCCTTCATTTGCCACACGACCCCAATACAAGTTTATTGTCGAACTCATAGTGTTGAAACCATTTACAAATCTTCGCAATATGATCCTCTAATTTTCAATGAAGAACATTGCAATTTCCCGATTTCAAATACAAATCCCGGACAACAAATGGTTCCCGAAGGTGCAAATCTAAAATTCCAAGTGCGAATTTTGCACATGAAAACGGGAAGTCTTAAGGAAGAAAAAAATATCAGATAGCAAAAAAGCAAAGGCCTCATAACTTTTAAGGGGGGAGTATGGTTGATTTTACATATTTTAAGCATATTTTTAAAAAAAAAATTGGAAAAGACTGTAAATAAAAATGTATTCCTGAACAAAGTTCATAATAATATAAATATTCAAGAGTATTCTCTAAAATTTTGATCCAAAAATATTGATTACTGAGCCACTGACAGCAAATTTTCGTAGACACCTAAAAAAAGCAGTTTAGCGGTGCACAGCATGACTCATCACTCGATCATCTGATGACAAAAAATCAAAAAGATTTCGTTAGTTTATAAGTTTTTCGAGGTGATTTCGTTCATAATTTAAACTGGGAGTTTTTGCTCCATTATTTTCTTTTCATACACAGCCTACTTTGAGAGGAAAACATTTTCAAAAGATAACTGAAATCGAGAACAATAAGATCGAGTATTTTAAATATAAAACTGACAGTTTTTTCAAAAATTGAACCGAAAAACTGTAAGGAATATAGGAAACGGTTACTGATATTGGTGGTGGTGACTATATTTTCTAGTAGTATTTGAAATTAAAAAAAAAATTATATTAATACAACAATGCACGATTTTCTTCTGGTCGATATAATAGTATAATAAATTTCATTTCGTTGCTCATTTCTCATTTTCTTTCAAAATATTATTCATGTACTCAAACATAAAATTAGTTTCATTCTATTGAAAACTATTTTTAGTTAAAACATCAATCATCATCACATCACCGAATCTATCAATTTTAATATTGTGCACTACTTTTTCCAACTTTTCTGATACAAGGCAGTATCAATTTTATTTAATTTTAGATGTAAGAATTTTTCAAGAATTTAGGGGTCATCACTCCAGTTTTAACTATCAGAAATTATTTCCGTTTCCATGTGAATGCATTGAAGGCTTTAATGCATGATTCTTCGTCTAATTTTTTTTGTGGAAAACTAATTCCGACACTAATTTTATTCTATGAAATCAGAGATTACAGCCTTTGACTCTACGCTACACATTGATTAACTTTTGCCTAATGTAAGAGAATGGTGTTTCCTATTTGTTTTGCAACGGTGACATCGTTGTATGTGAGACGATCCTTTGATTCTTTATGACTGAGACGACTACTTAGAAATTGGCACAGCATGTTTGTTTTGTTTGTCCTTTCACTGTGACACTATGTAACCTATGTAAATATTCACAAGCACAGTTGCGAGGATATTATTCCTGACTACAACTACTTGTTTGTTTAGTTACATTTCTATTTTCCTTTTGGTGATCGTCGTGATGATGGCTTTTGCAACCTAAGCTCCTTAATTAATTACACAGGAACTGCCAATTTTTGTACGGTGTCAAAGCGCCTTCTGCAATACTGCTCCTCTCTTCACTAGCAAGTTCTGCAAGATTTGCAGTAACAGTTGTACACTTTAAAAGGCTCATTGAAATTCAATAAAATCATCCAACCATGTCCCCGACAAGCAGGAATCAGTTTGATTTTTTCACTATCCCAAGCAGTTCACGATGAAGAAGATACAAACTAAAAGATTTATTCGATACAAACTGAATCATGCAAATGAGAGATACAAATTGTATCAATTCCAGCTTTCATCCGTGACTCTGATGGACACAGCTTTCTAACCTGCAACTGATTTAATAAGGGCAGACCTTAAAAGCAAGCCAGCAATCAATCAGGAACAGACTTGGAAACAATGGGCGAACAATTACGACTGGATGCGATGAGTGGAGTTTAAATTGTATGCAAATAGAATGTCGTAGACAAGATGAAAATGTGCGTCACAACTTTGATGGATATAATTTTATATTTTCATCAAACATATCTATTGGGGTTTGTCTGTTTATGTGACAGGAAATAAATTAACACATGTCGTCTTTGTTTATATCAAGAGAAACCATTTCAAAACTGGAATTAATGATAAAGATTAAATATTTCTACGAGGAGGGATAAAAGGATGAAATTTTAGAGATTTGAGTCGAAACAAGAAAGCTTAGACGAATTTTCATAGAAATCTGAAAGAGCACCGACGAATAGAGGATAAAAGATTTAAGCGTTCGAATCTAAGGAGAATATAGTCTTAGGAAAGTGAATTGCATAGTTTTAGTTTTTAATGGTTTTAGGAAGAAATGATCTGAACGTACGTACACACACATACATATTTGCTTCTAGAAATACTTTCAGATTACTCCTAAGACCTTAAAACGTGAAGATTGGAAATTTCGATTTTGATTTGCAGAACAATTACAACAACTTCCCTATATCCTGGCAAGTACATATCGAAGTCCAATAGGCAATCTGGACATTGGTTTCAAGCGCGTGAAATCCGATCGAAGCACCAAAAGACACAAAGCAAGGCTATGACCAGTATTTCATTAATATTAGTTTTTTCTAGTACCGTGACGCTTTCCAGTTAGAGAAAGCCTTGAATCTACTTTCTTCCAGTGGAAATTTGCTGGATATTCGCACAGAGAATGCTGGATAGTTTCTTTTTTTCTCTCGACCTGCAACTGTAGCAAAAACTGCTGAAGAAAGCAATCGATCTGCGAGCCTATCTATTAGACAGTGGTGTGTCAATACGTAGATGTTGAATCTCAAGGTATCACGCCTCGCCAAATCTGGCTGGTGATTCTACAGATTTCTTCAGTTAGCCAGGCTCCATTTGTATCGTGCATTTTATTAATCTAAAATTTTTATTTATTTCAAATAATATTATAAAAATCACCGCCACCAATATTAGCAACTGTTTCCTATATCACTTACAGTTTTTCGGTTCAATTTTTGAAAAAACTCTTAGTCACTAATGCTGTTTAGCTCGATGAAAGCGACAGGGTAGCCAAGCTGAAGCTCAATGCCGGCTCGCGCAAGAGCATTTGCTTCCAATTATATCCCAGAAAAGGATCATTTCAGAGTTTGAGGACCTTTTATTTAGACGCAGGCGTCGGAACCAATTCAATCGAACTTAGCAGACGTGCATAAAGCAGAAGAACCGACCAGGCACCGACCGAACACATGAAAACATGGTATTGGCGAAGGGTTTCAATATTTCTGCATGCCGAGCAGCGGGAAAGGGTTGAAGTTCTCAACTATGAGAGGAGTTAGAACCGTGCGATGCCAGAGAATTGCAAGTGATAGCAAATCGAGCATGAAAAACTAAATTGCTTGTCATTCTAGAAAGGATTTCGCAAATAGGTTTGTTGAGATCGTGCTGGGATTCGCGGACTTAGATACTTATGCGAAACCTTTTTCTAGTCACGAAAATACGACTTCTCAAACAATAGTGTACCACCCATGGCATGATACCGAGCTGCCACATGACCTCACTGCAAACAGCCCGCCGTGAATTCGCTGAATTTGGCTAGAGTTTAGAGTCTTCGTGCAAATAATGCGCGGTCGGTTCTCAAGTGCCCGGTCCGCCTGGTTGGTTTGGGAGTGTTAACATGGCTCATCAACAGCAAGCGATGAGGCAAGTGCCCCATTCTGTTTCGCTTGGCAAGGAAACTGTGCGGCGGACGTAGGTGCAGCTGCAGACACGCTCTACGACGTGACGCGGACACCAGACAATGCACCTGTACCGCGGGCGACGACATTGACCCGGCTGCAAGTGCCCAATTACATAAGCAACTGCGCGCAGTCCTCGCTGACGTCTTACCTCCTTCTCGACGAGCGGGTCCTGCGGTAATCCAATTATCGAACGTGCTCCCAACTAGTCCTTGCGCCCGCAGCTGTGCGCGACTTCAATCGCACTTGCACACCGTTAGCACTCCACCTGCTCGAACACTTGCTTCACAAACAACCACTCCATCGGCCACTTACGAGCTGAACTGACATCCTTTGCACCACCAACTCGGGAACCTTCGAACTTCTCGCGGCTTCGCCACCCTCGCAATGCAACCAACGAAACTATCTTGTTTGTAAACAAATTATGCACTTAGCAGTTCGGTGCGGCTACTCGATTTGAAGTGTCGGAGCTATGAAATGATGACACGGCGCAAACTATCCGAGGATATTGCCGGAAAATTGGCAGCAAAATCGCGGGGCCACTCGACCGACCGCGCTCAGTAAAACCATTTGGAAGTTTGCTTGCTGCAATGACAGCTTCAGCAACAAATGTGACAGTTCTAACAGCCAGCAATAAAATCCCAGCTAAAGCAACAAAGTCCCAACTGCCTGCAACAAAGTTGGAACAGCACGCAACAAATCTCCATACAGCGGATACGGCGGACTTTTTGAAAAAATGACACGCCGAAAAGCGAGAAGGACTTTTGAAGGTTTCCACCACCCAGCACTAAAAAAAAAGTTTATAATTTAATTAATTTAATTGACTCATCAGGTTAAGGAATGCAACGTGGATTACTGGAAAAGTTATTAGGGCCTCTAAGAGAAAAACATAATACACTGCGAATTACGAACCCTTCCGACCCTACAAAACGAAACCAATACAAAATAATGAAAAACGATTCAAAACTATTTTTGTCGTCGATGTTTTCCACGCCTATCCAACAGATAAAAAAACAAAACTGTTGTGTTTCCCCAGACGCGATTTATTATTTTATATTTGTATATACGTACTTCGAGCACCAATTGTGCCCTTTTTCAGGACATTCGACCACTAATTTAATGCAGCCCCAGATGGATCTACATATATCACATGACCTCAGCAAAGAGAAAAGGTAGAACTTAACTACAATCCTTTATTGCAACCTTTTTAGGAAGAGGAGGGCGGAAGGATTAGGATGCTTGTTTTGGACTTGAATTGCCCGACAATGAATCAGGGATGCAAAAACGTTCATTAGAAGATTCTTGTCGACTATTTTACAGAAAATATCAATAGACACGACCTGTACGCCTGCCGATTTTTCATTTGCGAGGTATTGAAATTCGTCAACGTCGTCGACCAAATCTATTTCATGGAATACTCCACGAGGTAGCGATGTGCTGAAATTAACCGTAATGAAGCTGGATGAATGAAGGCGGAGGTATTTCCCCAAGTAACATTGTGTAAATATGGTACATCTGGTTCAATACAGAAGTTCAATGGTATATTTGTATTGTTATAGGACATAGTCAACTAGAAAATCTACGTGTTCCTGTGGTTCTGGTTCATTCTTCGCAGCATCCGCCTTCTACGCACCCGCTCCAGAAATTCACAACAAAGGGTGTGTATCACTTCTGATCATAGATTCGTGAAGGATCCCGCTAGCTTAAATAAAATAAAGCTTATTTCAATTGCACAGTCACCGCCACGGTGGAGAATCCGAAGAAGCGGAAACAGAAAAAGTTGCAGCGCTTCAAGGAGATCGAGCAGCACGAGAACAAATGGCTGGCCTTCACGATGAAAAACAAGAAGAAGTCGGGCGTGAAGATGCCTCGCCCAACAACGTGAATGGATGCGTTCATTAAAGACTACTAAACTGGCGAAGACTGACTTTGACGCCGTCCAGTGTTTCCGAGGCTCTTTCGAAGTCTATACCGAATAGCAGGTTGAGCTGAAAGGGATCGGGCATCTGTATATAAAGTCAGTCGTTTTCAGTAAAAATATCAACTGTAGCCTCGACACGGAAGCCTATTAGAATTTTAGTAGCGGCCAAGTAATCACTATTCCTGAGTACTTACAAAATGTTTCGCCAGAATTTGTATACTTACTTTCGAGGTCGCGCAAAACAGCTCCGACCAATCCAGGAAGGAGGGACGACGCTTTGTATCCCGGCCGACGACTCGGTCGCAATTTAACCGGCAAAACAATTTCGCACCATAACCTAATTGTTTGACAATCCAACTGCGATGTAAACAACCGCCACGCTCAGCATGACGGACCCTAAATTGGAAAGTTTTCTTCGAACATGGCTGTCTACCGATTTCAGACCAACTTCATGCAGAAGTCCGAACATATGTTTCGATATTCCTACCCAGACGGTTGTTGGTGTGCGTGCATTTCGCTTCGAATTGGAATAGAAAAGTGCCGGCAAAAAAAACAAAGTCACTGACTTGGTCCGTCGTTCATTTTTATCAAATGGTGGTTTGTCAAAATTTCGGATAACTTTCGGTGCAGGTCTCCTATTTCATCCGGATTGTGGAAATTCAAAATTAATTCATAGATTCTTGGAAAACTTGACCGAGTAAAATTGCCGTCAGCCGGGCGCTCTCTTCTCGCCCGTGCTGCTGCTCTTCTCACCTACGTCGTATCGGAAGCCGTTGGCGGTCGCGAGAAAGAGAAGACCACAGCGATCGCGAGGTGGCCGTTCATCGAACTCACAGTATAGGTAGACCCAGTATGCAATCGAAGCCCAAAAGCTCGTATTTTCCTTCCAAGAAATGGCGCCATGTGCTGGCCATGTGCTTGCAAAAGCTGAAGAATGCCAAGCACTGCCAGATTTGCAGAGGCACAAAGCACTTTCGCGGACTTCATCGTTCACTTCGACACATGCGACATTTTTTCAGTCATTTTGGCTTTTTCTCTTAATCAATTTGTCAAAAGCAAATGAAATTTATGTCAGCGAAGACGTTTCACCATTGTAATTCAATGAACCGAAGTTCCTAACGGCGTTTTTCACGCCTAGCATTAAACGTGCATATACGAGCTCTGGCAGTGCCCTCACCAGTAGACAGCTGCCATTTTGTCATAAATGGCAGCAAACCATTGAAGTTTTCATACTTCAATGCAGCAAACATATGCTAAATGTAAACAAACATATGCTAAAAGAAAACAAACATTTGACGTTTGTCCCGTAGAACCGCGGGCCGTGCTTGATAGTGCGCCTATATATGAAACATTACCTACTGGGTGTACCTATACTGTGATCGAACTCCCGTCGCCGAATTCGAAGTTCGAAAATCAAGAGTCGAGCAAGTCCGTGCCGTTGTCGCCGCTACCGTCGCGTTCGAGAATCCCAGAAACGAGTCCAAGAAATTATTTTCGCACTTCTCGCAGTTGAACAACGAAAATTTGAATAGCTCCGCGTGGATTTTAAAGTCGCGCCAAAGAGCAGATAAATTGCGAGGACAGAGTCCCGGTCTGCCCGTCGTCGTCGGCCATTCGAAAGACCATTTGTAGTGTGCGTGCTCCCGCTGCCGACCTCGTCGTTGGACAATTAATTTTCACAAAAAACGCATCCTTTTTAGTTAAATGTCAGAACTGCAATCGTCGCTCCTACTGAAAAAGCAATTAGCTGGTGAGTATCACGCGGCCGGCCACGGTCGCGAACCGATTCAGCGACGAGGACCCGCCGGCGAAAGTTGCGGGGCGCAAACCGTCGCCCCCAGGAGGACTGGATCGGCGGCGGTGTCCGCGACTTTCGCCGCCCTCGGGAAGGCCGAGCCGTCTGCGGGACCCTGTCGCCCGCCGCTGCCAACTGGAAAACGCATATCAAATTAAGAAAAAAATCGATACGCACGTCCCGGCCCAGTCTGGAAGTCGCAACGATTTCGCGGCGATTTGCAGTTCCGCGAGCTGGGCTGTCGTTTTCCAATTGACTTACTGTAAAAAGCGGGTCCCGCAAACGGTCGCTATTCGTTTTTGCCTTGGCGGAAGCCGTAACGCAGTTTTTTCTCTTGCAGAGCTCAACAAAAATCCAGTGGAGGGATTTTCAGCTGGATTGATTGACGACAACGACATATTCAGATGGGAAGTCCTCATCATCGGACCGCCGGACACACTCTAGTAAGTAGACGCCAGCCTCGTGCGGGCACCTATTTGGAATCCCCGTCGGAAGGAGGCTCGTAAAGCACTCCACGGCCGTACAACGCCTCTCTACGTTCTTGCGACCATAGTGGGGCTGCTCGATTGTTCGCGGAAGCCGCAATGCGACTTCTTGCGAGTGGTCTATGTCATGCAGGAAAGTGCGTTGAAACCCGCATTGAAGTGACGGTGTGTTTTGCTGCTGCAAGCGACCATAACCTCGCTTCCTGTGCCAACCCGCACCCAGCCGGTTTTAGTCCAATTGGATTCGAATTCCCGTAAATTCCTCTGTGAGAAACGTCCGAAAGGACCCGTGCTGAAGTTCGTAACTATCGGCGACTGGCTCCGGCTAGGAAAAAATTAATATCGTGCATGCGGAAAATCATCTTCGTCTTGGCTACACGTCGTGGTGTCATTCACGCAGCTCTTTGTTTTCCGCTCTTGTGTGTTGTGAATGTGACACGAGACGGAGTCGTTCTTTTCTTGTGTGTTTTGCCTTGAAGGCTGCGCGGCGGCTCTTGGCCTCGCCTGAAGGCGGTTTGGGGCGGATGGTCGCCGCCAGTCACGGCGGACTGTCGCTTAGTGGAAAGTACGACACTGAGGGCAACCGAAAACGTTGCTGACTCACGGGACAACTTTGTTGCTCGTCATTCGTGTACTTTGTGGCCTCAACTCTTCCAGCGGCAAGGTGTTGGTCATCATCTGCACCTTCAGACTGACCAAGCAGCCTCGAACCGCTTTGTAAGGTGGAACCATCCATTGGGTCGGTTATCAGCATCGACAACATCTTCAATGCCGTCTTCTCGACGGCTTTGTCGCCCAAACACTCCATTTAACGTCTTGAAAACATCCAGTCGTATACGTTGCCGGTGTCTGCAGGCCTTCAGCACCATCTCTGGTTTTCACGACGCGATAACGACCGTCGGCCGATTCCGACAATTTAGTTTTTATTGCCGCAATTCAAGCAGACGGAGTTATCGTCCAGTTAACACGTTGAGACCGCACGTAGACCGGGAATTTCGTAAATCGGCATCTGGCGCAAGTAGTAACGGACCAGGACCCTTCTTCCTTCGTCTAACGTTCGGGCTTTTATGCAGATGATTTTCTACCCACGCCGGAACGTCGACGGTTCGAGCCTCAAACGAATCATTGCTGGATGTCCGCTTTCAGTTCAGTCAGCTAGGACTGAGATCCTGGTCAATTGATTGGGGAACTGATTGCGCGGTCGAGACATGATGATGATCACATCGTTCTCCGAGTGCACCAAAATGATCTAGAAAGGAGTTCTCAAACAAACTTTTTTTTAAAATTGGTAGGTGGAAATCTTCAAAAGATACCGAGTCGCTCTTGCTTCTGGGCATGTCGAATTTTTACCGATTAAAATCACCTCCTCCTTCAAATTTCTTCACTCTTTGCTTGTACCATCCGTGTGCCAAACACCTATTCCCTGTTTGTATATTTGCTGAGTACTTCCCAGGCGATGAATATCGGTATAAGGGATAGTACTGGATTCTCATTAATTTTTTACATGATTAATTTTAGTATTAAAGTCTGTTTTTATCAATAAATTCATTCCGTTTGGCTGCCTTGCCTTGAGCTTTAGTAAATTTTAGTTTTTCGAGTTTTGCTTTTCAAGCAGATGTTTCCTCAGTGCTGTTATGAAAGATGATACCTTGGCCATTTCCTTTAAATTATGGGACAAGTTGTTGTAGAAATTAACCGCACTGTTAGTTGGATCCCTTCTCAGGCGTTCTGTCCTTGCAAATTTTATTAGTATATTATCTGCGCTTCTCATATTATAGGCATTTCCCCCCACATTTCTGAATAGTTTGATTGCATTTCCTTCATCGTATTGTAAATTTTTATGTATGAATTTCTCTTTTTTCATGCAAATCAATTCATTCAGGTTCTTCACCTCTATTTCCGTTTGGAGAAATAAACGTTTACACAGTCGTATAGTGCATCGCATTTCTCTCTTCAAACATTATATTATGAACTTTGGAACGGAGCGTGTCAGCGATTAACCGGCTTTTATATTATCTCCACCAACTTCCCGAAAAATCTTCAGATACTCTTTTCATCGCATGCACCATTTAAATCGTCCCAATTTCACACTGTTATTTTGCTGTGCCCTCTTATTGCGCTACAATTTCCTGTTGCCCCAACGCAGCGCCCTACTTTTCCGAAAGCAAAACCATAGCAGCCCTTCAGGATGTGTCCCTACCCTCTGGGACTGTATAGAGTACCACGGGGACCTTACCACAGCCACCACGTTGCTCCCACAAGGGGCCCTCACCGTGTCGAGGATGATAACAACCTATCATGGGCTCCTCGACCCCGTGGTACCTTTACAAACCCAAGGGTAGGGACACAGCCTGAAGGGCTGCTATATTATAGCTCCAAAGAAAAATGCACAGTGACACGACGGGTAACCCTACTTTTCAAGTCCTCCCAGATAATCGCATACGCTGACGAAAGATAATATCTAGGTGCATACCTCAAGCCAAGAAGCATTTGATAATTTAGAGTCAGCCTCAAACGAATTCGGGCTAAAGGTCAGTGAGACAAAATCTAAATGCATGACCCATACGCGAAAAAAGACGCCAATCAGACAAAACTAAACAATAGGAGAATATAACTTGGAAAGCGTTGACAAGTTCATCTACTTAACGGTCCTTGTGAGCAGTGATGACGAAGAAAAAGACGAAATATAACGAAGAATTCACCTAGCTGGTAAGGCCTACTCTCCGGTCGTCTTAATATTGAAATCCGACAAAGTACATAGGAAAAATAAGCTACGACTCTACAAAATGACGATAAGACCTGTACTTCGAAGAAGAAGAATATTAGGGCCAGTAAAGAAGAGAATGGAGTGGAAAATATGATACAACCATGAGTAGTACAACTTTTGCGAGGTCCCAGCCGTTTTTATAGTTGCAAGCTCCAATGTTATGTGGAATTTTTCTGATGAAAAACTGGTGGAAATCGTCTTTCGTAACTCGGTTTGATCTTACATCGAGGATACTATTGCCAGCTCAGAAGGTATCCATATTTGTTATGAGCGTCGTAGGGAATTAGATAGAAGTTTAACCTGTCCTTCACAACTTTGCTACTGGCTGCGCTTCTCCCGTTGAGCCTTCAGAATTCACTAATATCTCAGCTAAATAAAGGAAAATTGACTGCATCCGTACCGACTGACTTGCAGAAGACATTCAGTTATGCTGGCTACAACATATTGTTAAATTTATTGACAATATCATGGTGTTGACGGCTCGTTTCTCATGTGGTTGGCAGGAAAATGCTATAAATATGTATATTAGGTCCTCTACACTTTTTGCAATGGTTAATTTCTTGCAGTCATCATGTCTTCTTTACGCCAATGATATCCAAGTCTTTCAAAAAATCGATTTTTTTTCAACGTTGGGAGGTGGAAATCTTCAAAAGATACCGATCAGCTCCTGCCTCTCGGCATGCCGGATTTCTACCGACTAAACCTATCTCCGTTTCCTTCAATCACTCTCTCCATCAAAACTTAGTAATTCTCCGTATTTAAAATTTTAGGACATAGTACTTCCCAGACGATAAGAATCGGCATAAGGGATAGTACCAAATCTGTAAGTTTAGTGTCCTTTTAGTTAGATTAATAGTTCAGACTAAATGTTTATGAATTATTTCTTAGTTTGGTTTTGAGTTTAGTGGAGCTGATTGTACTTGTAACTTACTTCGAAAGTTGGTCCTGAAGGAGATATTTTTTAGTGTCGTTTTAAAGAAAAATGGGTTCGCTATGTTTTTAATTTTGTCCGGTAGAGTATTGTAAAAGTTAGCTGCTTTGTTGAAGGGGTCTTCTTTTAGCCGATCAGTTCTGGCAAACGCTAAAGCTATATTATTCATGTTTATCATTCTGTAAGTGTTTTTCCCCTCAATTCTATCTCACAGCGATATACTCATTACGGTGTAACTTCTTCTGTATGAATTTAGCTCTTTCCATGGAAATCATACCTTGCAAATTCAATTCTTGAGCTTTTTTGTAAACTTCGCTCGTTGGAGTTGACATAGGGAGATTGTAAATGGTCTTATACGCCTTGGTTACTAATCTGGAGATGATCATGAGGTTACCTTTAGAAGTTTGGCTCCAATTCAAGATGCCGTAGGAAATTTTGGAAAGGAGATGCGCATACATAATTTGGACTTTTTTATCTTTGGAAAGAAGTAGAAGCGACGTAGAAGACCAATGAAGACAGCCACTTTTTCCTTAGATCGTTTATGTGTGGAGTCCATGTTAGTTTCTCGTCTATTAGAAGTCCTAGATATTTTATTTGTTCAACTCTCTGCAGGCTTGTGTCATTGATTTTTACGTGTGGTTGTATGTCAATCTTGTTCTTTTGTTTGAAAATAATATATTTTGCTTTCCCCGCGTTTATTGCCAATCTACTTTGCAGAAGCCAATACTTGTCCAGGTCAGTATTTAGTTTTTGTTCAATTTCGAGATTAGTTTTACCTGAGTATACAAGCACAGTGCCATCTGCTTACATAACCACTTACGCAACAAGGTCTGCTTTATTATGGAGTTGATATAAAGTAGAAATAGCGTTGGTCCTAGGATCGAGCCCTGCGGAACACCTATGCTAAATTCAGCAGTTTTGCTTTTGATACCTCCAATTAGTGTATTTTGAAATCTATCCGTCAAATAACTGCGTACTAATTTATTTGCTTTTCCAACAATTCCATATTCACCGAGCCTGTTGATTAAAGTTTCATGTGTAACTGTGTCGAAGGCGTTCTTTAGGTCCACGAAAACTGCTACAACGTAGTGGCCCTTATCCAAGTATTCATTTACAAATCTAATTACATCAGAAATGGCATCTGTTGTTCCTTTGCCCGCCTGGAATCCGTACTGGTTTCTATCCAAGAATTCTTTGATTCGAGAATCTACAATTTTTTTCGAGGATTTTACTTAAGGAATTCAACAGTGTGATTGGTCTGTAATTGTTTGGGTCAGTTTCATCACCACCTTTAAATATCGGTATAACTGCAGAGATTTTTAAGTATTCCGGGAATCTTCCCTGCCTACTACATTTATTTATTAATTTCGTTTTTCCTAAAACTGAACAAGCCTAATGCGTCCGCCTTTTCGGAGCAATTTTTAGGGGTGAATGTGTTGATGATTCTGTTTCATATTCGTGTCAGTGACATAGCTTCACAAAAATTAAAACTGATAACATGTTTGCGAGCTGTGGAAGAAATCCTCTAGAAATAATTAATAATAAGCCGAAATTTATTTAACTAATTAACTTGAAACATTTCTACTTGCAGCGAGGGCGGATTTTTCAAGGCACACCTATATTTCCCCAAAGAGTATCCACTTAGGCCGCCACGCATGAAGTTCGTGACGGAGATATGGCATCCGAACATAGAAAAAAATGGTGATGTATGTATAAGTATTCTGCACGAGCCGGGCGATGATAAGTGGGGCTACGAGAAAGCATCAGAGCGCTGGCTACCCGTTCACACCGTCGAAACTATTTTAATATCGGTAATATCAATGCTAGCGGATCCAAATGATGAATCGCCAGCCAATGTAGACGCTGCCAAAGAGTGGCGAGAAGCGTATCCGGAATTTAAAAGAAAAGTGGCACGTTGTGTCCGAAAGAGTCAAGAGGAATGCTCGTAGGAATGTATATTTCATATTAACAAATTAATTCACTTTTTTTCAAACCTTAAACAACCAACAACAATTGCAAACGCAAAAGCAAACGCAAAAAGCGAAATATAGAAGCAACCGATGAAGAAACATAAAATATGAAACAGCCAATATAATAAACCCAACCATATTCTATTCAGTCGACTAAACGAGGGACACGCTTCCACTCAAAACAACTGAGAATCCGATTGAAAGCAACAGTTTTACACTTTCATAAGATATAATATTTAATCAAGTAGTAGCTCGCAATGCAGATCCTCGTCAGCAGCAAACCTACAAAACAGAGACCCGATGGGTTATCCACGCGAACGTATCATCGGGGCAAGGTGCATCGACATCCAACGCACCACACACAACCATCAATCGCGAGAAGCGCGCAGAAACGACGCAGCTGATTGTCTTTAAAGAAAAGTTAAAAAAAACTCAGCTAAATTATAAAACAATAAAAAGTTTTAGAAACAAATTTTATATAAAATACACATTAAAATAGAAAAGTAAACTAAAGGCCAACGTGTTTTCCTTGCATAACATTCAGAACTTGCTTACTCTATTCTATACCGAGAGGATGAACGATTTTGATAACATTTCGCTTAACGAACGGCAAACGATGAATAAAAGTCGTGTGAAAATTGAAATATATTTGCATTGAAAAAATAACTCAAGCTACCAACTCTCGATATGTCCTATAAAAATTGTTAAAATCTCACTAACTGTCATGATTTCGAATACAAAATTATTATGAATATTAGGAACGTTACGAATGATGTTAAATCGGTCATAATAAAATATGATATGCTGGAAGTCGAAAGCAATTTGCATTTGTCATGAAACGATTGGTTTTTTTTTCAATATTGAACTAATTTTGTGCCCTAATTTGATTTAACTCTTTCATGTTGAACAGTTTTCATGCGTGCGCGCTTTCTTCCATTTTAATTTTCCAATGTGTTTATGTTTTTAAGAACCGGAAGAGTAGTCTGGGCTAGTATTTAAAACATTAACAGACTATAAAGTGAAAGCAAAAGAGTAATAATTTTAGTTAGCGTATAATTTTTTGCAAATAAGAGAAAATAAAAAAGAGAATTTAAATGTGATGTATTGTATTATTGAAGTGTCGATATATGTATATGTTCCTATTGTTGAAAAACCTGACGAAATATTTTTTCGGAGAATTGGGAAAAATTACATAAAAAGTGTCAACTGAAAAAGAAGAAAGCTACACTCTCGGACCATATCAAAGACGTAGAGTGATCTACTCGGTAACTCAAACATAAGTTTCTATTTAAGGTACTTTAACTTCAGAATATTTTTAAAGTTTGATAATTGTTCTAACGTAAAATTTTTCTAGAGGAGCTGCTCAATTAATTTACAGGCACTTCAATCGTTCATCGCAGAATTGACTGTCCTTTAGAACCAACACATTTTATAATATTATGTTATCATGAATGATTTTACATAAATGTGAACACCATTTTAATTCTTTGAATCAGTGAATCCTTGTTCGGGTCCAGATTAAATTTTTTATAGTACTACCAATTATTTTTAATTTTAACGATGCTTATGATTCGAGAAAACAATCAGTTAATAATATATATGTAATAGAGGAATACTATTGGTTGGTGATTGAGAACCTACATTGATTTTCTTTAAAAATAAGCATCATGAAATTGATGACGATTTGGAAAAGTGCTCTCTCCAGACTAAAGACAAGGGAGATGCTTTGAATGCAAATATAAATCGGGTTAGCCTTCTACTCCGATTCTGAAGACGGTTGCACGACAGAATATTTCAAATAGTTGAAAGTGGGTTTGAAAATTGGGAAGCAAGTTATACTAGGGAAAGATGTACACACCCACATGTATATATTCAGCTGCGCACATATAATTCGAAACACAAGTAGCTTACTAAGAAGAACCCTGGATATAACTCGTTCCGTTTAGGATTGCTTTTTACCTGATGCAATGGCAATTGAGGGAGATAAAATCGGTAGCCGATGCTACCTACCAATAATACGAATGAAAAACAACAGGTACTCAATGAATGGAGCACAAAAACGGTGATTTTTAATTAAAATTAATAAAAAATTTATTGAATGAACAGTTATCCATCCGAAACAGTCAAGTCGAGAAGTGACCATGCATCCCCGACTTTCCAAGAAGTATAACGAGTACGCGAACCAAACTTTCGCCGGCGGCGACAACGAAGACAGCCACCCAAGCGAAGACCGACATTCATCCATTGTTTATAAGGTACCGGCCGCCATTTTGCAACTGTCGCTCTTTCCAATACACAAACCATGTGGAATGGTTGAAAATCGTAGTTCGGCCCAGAATTCAAAAACAATAACCATAACACATATTGTTTATTTATTACAATTATTTTTATAATAAATATTATTTATAGAAGACGGCTGCAGTGGTGCGATGCGCCCCCGTTTGGGAGGGTTTGCTTCGTTTTAAAAATATATAAAATAACTCACATGCTGCAAAGACTCTCCAATGAGGATGCTTCCTAAATCAGCTGTTGCGAACGGAATCTACAGTCATCGCCTCACATTCCCCTTGCTCTGCAAAACAATTATCTTCTACCTTCTATCAGAATCTTTTTTCAAATCTACAATCCATACTCAACTCACTTTTCCATCCTTCAAACCTAAAATTATCTCAATTTTCAATTGCAACTTTTTGTCGCCTACAAATCTAATAAAATCTCCATTTCACACTTCGAATCCGAGATCGCACGAAATCTTATCATTATTTGTAAACATCTTTTCCATTCACATAAGGATCAATCTGTGATTGTTGCACTTTAAGAACTGTGAAAAGTCCGATAGAGAATTCATCGGTTCTCGAATAAAATCGTAAGTAAATTTACAAAATAATCAAATTCAGATAGTTTTTAGTCGTGTTACGTTCACTGTTACACCATACGGTTCTAATAAAGATTTTAAATTGTCTTTTTGTTTGTTTTGTTTGTTCCATAGTCACGTCAGCATGTTCGAATGCTAAGACGTGTCAATAAAAATTGTCACATTATCCAGCATATTCTAAACCAAAGCATTTCTTAAGTAGCACACAATGTTGCCATTAAGTATTTTAATGTTGCAATTGCCCAAAGCATATATTTCCGAAATATAGACAATAGTCGCGATACCACAAAAGAGCTCAAAATGCTATTGCAAAATAAATATCGAATAAGCAAATTTAATTTATAAACGACTTAAACGCATTATTGATGTTGCTCAGTTTCTGTTCCAATTGAGTAGTATACGAATCGGTCATTGGAATACATACGTTTTTGGTTTCGCATAAAAAGTATATTTCCTTACTTGTTTAATGTGTTTTCCATTCAATATTAAACGGAAAGTGCTATAATTCCCTTATCTTTGATCAAAATGTCCACGAAGGTGGCTCACGGGCTGTAAGACATCTTCTGTTGGGATTCTCTTCTTTGAAGTTATTTTGTGGGATCTTCACCTCCTTGGTCAGATATGGCGAGGGTGTATGTGTTGTAGGACGCAGATGGAGGCCTGTTCTGCGCGTGCCTCGGGCTCCGGTAGTTGTTGTGCTCGGAGGCCGCACGGGTGCTCGCGTTTCGGCTGCCGTCCACCTTCTAAATCGTTTATCTTTGGACACCTGGCTTATTTCAGAGTACCAATAGTTGATTTGGCCGCTGTCTAGTTTCATGTGGAATTTCTTCCTTTGGGGATGTGTCGCAATCGATGGCGGGACAAGTAACGTGTTCGTCGGTCCGTCCACGAGTCCTTCCGTGCTGATCGTTCTTGATATGTGGCCGAAATCGGTTCGGCGATAACAACTCGTGGATGATGAATGTGGGTGGGGTGGTGTTCCTGGCGTGATGTGCCCGCAACCAAGAGCATCTGTTTGAATGCGGCAGTGTGTGTGCTCCAGCTAACTATGTGCTCGCTCCAAAGTTCTTCTCCTGCTGTGCTGCTCCATGCAGGAGCATTCCGAATCGACTCGCGCCTTCATATAAAAGGATGGAACTCCGAAAAAATTGTGGGGCGCACGGCGCCGCCAGTGGGAAAAGTTGCTGCTGCTGCAGCATCTGAGCGGTTGGAAGCTGAAGCTGAACCTGAAATCCGAAGCCGAGCAAAGGCCACCCGCCCGCGGTTTCTTCGCATTTCCCACCCATCCGAGAAGTATAGAAACTTGGACATCTCCGCCACTTCAGTCAGTCGAGTCGAACAATTTAATTCGGAACGTGGTGCTCCACGGCGCAACTGTAACAGCTATCATTGGGAAATCGGAATTTTCGGGCCGGACGCCGAATACGCCAAAAGTATCTGCGGCATCGCAGCTAATCAATCTTAAGACGATCTGAAGATACTCACGCGGAACTAGTGTTTTGGCGAATCAGTGGCTTCTGTTTGGTTCTTGTTGTGCTCGCGGCGGACGTTGAATATTTTTGAATAATTACAGACGCGATCCGAAATTCGGGAGCTGGAACTGTACAGACAAACAACGGCTCATTTATTGTTGTCCTGCTGTAAAATTGAAACGGTTTCAATAATCATTTCAACGCTTGTCGATTCACCGTAGAAAACAAGTCACACGCAATTTTCCCATTTCTACGAGCATCGTGAGTTTTCGGCACAGTGGAGCATTTTCGCGCCAAAATCTGTGCATTGTAAATGAAATCTAGAAATTGAGTGTGCAATTATTTTTTTGGCTGCTCCATACTTCTGCAAAAAGTAGTGTGGATTAACAGCGCTAAGTGCTTCAGATCGTACCACAGTTGAGTGCAAACCTTTCTTTCGGAAATACCGCGATTTCGTGTAAGGCAAGACATGCGTGCGAAATAAGTCGGGATTGGATTGCTTGCAGTACTTGGAGTGCCAGCAGTAACAGTCGTACAGATTTATATCTGCGGTGGTTAAGAAGCAATTAAACCATAACAGTTCATCCGCAGCTCTGCAAGTTGAACGACTGACGCTGCCGCGCATCGCTTTCGTCACGAGTTGGTAAGTGACTCTGCAAAAGGTTAACTAGTTTTGTGTCTTTAATGATGTTCGTAGCAATGTTTTCGTTTAGTTCGCAGCGCCGCTTGATATGGTAATAATAACAACGTTTGTTTGCCGATTCCATCACGGAACTGTGTTTAGTCAATATTCTTTTCGGAGCATGTTCTAGACTTGTCAGTACTTAGCAATGTAACGAGCATCTAACTTCCCAAGGCGAATGAGATAAGCTCGAGGCGATGGTGACACCGGGGTTAGTTAGACGATATTGTTTTGGAACAATTGGAATACGCTATTTATAGTGATTGGAAGTCGCGTTGAGTTTCATGGAGTTGGCAATCGCAACGTCCAATAGCGCATGAGACATACACACATTCCAAAGGTCCTTGTAACAAGACCTTTCACAACCCATTTTATTTTATATCGACAAAATCGTTTTAACACTCGCATGACTTATTTCAAAAATTATCGCGCTGTTAACGGGGCAGTCAGGGTCAACGAAAAAATCGATATTCTAATAACATGATTTTTAGGTACTTAATATATGCAGAATTAGTGTAAAAACTTTTATTTTGATCGGCAGAACTAAGAAATATATATAAACAGCGATACAACAAAGCGTGTGTAAGTACACTCAGCAGGTGCTTAAACTTTAAACGCGTTTTTCTCAAAACAACGTTTTTCGACCTGGCTGACACGATTTCGAAAAATCTATGTTACCGATTGGCCTGTAATTTTTACTAAGTATTCAGAACGTGTGTAGTCTCAGCCCCTACCGGATTCATTTTTCTTTAAAAAATTTAACGATTTTATTAAACAATTTAATTGCAAAAATCCGCCACTTTGTTATTTTTTCGTCCAAAATGTTTCTTTCTGCTACGGGCTATAGCCAATCAATTATATTTCAATATGCCATTCGGACTTTTTTGTTTCAGCTGCTCCTGTGAGGAGATATCATGTCAACCAGTTTTTTGGGTGCCTCCGTGATAGCCGCCATTTTGTAAATAAAATTGAAAAAAATATTCTTAAAGTTCAATAGTTGCTTGCTGATGTACAAAAGTTTTATACCATTTAACTTAATATTTATATTTAAAAAATTATTGAAATTTGATCCAAAAGACCCACACTGTCCAAAATCATGATCTGTAAACGGTTTCTGGGAATCGTTTTCTAGAACATTTAGTTTCTGACTACTTATTTATGATGTTTTTAAGATCGCCAACAATAAACCATCCATTTTGATATAATTTAAATTTGTCTTCAAAAACACACGAATATGAAGATTAGCTTTTTGGTGCCGGTAAACATCTGATTTGGATTGTTTCGTCCCCTAAATTTCTTACATAAAACTCTTTACTGAAAAAAAAAATTTGATCCCAGCCAAGCAAATAATGTATACAGTTCAAAATATCGATTTTTTTTTGAATTTTCAACCCCTTGCACTTTTAAAACTGATCTTTTAATATATTTTCCCAAAAATTCGAACGTTGATATAGTATAAAACCGTTTAAAGCGTTAGCGCGTTTTTGGCTGTTCGCATGGCCTCGATTGTGTACTCCCTCCTTCTAAAATGCCGGTTTGTCCTATTCATTCACAATAGAACACGAAATTTTCGTCTTCTTACACGTTTCAGTAATTATTCTGACGTTTATAAGTATACTCGTATGTCGACAAATTGGGTTCCTCTAGAAACAAAGTACAGTAGAATCTCGAAAAAGTTAACTCGCGTAAAAGTTAATCGCTCGGTTAAGTTAACCGAATTTCAGCTTCCACGTGCCGCTCTAAAAAGTTTCAGTTAACTTTTCTGAGCGTATATAAATTTTTCAAACCAACCGCTTTTATCGGTCACTAAAGGGGCAATTTGGCCCCTATCAATACGATAGTGAAGACGACATTCCGTTGTCTAAATTGATTAAATCAAATAGTGCTTACGACGATACACTTCGAGAAGTTCAATTGTTGATGTCGAAGTTGGGTGATACATCAGCATTGATGTCATTAAAATTGAAACAAGGATCTAATTGCGGAAGATAACGATGATTTCGAAGTTTCCGATAATGATAACGACGGGTCAATTATCGAGGAACATATTCAACAACCAAAAGTGAGCTTCTCGAAAGCAGTTGAAAGCATCAATATTTTGATAAAATGGTTTGAAAACAATAACGATGCAAATCAGATGGTAGACCTTGTTCATATGCGTACGAAAATGATCAAGAGCTATTACAGAAAAGAAAAGAAACAAATAAGTCTCGAATGCTTCTGCAAACGACTCCACAAAAATTAATTAATATATCGCACGAAAATGATCAAGAGTGACTGAGAACCATAAACCAGCCGGTACAATTTTTTATGTAATGATGAAAACTAAGTCATTGAAATAAATTTAGCATGTTATTTACGAAAAATCTATGTTTATTATTGTATTTTTTTAATTTTGAAAACCACTTAGAAAAGTTAATAGTTCGAAAAAGTTAATTACCCTTGGGACATTTCGGTTAACTTTTTCGAGATTCTACTGTATTAAAAAAACGAAGCTAAACTTTGAACGCGATTTTCTCGAAATGACATTTTTCAACTGGCCGCTCATTAATCTCCGGATCTAACAACCGGTTTTAATAAATCTAATTGCGTTTTATTTGATAACATATTCCGCGTGACAATTCATCACAGTTAGACCAAAACGGAATTTTTTTTGACGAACTAGAACCATTTTTGAGATTTCTGTTTCGGACTTGCAAATTTTGAGATAAATTGTAGGCAATGTGATGGGGTACTATTCGAGGTGTCAAATTTGGCGCCCTCTATAAATTAGCTAAATAATAGACGCGTTTTTATGGAGCGGCTTGAGAGCTTGAACGCTCAGAACCGGATCGAATTTCAAGTAATCGAGCGCGTATATGGTTGAACAGCTTCAAGCTATATCCGCTCGAAATCGGATCGAGTTGTGTGTATTTGTGCGTATAGGTGTGCCACTAGCCAGTCAAACAGAACAATTCCTTCTGACAAACGCTACCCCTACACACACATTTCAATCTTTCGATCTTTGAAGTCGGTTTACAAGGGACTGTTTGAAGTCGATCCGGTAAAATTTTCTGATCGACTCGACTCGAGCGGGTTCGGTTTATATGGTGACTTGAATTATATTTGAAGTATACGCGTCTAATGAGAATTTAAAAAAAAATATTTAATTCGCTTTTTTGGCCTTCTCATGTGTCCTAGTATCTTAAAGTCAATCAAACAATGTAAAATTGTCCACCTACACGCACACATCCATTATACGACCTATCTCTTGTATCACCGAAATAATTGCTACGTACACTTGAATGATTTTTTTCCTTTGAAACGTGCATTTTTCGCAGGAAAAAATCGTGCTTCCATAATTTTTCTGAAAATGTTGAAATTCTATTGAAATTTTTACTAAAAATTATGTTTCGAAATACTCGACTAGAAAAATTTGCCTGAACATGATCAGGAACTAGTCTGGCATGCTTGATGAGAATAGCGACAGTCATGCAACGTAGATGAATACTCAGGACCTGATCAGGAATTCTTGAAGTGAGCCTGATACGGTTTTCCTAAGTAGGTATGCTTGATGTGGAACTTAACCTAATTCCAATTTGTGATAAGGCCTACGTTAGACTCACATACCACACACATCCAAAAAATAATTGTGGAAACAATAGCAGCCTCCATCATTTTCTCTTTTATTTATAATTATTTTATGTTTTTACTATGAAAAGGCATCTTGACACCGGCCGGAATTCATTTGTCGTGTAAAGTCTTCACCATCAAGGATGGAACCTCAGGCTCAGCCGCAAATTTTGAAATTGGAAACCAACTACTCTATCACAAATTTCCTCAATGTTTATACCGCAAACGGTTCTAAATGTGCCGCAAAATTTTTGAATGAAGATAAATTTACGTTAGATGGCGTTACATGCATTAAATAATTTACTGCATTTTTGAAATAATTATGTTGGCATTATTTGATAAACAAAATCTTTTTATGTATTAATATTTTTGTATCTACTAGAATCAAGCTTGCTTGTATATCTTTCATACTTTTGATATGAGATGTTGACTTAGTTCAAAAGATATTCACATAAATATGAAAGGTGGGATACATCTGACAAATGTTCAACTGGAATTTGAGATGAAAATATCATTGGAATTTTATTTGAGATCGTAAATCAGACTACACTGCCCAGTGGAACGAAATGGTAGATATATTAAAATTTCACATTTTTTAAGAGTTCAGTGTAATCAACTCAGTATAAATAAAATCTAAAAGTAATAAAATCCAAAATACATAGCGGCATTATTGTTTTCTTGAATTTTCAATACATTTCTTGAGAACATATTAAAAATCAGCGTTGAGCAGCGGGTGAAGTTTTTCTGAAAGAAAAATAGAGATTTAAGCCTCTTGTACTGAGAAGAAAATAAATCAAAAAGCTTTTTGACCTTCATTCAACCATTTTAAACCGTTATTTTGTTGTTTTTAATTGAAGCTCATCTCAACTGATTTTGTTTTTCGAGAATTCGATCCTAAACTCATTATCAACGATCCAAAAACCATCAAAGAAATTTTCGATGAACGAACAGATTCCACCATGTTGAAGCCATAATTTAATTTTTTTGGACAATAGCGTGATATTTGCTATCAGCAACCCACAATATCCATGAATGAGATGCTTCAACAAAATAGGCACTCGTATACTTATATGCGGTCCTACTTGGCACAGCAGGACAACAATTGTTCTGAATTCGATTAGAGCTCACTAAAAATATATTCTCAACAAACGACTTTTAATACATTTGCATATAATCACATTAAATACGCTACAGCAATCTTTAATTTTTCAATTAATTTTTATTTACCTTATCCGATGCGAGAGAAATACTAGCAACATTTTGCCCATAAAAATTATTACATGATTCAATTAAGTGTTTGAACATTTACCATTCCGGAGATATACACATACATATGTAATAGTTTGGTAGTTGGAAGCTTTGGAGCGAAAAGATTTAAAAGTTGAACATATGCCCTGGCAAATTTCCATTGGTGTTTTATGACCTTTTAATTCATTTGCCTGCAACCATAAATCTTCATGAGCATGAGTGGAAAGCACTTGGATTTTTTAGATGGTCTCAGATTTCGATGCAATCAGGTGAATAGGGGATGTTGCGTGGCTGATTGAGTTACGTATTTTGATGTTTTTGGGTAAAGATTCGCTTTGCCTCAAAAATCTATCGAAAATGTGTGATAGGAGCGAATGCGCCACAGGAGACACCTTAAGGTTTATTTTCTTTGTAACAAAAAAATTTAATTACGGAAGAAACATACTCAAAACTTTCCAATACATTAGAATATCTTCTAAAATATATAACAATAGGTTACTAAGAACTGGAGCTCAAATACTTGCTTACGAAAAATTACTAATTTGTAATCGGATCATCGTTTTGTGCCTCATTGACGAGGTACGTAGGCCCAAGTACTTTCCCGTTTGCCTATTTTATTATAATGTCGTTAAAAAGTAAAATATTTCTTGAAGTAAACAAATCAAATTTATGAATTAGATTATTTGAAAAAAAAACAGGAAAAGTTTTTAAAACATCAATTTATTCTATATTTTGTAGTGAAAAAATTAATGGAATTCTTGTGTTTGCAGAAATGTTAAAAATTTAGATATAAATGTTGTATTATGCATAAATAAATAAAACAATAGAATGAATAGTTCAAACTACGCAATGTGTTGTATGTATATTTTCTGCTCGAGAAAAAGCAGCGTGAGCCATCTCTTGCAATTTCGGCACTGGATCCTTTCCTCAGGAGATTTAATTTCAAAGACAAGACCGTTGCAGTTAATATATTTCAGATACTCAATTTTCCTCATTTCGTTTTTTTATATTGTGAATTTCTTCATTACCATCTTGCGATTGGTGGCTTCCGGCTTCTGTTTTCCATCTTCCTTATTTTATTTGAATGGTAAGCTTGCTATCACCTCCTACTTTTGAGTTTTAAATTTCCTCTTTGATATTTGATTTTGGGCTCTGCTCGATGTGGGCAAGGGAGAAATTTTGTTTAAAATTAAAGGCGCATCAGAAAGAGTAGTCGAGCTTGGTAACTCAATTTACCTTAATAGTCCGTGGAATAGGTTTGACTGTTTGCATTTAATTGTGTTCGGTATTTTCGTAATGTTTATGAAAGAGTAATATTACCGACACACTAGAGCTCATAATGAACTTTGAGCCCAAATCCATATCGAAACTCAAACACAAATATGTATGAAAAATATGTACATGTTAAAAAAAGCATATAAGTAACTGTGAAACATAACAAAATAAGGACGTATACAAAAAGAAATATGAATACGGCAATGAACTCTTCAAACAAATGTGCAATTTGCTTCACATAGAAGACTAAACTTCACGGTTTAATGACAGGTTAGAGATGCAAACGAATTTGTGACGAAGACTTTCATCTCCCGGAGAGGAATAAACGAACCCTTTTTGTCGTTAGACTGATTCGGGTGCGGCCTCTCTATCGTTACAGCTGCGATGGTTGCTGGCAGGCCAGCCTAGTTCAGCATGGGTGCGTTCTCCAGCTATGGCTACGTATTTCACTTCTAGAGATTCAGACATCTCAATGTCTGATTCCCAATTTTCGACTAAAAAATCAACACTCAAAAATCAAATCATCAAGTTGTTACGACTACACATCTTACTTCATTTTACTCAAAACTCTCGTGCGCATACCGAGAAAACAACGCCTATTCAGGATTACTAAAAACCACCTACCAGCTCATAATAAGCTGCTGTTCTGATTAGATAGTAGCTCATTGTGACTGTCAGTTGAACTGTCATTCGACATAAACACATGCTGTATGCAGCTGTTACACAGCTGACAATTGAATTGTTATTGAAACTTTTAAAAGTTGAAAAACAAGTCCAGATTATTTATTTACATACCGTGAACACCGAGTACGCAGTCTGTTAAAAGTAATGCTCCTATAATCACTTGAAACTTGTTCGAACCGTCAAATTGCACCTGATTCATTCATTCCCTGTGAATGGTACTTGCAATAGTAAATTTTTAAACTCATTGAACTTCTAATGATGTAGCCTCTATATCATTACCGTCCGCTCATAATGAGCTTGAGTGTGTTGGTAATATTTTTTTTCGTCGTTGGGAGGTGGAAATCTTCAAAAGATACCGAGCTGCTCCTGCTTCTCGGCATGTCGGATTTCTACCGACTAAAACCACCTCCGTCTCCCCCAAAAAAACTTTTACTCCATTACTCATTGCTTGCACTGTCCGAGTGCAATTTATTTCCTGAAAGCTTGTTCATTTAAATAGTACTTCCCAGACGATGTATATCGGTATAAGGGATAGTACCAGTATCTCAATTATTAATGTGTGTTATTGACATTTAGCTGTTTCGCCGCGTGTTGCCAGCGCTTACTATGGAGTTTCTTGTCTGCTGTTTTTCCTACTGGCAAGGTTCAAATTTTTGGTACATAAAATTGTGGTTATATGTAAAAGCAGAAGTTTTAGAGATTTGAAAATTTCGTACGATTTATGCAAATATATTCAATTTATATTTTTGAATTTGAGAGTATTAAATTAGAAGTTCCATTATAGAAAACTCATACGAACCAGCTTTTATGCGTAGTTTTATGTACGCATAAAGAAAACCTACAAATATCACCGACCAATATTTATTTTTATCCTCCGTTAATACTGTAGGCATGTCCTTAAATAGGCATTGTTCTAATTGATATGGATGGATCGATTTCCATTAGCCAGCTGAAGGAAATTCACCTGTATGCGATAAATGTTTGCTTTGATATTTTGTGAAATATTTGAAGCATTGGAATGTTTGATAACAATTTGAGTCAACAAACAATTAACACTTTTTAGCACCTTAAACAGTTGAAGCAAGCAAACGAGGTAGACCTTCTCGCCGGGGTGTGAAAATTCAACAATGCGTAAAATCGATTAAGTATAACTAATCAGCAATTCAAAACGACGACATTGATTTCCTCTAATTTGTTTGCAACACAAAAAATTAGGCAAATCTCATTTGTATTTCCAATAAATTTCAGATTAATGCAACGAAATTTACGCCCACACCTACAGTGTTACGCTCACGTTTCAGGTTACCAAACAGACCTTATTAATTTCCTAAATTGTGGCTCATTCTCGAAGTAGGTTACATGGACATGGCTTGGCAAAGTGAATAGGACGAAGAAGGTAGTCGAGGGTGGCTGCCACCAACTATGGACATTTGGCCATTTCGGGTCGAAGTAATCGGTCTATATGAGTTTGGAATCATTTCTCCCCCAGAACGAATAGTAGTCCTACTTGCCTAGCGGCAGCACGTGTCGACGTCACCGTAAGGCGAACACACGGATGGTTACGTTCTTATGGCCTTCTCACCGTAACAGTTTTTCTGGAAATAAATAAATTAAAAATAGACACGCGACTTGTACTTTGTTTGTTGGATTTACGAAATAGAGATTTTATTTTTGTGTAAGTGCGAAGGTATTTTTGTTGAGGACGAATAACCGTTCGCGCCAACACCGTAACACACCGCAGCTTAGATGTTGCGAGAGCAAATTCAAATGATTTGGGGTCGTTTGGGGAGCGGACCCTAATGTCACTTGAAATTCTTGCAATCCAAAACATCATTAGTGGAAATATAGAAGTAATTTTCTGCAATGTCACTGCTTGACTGTTTGCCAACTTACCTAGCTCAGTGGATTATTGTACCACTCAACTAACTTAAACTTGTTCGCAAAAGGTGTTCCGAGTGTTAACATCTAACTTGCAAGTCATCCCTTGAATTGATTGAGTGATTATAAAGGAGTCGTTTAAAAAGCGCGTGGGCTGTTGAGACTCAATTGGATCAAATGAGATTGAGGCTCATTTCAATTTCAATTGCTTCTTAGCGGCCGAGTAACTTTACAAACTTCTGGTTGTTCCAAAATATTAGTTTATTAGTATGGATTGATTCTTTGGAAATGACCGCATCGTAAACTGAAGCAATAAAACCTAACGCAAAAATCATACGTGTATTTCGTGAAGTATTGAAAGTCATTTCGACAAAATGAAGCGACTTTTATGAAATAAACTGAAATCCAGACAATTATTCAAAAGAACAATTCAAGTATGTTTCATTGTCTCGTAGACAAACTTCAATTCACTCTTTACAAATATCTCCTTACCGCCCACTTGCGAATACACCATCAGAAGACCATCGAAGACTGTCTAGTTCTCGTTTCATTTGAAATCTATTTGCGCTGAAGTAAACAAACAAAAATTACTGAAAATGCTAATAAATACGAAATAATTAATTTGTTTTAGATTCTCACTCGACCGGGGTTTACGGCGAATAGATTAATCTGTCTGCAATTTGCAAATTGAAACAGATATCGTAGAATAAAGTGATGAAAATAGCATTGAATATTCTATGAAATTATTTGTCAAGTTGAAGATGTACAAACAAAGAACAATGAAACTCGAACGGCTGGGTGAGAGTAAAATTCAAGCTGTTCCCTACTATTTGTTGCTTGCCGCTTGCTGTTGGCAATTCATCAAGAAGGTATCCTGAAAAACGTTCTAGTTTCTAAATGAAGTCATGCAAAGGGAACTTTTCATGCGAAAAGTGGGGAAAAAGGATGTTAGAAATACTTTTTGCATGCTAAGTTTGAATTAACAAACTCTCTGATCGATCGCTACACACATGGAGAGTATTACGCTGTTCAAAAATCTTGAATCCTGAAGTATATATTTGATTTTTCGAAATTCAGATCCGAGATAACAGTTTTTCCAGTACAATGCTGACGCGTTAATAATCTGATCTGGCATATACTACCCCGCACCCCCTTCATAGATGATTCGGATACCTCCAGTTAAATTTTTTGGGCAAAATCGGCTGAAGCCTGTTTTTCTTGAAATTTTATGTTGTGTAATGAATATCATTTTTAGCTTTCATAACCACCCTTAGCTTGCAGTAAATGAATGAATTTTGATGCTCCGAAGAAGAATGGCATATTCATGTTAAATACTCATCGATTTTAAGTACTATTTTACATGATTTCCGCACACAGGGCTCATCCTGGCTATGTTGTCTTCGGACCAGATTATAGGAGCTCGTTCTATGTTAATCGTATTTACGAATTCTTATTATTGACTTGTAGAATTTTTTTGCAAGACTTATTATTTTATCATTTTTAAATCTACCGCATTGGCTTAGCTTCTAAAAAAATATTGATTTTGCATCGATAGCAATTTCTAAAATTAATCTGAATTAGGTATTTATATACCAAGAAAAATTGATATTTTCCATCAAAAAATGCGTTGCTACAATCTAATCCCTTTTTATTTTAATTGCAGCTTACTATCATTCGCATATCTTGGCCACAACAAGCGCCCAACGTGGGAAAAGCAAAACTAGGATCGTTTTCTGCCACCCCGTTTCGTATTTTCTTAATTTGGAATTAAAGTGAATCCGGGATCTCGCACAATCAGCAAAAAAGCAAGACCCCTTCAAGTCGTTATCAATTGCCGTTGCTTGCTCGGGCGAAACGCGTCAGCACCGCACGTACACAGGACATCCCTTGTGTGTAATTGAGACGCCACACGCCTCACAAGCCACCCCCGCAATCGTTCCAATTTGCTCTCAAATATAGATTTGTAATACAGAAACAAGTATTGGTGTAGCTCCTTTTTGTTGGTGGTGCAGTTTTGTGAGTCCTGATTCTCCGATTCATTCCCTTACCGGCTGTCCTAGCACAACAGAAGATTCCCGAAGGGTTACACTGAGCTCCCCGCCCAGCCAGAAGACAGTAGATTTCTCGGAAGCCGCAAAGCTTCGGCTACATCCCTTCTGCCGGGCCGGCAGGGAAAATCAATGCGTCCCGACACGACTAAGTAAAGGAAGAGAACCCAGCTGATCGTCAATGGCAACAATAGATTCAGGTAAGTAACACTTCTAGGATTTTGATTTATTGTGACTCGGGGCGCCGAGTCAGGAGTCCTTAATAGCTTTAACTCAATTAGGGCATATTGCTGCATTTCGAAACTCTGCTACGCGTGGGAGCAATGAAAAGTGAATAATCGGGAAGGGCAGTTTTAAAGCAACTGATACGGCTGTGACGCTGAAATTTGCAAGTATAATTATCACTTGCAGGAATTGTCGGATATTGAATAGATGCTTAACTGGATTTTGGTTTTCCTCCATTCTGATTAAATGCCTGTTTTAGGTTTGGGTGGAACTTGGTGAATCCACCTTGAAACGTTTTTTCGCTTGACTGGTAGCTAAGTAAGGATTTCGATGAGTAATTTCTCTCAGTCGGATGGGACTCATAGACAAACGGATCTCTCACTTGTTCTTTGTGTCTGAGGATGTTTGCATAGTCGTCCCTTTGATGATTCCCATAAAGAAGCTGCTTGATGTTAAGACAAGCCTTTTGGTGTTAGCTCTATGGGTAGGTAGCACTTATTTACATGCGAGCCTGGAAGCTGTAGAGACAAATAGCTACGTAGAAGGATGTCTAGATGTGCTTTCATTCGCAAAGTGAGCGCCATTAGTAAATGGATATTGTTATCGGTCTAGCTTTCCTGGAGGAGCCGAGCTCTTTGATTAATGTGCTTTTTAAGTACTGAGCCGAGGTCGAATAATGTTAAGGGGTTTGTAGGATTGTTTTTGAATCGAAAACAATGAACCACAATGAAACGAGACACAGGTAATAATGTTTATTTTTTGTTGTTTTGAAAAGTTTAAGTTTTAATTGCGAAAAATAAGAACCTTGTTTGTTATTTGAACTTTATGGAAAGCAGCAGTTCTATGTGAAGTTTGTTAGATATCTCCCAGCATCTTCTCAATTGTGTCGATAAAACTTCCAGCATAGAAAAAAGGAAAATCGTCACTTTATGGTGTGCTTAGGTATTCCAATATAATTACAAATATAAGTGTTCCGTGCCCCTGATCAGTTTTCTTGATTGTCCTAAACAAGAGCTCATGATGCGACTGAAAATAGATAATTATAAACTTCCCAGTATATGGGAAGTTCTTGTAATTGCCTCGAAAATCGAAATTGGAATTTTCAACTTTTCTTTACGTTTTGAGGTCTATAGAGTATATATAAAGTGTTTTTAGAAAGAAGTATGTATGTGTGTGTGTGTGTATGTACGTACCTACGTATGTGCGTTCACGGGCAGTTTTTCAACGAGCATAACTCACGTAAACAAAGTCGTATCGACTTTGTTAAGGTGTCAATCGAAGCGTCTTTGTAATTTTAAGAGCTGATTAGTTTTTGGGAAACTTCGGTAGGGGGGGTTTGCTGTTTTCACCCCTTGAAGGTCAACCATGTTATGCGCTATATCTCACGAACCAAACATGCGATTTTCATCATTAAGGTGTCAATCGACGGGTATTAACATTTTCGTGAATCTATCTATCTATTAAAAAAATCGATGGAGCCGTTTTTTAATTTTTTTAAAAAAAGTGCAAAAAATTAGGTTTTTTTTCAAAAACACAAAATTTTTAACCTGATTTTCAATCCTAAGTAATCAATGTTTATATTATCTATATACTGCAAATAGTTCTTGTGTAAAAATCAGCAAATTTTTTTTCACGTTTACAAAAAAAAATTAAATAAAAAATAAAAAATCATTAAACGTTCAAGGTCATTCATTATATCTCGAGAACCACATATAATCTTTCCATCATTAAGGTGTCAATCGACGCGTATCAACATCTTTATGAATTTTTTTTTATTTTAAAAAAATTGTTAAAGCGGTTTTTACGATCTATCAAACATTTTTTTAGAAAAGTAGTGTTTTTTTCATAGAAAATTCCATTTTTAACCTGATTTGCACATCGTAATAATAATTGTTTATAGAATTTATAAACTTTTATCAATTTTTGTAGAGAAACCAGTAAAAACTTTTCTCATGATTACAAACAAATTAAATAAAAAATAAAAAATCATTCAAAGTCACCATGTAAAAAGGGTTCATTCGAATCATTATACCGTAAATCTCTTATTCTAAAGACATTGTTGTAAAGTCAATCAAAGTTTATTAATATTTGCTACAATTGAGCAGATTTTCAATAGTCTTCACAGCACCATGTTTAACTTTAATGAAAAAACTGCTTTGTAACCTGTCCCCCCTCCGATTGATCCGCGTGAATAATCAATAAAACCAATGCACCAAAATCCTTACGTAATCAAATGACGCTTTCGTAGATGTTACGATTAATATTAAATCATTCCAATAATTTTTATGAGAGGTACATTTTTATTATTTGAAGTAGTATTATTTCCATAACTTTTATTGTGTTTAATATTTTTAATATCTATGTAGATATTACTGGGAAGTTGACCGTGTGGACCTCATGGGTCGCACCTCGCGGCTTGTTTACGATAAATATCGATTTCAATAAGTTATTCAAAATGATGTCAAATTGAAAAAAAGCCCCTATATCTCCACACTACATGTAAAACTGTCGCATCTTGTCAATCACAGACTTAGCCTACGACATTTTTACATCCAGGCAAGGACCACTTCGAATGCTGTCACCTTTCAAATCGTATTCAAAATAAGTGATGAAAAGTTTCCTTGAAAAGTGTCGCGCATACCATATGCGGAATGAAATGGGTTTGGTGGTATGATAACGAAGCATCCCCCGTTGTGGGCGTTGTGAGTGACGACAAACAAGGCGCGAAACATAGTGGCGGAAGAAGTGAGACTGCATCGGATGGGTGAGGGTTGAAGTAGAGTAGTGCTTGAAATAATTATATTTGAGCTGGTGTAATTAGCGGATGATTATAGTATGCATATGTTTTGACGACTAGAAGGAGAAGCAATCAAGGCTGGTTTTGGAGATTCATTTCAAGTATTCTACTTGTGTTCATCACGTGAGCGGTGTTTGAAAAAAGTGGTGATCATTGACGAAAAATGTGGGACAAGACGAACATAGTCCCATTTTTGGCAGTAATCGATTCTACCCTTCAAGTGAATATTACGTAGTTCCTGATTGTTTATTAACCGTGGAAAGTTGTTTTCTGTACTAAATACACTTTTTCACAGATTTTTCGTCACATTTCACTAAAGAAATCACTTTAATAAACATGATATTCAAGATTTTCTTCACTTCCTGTTCTTTTCTTTGCTCGTGAGTTTAAATTCAAAACAAATGTGCTTTGCTCTCTCAGCCATAACTCCGTTCCTATATAAGTGTATAAGGTTGCACGACTTGATGAAGTTCCTTGATTTTTAAATTCCGTTTCATTCGCTCAAATCTCCCGAATAGTTTGTTATCTATGCTTTGGCAAGGATTTAAATAATGACTAAGGAACTTGTAAAGAAGTGCACGAAATCGTTTTTCAGAGATTTTATTTTTCGTTTTAACAAAATATAATGATCGAATTTCAAGGATTAACATGACTTCTTCAAAAACTTCGACGGAACCTATTATGTTCAAATCTAGTGGATCGCCACTAAATATATTAAACTATGTTAAATTTTCCCCGTAATCATTGTAAATCACTCATCATTTTACGATTTAATAGAGGTTAGCGTTATTAAGGACTGTTAAACATTGCACTTAGTGGAAAACTCGTCGTCTTCAAATAGTAATTTAAAATAAAACCCTTTAAAAAAAATTAAAAATATCTATCTTTTCTTGTTCCATTCGCGTCATTTACGAAGCATACTCCTTTGTGTACTTTCACATTCATCCGAAACTTAAACAGCTCCTAATTGCTAATTTACGGAATGATTTGACCTCACTGTGAATTTCCTTTTAGACCTATGCAAATAGAAACGAGTTCCTTAATTCTACCAAATAAATTTCATCCATTTCGCAGGACGACTCCAACCCATTTTCAAAGCGGCGAAAATCATTTATTAGCATTACATTTCCTTGTCGGTGTTTCTTTCGGTCGCCGGCGAAAGGACGAAATCAAGCTGAGATTCCACGTGTAAGGGGAAACATTGAGAGAGATTCTGTTTGTGTGTAAGGCTTAGTCGTCTGTCTGTGGCAGAACTTTTCATTTAACTAAGAGAAAAGCTCATAAATTTGTTATGAATTTTCAATGGAAATCCAAATTAAATACATAATGGAAATTTGAATGGTTGCTGCGAGATGATCGAATCTATCGATTTACCGTTTGAACCTTTAGAATGCTAACTTTCGTCAAACTTTTCGCGGTTGCAATTTTCACAGTTATTAGATTCTCGTTTTTGCACGTGGTTGGATTTCTGGTATTCACCAGGTTCTTTGGGGTTTATTCTGTCTGTTAATTAGAGTGTAGAAGGAGAAAGTCGTTGGGTTGGATTAATTGCCTAAGAGAAATTGCTCATTGATAGTAAATACACGCATTTATATTTATCTTGTCACTCCAACCCCACTAGCGTTTTAGCTTCCTGCAAAGATGATGCCCTCAATTGTCTCGGTCCAATGATCGCTTCCTCCGATTATGAAATCCGAGCAGAGTTGCGCGATCTTCGTTGAAAGAATCAAACCAGTTTCCGTAGGGTTTTTCATTGGTCTTCGACCCGCGGAGTTTCCTTCGAAATTTTTTATTATTATTTTGATGTCGTTTGAGGGCAATGAGTCAAGTAATCTTTCCAGAATGCATCTTTTGTTTCTGCGTCTTTTTCTCCTGTCGGGGCAGGAACACTTATTCGCCATATTTCAAAAAAATTCGCTTTGTTTTTATGTGAATCGCACCAATAGCGTACGCAAGATTTTGATAAGGAGTGGGTCATATTTTTGAAGTCTTGACTAGGTACGTTTGCTAGTGCTTCGGTGTAGATATGAAGATATAATTATGTAATCATACTTAATCATACTTTTTCACCGGTCAAAGTTGGAGTCCTCCAAAAATAATTCTGGCAGACTTGAGCCCGATTGCATGTCTGGTTTCATTTACATACTTGAATCATTCATGATATTTTCATTCAAATTATAAAATTATTCACTTGACGTGTGAAAGAATCTACACAGTATTTGTACACTTCCTTGGAACCGTAAAGTGTATATGCATGTTTGCAAGTACATATATTGAAACGCCTTCAACACCTACAAGCCAGAAAAGAAAGCAACTAATGAAGTAAATGCCGTGGAAAAGTGAAACTGTCACTAAGCACAGACAGAGTATTATCGTAATCAGGGCTGGCTAAGCTTCTTTACCCAGGGGGGGGGGGTTGAACCCGTAACCCCCCTGGGTACGCCACTGAATCGCACTAAATCGTTCGTTTACTGTCATAACGTGCAGTTTCAGTTCCATTCTGAAATTACAACTGCATGTTTTTTTGACTGCATGTCTATCAATTTTATGGAAGGTCCTGGCTGGAAACACTGTTTGATTGATCTGCTAAACATTTGTGTGGGATATGAATATGATTATTTATTTAATGTGACTTCATGATACAGAAATAGCACGCAAACGACATTGACAAAAATAGGAGTATGAATCCAATTGATTTCTTGTGCATAGAATCATGATCAACCAAATAATTGACTCCTGACAAAAGCCCATGTCCAAGAAGTTACGTGCAACACGGCACAAAGCAAAGACGTTAGACCTTTTCGTCGAAACGAAAGCTGATCCTGAAACCTGTACGTTCCCTGTGGTCTCATTTGGTTGCTCCATTGCCTCCTTCCCAGGCAATAGGCGTTGTACCTTTCTCTATCTCATGCCCATTGAGGAACGTGGGATTCAAACATCTGCTGCGTACCTCAGAGTGCTCGTCAAACATTAATCGAACTATTACGGACCTATTTTGTCTCTTGCATGTTCGCTTTACTAAGATGTTGATCTTCAATAGATAATTATGTGTGAATTTTTGTTGTGTTTAGCTCTAGCTAATTCCTGCTGCTCCTTCTGTGGTCGAGGAAATCGATAGACTTCATTAAAGCAATCAAAGAAGATTAGATTGCGAACAGCATATGTTTTTTTCTATTGGAGTCGAATGCACTGGAAATAATTAATCGGAAGCGAAAAGTGATAAGGTTTCGTCTAAAGGCCCAGTCGAGCATGGGTGGTAATACGAATGGATGTGCATAGTTAATAGGAATGTTTGTTGGTGGGCTTGTTGGAAGTAAAATGCCTGCACAGGGTGGTAGGCAACGTTTTGTCGAAGTTGGCTGCTGGATCTATCTATTATTCATTCAGGTTGCGTTCCTTGTTAGCTTGCTGTTTTTGGAAGGCATATCAATGGAAGGAACCAAAGGGAATGTGGAGTGGTGTCTGATAAGTTCACAGTGAGGAGAAGTCATTAGCCAAAAGTGTTATTGCTAATTGCGCGTGTTTGATACACGCGATGTGCTCAGAATTTAAAGCAGCAATGCTACAACAAGATAGCCAAAATTGAAATGGAGCACGTTAGCAGCCCATGGAAAATGCCGAAGAAATTCAAAATCCTATTGAAGATTACGTGTTTCGTATGATTTTCTCATTGGAAAAAGCCTACAAAATAAGGTTAATCTACGTAGGCGAGATCAAATCTTTTATCTAGTCTAAAATCGCAGTGGTGTTTTTTGTTGAAAAATATGATAGCCATGTAGGTTTTAACCATGAAGCCCACACTTTGTAGCTTTTCCACTTAAGAAGGAACAAGGAGTTTGCTCAAAAATCTATCCTAAACACCAAAATACCATCCTCGGTCGCAGTACTCAACGCGTGACCTCATTGAAGAGATCCACGGTTCATAATACCAGTAATAACTACATGTTCATATTTCATAACCATGCGTGTCGCGTGGGAACTCTTTGGCTGCGGAGAGAAGACTCAAATTGCCCTGCAGATATAAATCAGAGCCTAATTTAAATGCGTCTGGTATCGAGTATCTCGCCTTCCTGCTCCTTATTCCCTTCACATAGCATATAAACGATTTGAAGCTTGGCGCATATACGTTTTGATAGTGTGGCGTTTCTGGGAAAGATTTCCCAGACCACAAATACCATGTTGACTGCGAACGAGGGAAATTAATCATGACTCCTTGAAAGCTACATAATTTGAAAAGATAGTGTAATTTTCACATGAAATATTAACGATTCTATAGTGATTATATCCGTGGCCGTGTCGTAAAATTTATAAACATTGTCAAAAAAATTACTTAACATATCTTCAACAGATCGACCGTGTTGTTGGTAAATCCATTATTTGCTGGCAATTTGAAATATTGGTAATGTGAACGAAAATGCCGCATTCCAACTTTTCTTGCTTAGCTGCGGCTACATTAAAAGTGGGCTAATTTTCCCAAACGTTCTCGAAATTTGTCTCATCAAAAGTAAGCAAGAGACACGAAAATCCCAGACGACAAAAAAGTACACATTTTAAATACAATTATTATTATAATTAATTATTATTTGTACAGCACAAAGCTTCTCCGCTATTCCATTTTCCCTTGAAAACGTTACTAATTGCATGCAAATCATTATCTACTGTTGCTAAATGTCGAAAGATCAACTGCAGATGCACTTTGCTCCCCATTGCACTTTGGTCGCGCATCCCTCGTCGAAACGGAATCAAATCAAAACACATTTCAAACGGCACTCATTTGGCGTTCGAAACATAAAAGATTCGGATTGCAGTGAACAAGGTGGTGGTGCACACCTCGCAATCCACTGCAACCTTTATTCATCCACCTAATTAAAATCACTCACTATCACCTCGGTTTGGTACTTGTAACAACTGTTACTGATGCGAAATAATTAGTTAATTAAACTGAGCACTAATTACTCAGTTTGAATGAAAATTCTCAACAGCAAACGTTTGATTGTTGAATTTTCTCAGAAGCATCGAATCGACAGTTAGGATTGTGGCATGTGTGGGAGTCAGAAAATATAGAAAGTTTCAGAGAACTGCTGGTCCGAGATGAGACGAGAAGACGAAAGCTATTGAAATTGATAACATTTCCACCTTCGGTGTCGTTAATCATTGATTGTCGGGGTACGGGTTCGTAGTCCATTCGTCATGCAGAAGAGGATTGGTGCAGGCTGTCCGATGGCATTGATTGCACTCTTCCTCAGCGCAAATTAATATATACGATGGCTTGGAGCAAAGTGCGGATTCCATCATCAGTAACTTTTTAGTAGGAGTCAGACAGTCGATACATTCGTTTTCGTTATCATTTGCAACACGTTGGACGAAGTTAGAAGATGATTAAGTCAAGCATTTTATGGCAATCGAAAGTGATTTTGATGAGTATTTGCTTGTTGTATGTAATGGGAATTTTCTAAAGCCTAGCCATTTACGAAAAAGTATGATCTATTTCAATTCAAGGATAAATTTTAGACAGACATAATCAAAATAGGAATCGTGACACAGCGAAAAACAGTTGATTAATAATGAAGTTGATATCACTTGACAGACGCTGAATAGCAGTTACTGATTGACAGTTGAAAAACTGATGCTGCGTCATTGCACATATTTCATTGACTATTCTTCTGGCTATTTAAAAAGAAAAAATCAAAAATGTTTCGCATTGATAAAAAGGAAGTAGTCTACAAAAAGTGAAACACCAGCAGTAAGACGCATCAAAATGTTAATTTCTACCTCATACTAACATATGAAATCGAATAGAATGTCCCAAGTGCATACATACAATTATATGTAGGGCTATTTTTTTTATTGCAGCGATTTTTTGCATAAAATGCATACGCGAAACCATTCTTCGTTCACTTACGAGCATGTATTTAAGCAAACCCGGAAATCTTTCAACGCTGCTCTTCCTACAAAACGAGATAAAGGAAGGAAACGTATTTCTATTACGAAAATTCTCCCAATACGTATTTGTCTGAAAGAGGTTCGATAAAATAAGAAAACAAGCGGGATTGAATAACGTGGTGGTTGACAGTTTGATTGCTGTTTATTATTTTGTCTGTGACAGCTTCATGAAATTGACAACATATTTATTTCCATTTGTCGATTGAAAAACGTGCGGCATCCTGAATGGATCAGACTATGTGTACGCAAAAGAAATTTATTTGCATTTCAACTCACTCACTCAGTCGGTTCTTACAGGCGAACATTTTCAAGTAGCTTCATCTTTCAGATAAATTGCCCTGCTTAACTTACCACTTCTCAAGATTCGTTCAGAATGGAGTGTGGACGAATGTGCACACATGTCCATGGATAGCACATGAACACATAAGATAAATCGGTGTGGCAAGGATATAAATTCCAAATGAAAGAAGCATACATATGATTTGTGTTCTATGGAAGTTAAGTTACTCAAACTTTGATGTGGTATCTACGGTGTTGCGACGATTCATTTCTATATGTATTCATAAATTGAAATATTCATTAATTGTACGTTTGAACTCGATACTTTAATATATTGCAAAAATGCATTTGGCAACTCATTTGTATAGAAGATTATCTCTTAACCAAGAGCCAACCGGTTGCAAGAATAGATACTTTCAAAGCCCCAATTCAGTTTTGGAGACAGAAAGATATATGACATAATTGGTCCTTGCTGTTCTTTAGTTTGGAAAAGGTTTCACTGTCTCTGTAGGAATGAATAGAATGAAATATGCAAAAATACATAATTTTTTCATTAGATTTTTCAACGGGAATATCCAACAATCTAATTGTAATAGTTCTGGAATAATTTCAAAAAGTTATAACTGTTCATATTTATTTAGATATGTGAATCTCAACCATCTTTAATATCCTGATTTATCCGCAGCTTCTCACATTTTCATGAATTTGCTTCTCCCAATTAAAGTGTTACAAGTCATGATAGAATCAACCGATGGCAATATAAGTAATACATGTGATTGAGGTCAGAGGCGAGTCATAGAGCAATATTACACCCCAAAATTTATGGCGTGATAGTGGGCCTAAATTGCAGATCGGCAGTATCTCACCCGTTCAGCCACGAAACTGCTTGAGGCCCGGAGCTCCACATATTGTCATCGTCCTAACAATAATTGACGGTTGCCACCATGGCGAAGTCGACAGTGCCCAATGATGTGGCGCCAAGTGCTCCATCATTGGAGCAAATTAGCTTCCATCCAAGTCGTCGTCTGCAAGAGGACTCGTGTCGGATTGTTGCCCATCGCCATGATATCTGCGTATCCACCATTCTCTTGGGAAACACAAACAGCAATCGAAGATGAAGGTCAAGGGTGAACAGCATTAATAAATAAGATTGAGGGTGTGTTACGCTGCCCTGCATCGAGAAGCGAGAATGGCTTCGATATACATAGAGCGATACCCCAGCTCCACAATGGGAAACAATGAGATGTGGTATTGCTGAGCATCTTCTAATTTATGGCGACTTCTGCACAACTGTCGGAGACATGACCTGCCTCCAAGGGTAAAATGTTGTAACTGGCTAACCGCTGATTTGAATGTATTATTGGCATAGATATCTCGAACAAATGTTTACACCACAAATCCTTGATATTGAGTAGCCATTTGTCTTCAAAGTGGCAGCGGATTCCATAGGGACTCAGGATTTGATTTGGGTCAGAATTGATACTGAATCTAGATTGTCATCGAAAATCAGTTGGAGATCAATAATAGCTGGCTTTTGTCTGCGCTCAAATGGGCAAGTTTTTGCTTGATGATAGTGTCCTTTTTTTCTATACGGAAAGCAAAGCTTTAGTAATACGCGTA
>OZ012659.1:5996655-6279307 GCA_963942545.1 Oxycera nigricornis
ACGATCAGTGAAACAAAGAGATTAATTTAAGTGTTTAAAGGCAAGTATTGCCATTTGTGAAAATGTTCTCGGTTACTCGGTATTGGCTCAGAAATTTCGCTTGTAAGTCGGCATCAACTGTTTGGCTATCCAGGAAGTTATGTCTGACACTCTTTGGCTTTGGTACTTTTCTATAGTTAAATGATAGGAAAAGTAATGGCAGTAAACTTTTTCAATATTTATTTCAAACTGTGATTTCAAACAGCAGTACATTTGACGGAAAAATAATGGTATTTTCATGCGAACAAAAGTTAAATTTTATTTTTCACTAACATTAATCACAGCGCATTCAGTCGTAGGACTGGCTTCCATCAACAGAATCCGCAGCCGCCCAGCACTGTTTTAGAGTTTATTACCAAAGGTTTAGCAAAAATTGCTGAGGTTAATAATCGGTTTTTAATTTTGTAAAATGCATTTGATAGGTGAAGTGCTCTTTTATATGTGAAAAAAGTTCAAACTTGACTTCTGACTTGCAAGCTTTCAAATTTTTTGATTTTTTTAAATAAATTTAGATTGCACAATTATTATGGGCAATCTACTGAATCGATTTTAATGAAAATTTGTTTGCTATTTTATGATATTGTAAAGATTTTTTTAGACGAAATATGAAGGTCCTAAGTGCATTCCAAGTGGTAAATAAAAAATTAGAAAGGCATTTTTCTTTAAATGTTTTAAGATTTTTAACCAACCGTTACGGCTAGATTTTTCGCAACGTTCCACACTCTAAACCGTAGCCGACCCTGGCCACGGTTTGAGCAATCCCACCCGGCTTCACCCGCGAAGAGGGGTGTGGGAATAAGTATTTTAAGAAAAGGGCGCCACCCGTTTCTGCGCCGGGACTGCCCTGTCCGCGAACCCTGAAACGGGAATAGGGTCCGCGACGACCCGAAACCACCAACAAGGATAACCTGAAACAAAGAGAACAAGGACCCAAATGCCGGACGCGATTCCGCGTCGCCACTTCACACAATAACACAATTTATAATTCAATGAGTTTATTATTTTTTTTCTAAAAAAAATTATCTTAACCCTAACTATGTACACTTAACTCTACTTACAATCTTTTCCTTAATCCTACTGCGTCGACTGCTTCTGGCTCCTCGCTGGCCTCGCTCGCTCGCCGCTCGTCTTCTGCTTAATTTCACTGGAGGGACCACGTCGGGTCTCCCTTGCTTCTCCTTAGATGATCACCCAAACGAAACTGCTCCACACTCACTTCACCGTCCAAGACTTCGTCAGAAAAACCAAAAAGGTACCAAGACTTGACCGCCAAAACTTACTCGTCGGGCTTCACCGTCGAAAGACAAGAGGATCGCCAGCTAACACGCCCTCGTCTTCCAGCTTCGCACCGTCAAAAAGCCCCGTCATCTGTTCCACCGGCCTTATATATGGGATTTCCCAATACCGTTGTCCTGTGTAGGTGGTCAACGGCCCAGCTCAGTGTGATGGACCTCGCAGCTTCCGAGCTTTTCGGACCGGTTCTCGTCAGCTGCTGCTTGGGTGGTGTGGTTGGGGTGTTGGGGAAATAATCGTGGCGGTCGCTAATCATGGTGAATTTCAATCGCCAATGGTTGTAAGTATCCAATGACGTGTCGTAAACCGGGCGGAGCCTTGATTTGGGATCTGTTGCGGCGATTGGGTGAGCGTTGTTTGTGTCGTGATTGCTGGCAACTTATCTGCAGGGTCTGTGACGTGGACTGTGATACATTTTGCTGTTGATCACTCACCATAAAAACTACTATTACTACTTAGCTATCTAATCTAATATCCTTCCTATACGTGCATCTCCCCTATATTTATATAATTCAAACTTCTAGCCTAAATTGACCTACTCCCTACAATATAATTCATTAATAACAATCCAGTTCATAAGTAACAATATAAATCAGTAATAACAAAACATTTCATTAATTAGCTTGATTGCGTGAAGTGGCGAACGTAGCCTCATCAATTTGTGCAAGACAGCGTTTACCCGCACGGTGGTTTGGGGTCTTCAAGGACAGGGCAGACCCCCATTTTGCCCTTATGGGTTGTGGGTCGACCACGTTGCGTGGCGAACGTAACACAACTCTGTCTTATAGAAAATTTTATTACGCATCTTTTATTGTCACACAACTTTGACCTAAAATAAACAGTTTTAAAGTTAGAAGTGAGTAAAGTAATAATATTGTTAATATTCCCGACTTTTTTGAGAGGGAGCAGAAGTCAATTATTGTTATACGAGTTATTCCAAAACTTTTCCTGCAAAAATCAATTCGATTTTCAAAATCTAGTTTACATTCGTGCTTATCGATAGCTTCAATGGACATGGCGATAGCGACAATAAGCTAACAAAACCATCAATAAACTTGCTTTCACACAATTAAATATTTTGAAAAACACCCAAATGTTGATACGCTTTTTTATTGTGCCATAACTTAATAATGATTACAGGATTCTTAAATCATTTAATTATGTTAACAAACTTTATAGATTCTATTTCCAACTCAATCTTATTTTCATAAATGTGAATGCCCAAAGTAGTTTTTCTGCAAAGTTATAGTCAAACGAGCATGATATACTATTTTCTGTACTCTTTCCATGAATGCAGAGGATTTTTTGGAGGTAAAACCCAGCCGGCTGGAATGCGCGACCCGTATACAAAATCTTGGGGTACAAGACAAGAATCCCAACCTCGCCTTATTTCAATCAAATTACACAGATTTGGCTCGTCGCAACTCAACTCCGAAATCGACGCTTTGTCAACGATTCCAAAAAGTATTTCGCTCCACTGTTCTTCGACCGTCTTGTGCTTATCGGTCAAAATTGTCTTTAAATTGCTTTCTTCATTTTCGTATTCTTCAATAGCATCTGCCCAAACAGCTAACAATGCATTTATTTTCGAAACGAATTCACTACTATTGTCTGCACTACTTGTGTGTGCGGCTGTTCGCCGTGCTTTCCGCAAGTCTTTCAACGAATTCAACAAACAAATATACTGTTGTGCATCAGCTTTCTTTTTTGTCACATTCGATAGCACCCATTTCGCATACTCAGCTGCATCTCGAGCCTGTTGGGCTTCAACGTCCTTTTGCTTTTCTTGCGCTAGGTTTCGGTCGATAGCCATATGTAGTTGTTGTCTTTGCTTAGTCATATTTCGCCGCACCAATTTTTTTTCCGACTTACGACGATGAATTTTTAATCGTTTTTGCCTGCGCTTGAGTATCCGACGTTTCAAATGTTCTTTCACATATTTGCTATCATATTTTGCGAAGGTATTTTCCATATCGCGCTTTATTGAGTTTATTTCACATTGTAGTAGGTTCCACTGATGTTCAGTAAGCTTGGCGATACCGTTTTTCAATTCGATTTCTTTCCCTTCCAGCAATTTGATCTTCAGCAAAAATTGTTTTATGTCCTGTTTAGCGCGCGCCAAGAAAACGCCCCCCGCATGCAGTGCAGGAGTTTTCATGTGTTCTATTTCCGTCATAATGTGAATGATTTATGTTCAAGTTTACTTAAACTAGATTTTTCGCTACTTTATAAGGATTTTCAGAAAATTATTATCATATAAAACTTATGCAAAATATCTTTAAAATTAAATCTGTTTAAAATCTATGGACAAAACGTTTTGATTGATGGAGAAAAATATATTATGTATTTTAGGCAGCCATGATGGCCTTTGCATCCTCAACCACAGCTAATGCATTTCCATATTCTTTCGTTTCCTTGAGTTCTTCTTCGCCCTTAAGCAATTCGTCGAGGTCTGCAAATGCTTTGGCAAGCCTGCAAAATTATATATAGATAGGTGTTAGAGATTTGAGACATAAGTGACGAATGAAGTAGATGATGATTTTTTTGCGATTGGAAATATTTAATTATTCTTGTAGCAAATATCTAATTCTATCTATAATGTAGCTCACTGGGATTGATAATTCAAAATTATATTTCTCAACGTCACTGTCGTATGACTATGAACTTATATGGCGTTTACAACACAAATCACTTGTATGATTAGCATCAACTAATGGATTAAACGAAAAATTCTCTTGCTTCATAACACCCCCGCCACAACAATTAGTGTTCTTCGTGTAGGCCGAGGAGCATATTGTTAATATTCTTTACGCGATAAGAACACATTAAAATGGATTCACTTCCGAGTTCATAGCTTTGCCTTTGCCAAATTATTCTAGAACAAAATTGTGTCTAAATAGCAACTGGCGTGGCCTAAATTGTAAATAAAGGCAAGACAAAGAAATGCTAGTAGCTGCATATTTGACATCGACATACCTCCTCTGACAATCGGGGATCATCATCAACGATTCTTGCAGGACTTCTTCCTGTTTTTTGATCATGTGCTCATCGCCGTTCTCGGCCTTGAGTTTGTCAACACGAGTTTGCTGTTGCACCGCTTCTTTTTCGTATACGGTTTTCTCCTTGGTCAGCCGTTTCAGAACACCTGTCTTGATGGTCAACTGTTTTAGTCGAGGATCTGCCATTTTTCCTGATACAAGTGAATGCGACACTTACTTAGAGGATGTAAATGCGAAATGTACTCACTATTTGCGACAATTAAAATATTTCTTGTATTAATTCGGGCGCAAGCAACATAGGTTTCAATTGACTATTCGTACGAATGACTCATGAAGCTGAGTCGGTGCGTCCACGCCGGTAACCAACAATGACAAATTTTTAATTTTGTAAATAGTATGGCATTGACAGTTCGTCGCATTGCGTTCCAGTCCGTTCCCCGTGAGATCAGAGCAAGCACGGACTACGCGAAAGCCATTGTGAGTTGGGTTGCACTGCTGCGCGAAATTATTTAAATAGAATATTTGATTTCCCGAACCAAATAACGACAATAACATGAAATTTTCGAATAAATAATGTAGAAGATTCATTAACATGAGTGGAATTCATGGAGCGATGAAAAGTTTGATCTTTGATTTTCTCACATCGCTCAACATAAACTCTCAGTATAGATTTTCTTCCTTCTTAGATGGTTTAACGTTAACTGTTGTTACTTCAATAGAGGTGATTTTTTTATGTTTTCGAGGGCTTTGGGGCTACATACACGTGTTTTCTTTATTTCGTTAGCCATGTAATACAGAATTTATTGTTTTGACTAGAGGTACTTACATATTTCGCAATTCAAATGAATAGTTGTTAATGGTGTCTTTTTTTAGCCTCATAAGGTAAAAACCAATCTTTCAACATCAAATGCTTATGCAAAGACAAAAAGATTAGAACATGGAAACGAATCTGATCAAGCGCGAGAATAGCATTGGAAAAAATAAGGCAGTCAAATTCAAAAGCAATTGAAAGTACATCAGAAATAATATAGGGTAATTGCCACTTCCACACGCATGTTTGTGGTTGCTCCACTCTTTTTACATCTCGTCGTCGTTTGTTCTTCCGTTTTTGGTAGCCAATTAAAAAAAAACAGAAAAATTTAAAAAATTTACAATTTTGCCGAAACTGTAAGTGGCTCTATCATTTTTCACTCATTTTCACAACCAAAAATTTAGCCTATCCTCAAACCGCACATATTGAATGTTCTTTTTCAATTTTGGTTCAAACGGTGTGGTACTTCTGTCGAAAAACACTCTAACGCATTTCACGAACACCCCCTCGGTAGAGGTTACAAAGTACTTGCTGACGGTTTAGTTTAATTATCTTCGTTGGTTATGACATGTGGTGGAAGAGTTAATTTCTTTTGAAAGTCTTAAACTTTAAACGCGTTTTTCTCGAATGTAGTATTTCTAAAGTCGGTGGGCACCGTATCTTGAAAACCACTCAACCAATTCTCTTGAAATTTTGTGCAGGTTTTCTTTACACATTTTATAAGGTAACGCTGTCAATTTTTTTAGAATATATTTTTTTTCAATATCAAATATGCTGAATTTTAACTTTTTCTTCTTCAAAATATCATTTTTTGACTTCTAAGTGATGCCAAAATTAAAAAAAAATTGAAACTAAAAACTCGGCAGCATTACCTAGATAAACTCATAGACTAACAAAATCTTTTTGATTTTTTTGATTTTAGATGATCCAGTTTCGAGTTCTGATGTCCACCGGAAAATTGATTTTTTTAAGTTTACGAAAATTTGTTACCAGTGGTTCATTTTTCATATTTTTCTCTGGAAATTTTACTGCATATTCTTTAACCATTACTAAATGTGTGTACTTTACTTAAAAATGAAGAAGTTCAATAGTGTTTCTGAAAAAAGTCATAAATATATGCTTAAAATACGGCTTACAGACTTTACCGACTCTTAACAGAAGTGGCGTTAAAGCAAATAAAGCTATGTCACGATTTTTAATGTAAAATGGTCAAAAGGGGTCGGAATTACGGAAAAAATACAAAATATAGTTTAGAGGCTTTGAAATAATATCAAATTAAATGATTATGCTTTACGTAGTATGTTGCATATCTAAAGCATGCTAAAAGCAAGAAATAAAATGCTTATTTACGATATGAATATTGGTTTACATTAGATTTTTGCAAATTTCGTGGGGTCGGAATCGATAGCGAGTGCTAATTAAAACTATAATTATTATTTAAATCAACCAGACATTATTACTCTTTGTTCATTAGTATAAATCTGCAACTAGTACCGATCCAAATTTTATTGAAAAGCAGAACAAAATACTTGGTGCTTTTCAATGAATGGAAAACAAAAAGGGATCGATTTGTGAATGTTGTCCTTATCCAAAGTTGTATTCGCTTGAGTAGTCTGGTTTATACGTTTAAAAAAAATTATGTTTATTTCAAATTAAAAAAAATACGGTGTGCTGTTCTTGACAATGCCTCCATAAAAATGTAGATAATATCAAGTTGAAACATACCCATATAGATGAATACCTGTGTGAATGTTATTAATTTTAAAAAGTCCTCAAAATAATTCGGCGATATGATCCTATTATATCTATGTGGAAATTATCATATCAATTCTAAGAGAAAAGAAAACTCGGCTGAACTATTCATTTAGATAGTCAAGAATTAACCAAATTTCCTAAGCAAATTAAAACGTTGCTTTAAAAAAGGGGCCAGGAAATATTAAATAGTGAATAAAAATCTACATTAAAAAATTTTGATCAACAAAAAACAACTAATTTAAGGTACATACAGAAGTATTACCCAAAGTCGAGCAGTAGCAACATAATCTCGAAAGTTAGATATGTTGTATGTATATCAAAACCAAATTGAAAATACAGACTTGATGTGATTTTGTTGTAAGTCGTAAGCATGTACAAAATTACATACATTATTTAGCACTTTTTCGTATTGACTTTTACCTATATAGTTGTTGGTGAAGTTAATTGCGGTTTTTATTGAATGTCATGAAAAAGCTGATATGCAAAGAAAGTAGGTCGAAATTTTCATTTTTCATAGTTACTTTCATTTTCAAAATAAGTTTAGTCCAATTCAGCTGTCATCTGGTTCCATTTCACACTTCTTTTACTGTTCTCGAAAAATAAAAAAAAAAACAATTAGAATAAATTTCAAATGCTGAGTTACACATCAGTGACCTTGTTATTTGTAAAAGCTATTCGCGAAATCAATACCTTTCCTATGAATAATGGTATTGTTAATGTCCATATCATTCAGGTTCATTAACAAAAACCATATTAGAAAAATATCTGCATCTGACGAGTCATTCGAGAATATTATAATGCCATCAACAAAGCTCCAAGATACTTTCATTCGCTCGGATCGCAAGATATTGAGATCAATTCAATTTGTAAGTCCAGATAAAATTAAAAAAAAAGATTAAAAAGATTTATAACCAGCAGTCGAGCCGTAGCTATTATGTAATTTGAAAGTGAATGTTGACTCTTAATCCCTACTATTAATTGATTTTAGTTGATAGTCATGAGACACCTTCTACATAATGCATTTTTCGAATAACAATGTGGAGACATTGAAGAAATTCATATTGTTTGCTAGCTTGGCTTTGTCGCTTCGCAATTAGTTGATGTTTCCACATACATATGTATATAGTACCTTTCACGCAAGTCTGCAAAAACCGCACTGGCTTTCCAAATCAAACTACTAACAGTTTGCGGTCTTCATCAAAGTACACACCATTAGCAGGGCTCATTGAGGTTCGCGTGTAAAATACATACGTGTTCAAATGGGTTTGTTTGGCTTGCCAAATTTATCACCATAGCGAAAGTTTTCTTTTTATTTAATATCATTTGTCAAAGAACGAACGAAATGAAGTGAATAATTTCGTCAGATTATATATTTTTAATACGATTCATAAAAAAATTCAAGCCTCATAGCACTTACTCCTTAAAATTATCCTAAGATCACGTAACAATTGGAAGGAATTTTACGATTTATTATCGCTTCGCGTTGTGGTGTAGATAATTATTAACAAAATCTTTGATTTTATTTAAGTCCATGTTTGGTTTTTAATAATTTAATATTCGCTTGAATTGCGATGCCATTAAAACTTTCTTAGTTCACAGCTACATGATAATTCCCATCTCGTTCCATTTTTTCGTCGAAGCTTTCGTATATGTACTATAATAGTGATAGATGTGTATATGGTACGTGTCCATTGAATATGACCATTGGTCAGGCAATTTAACGTTCTGTATCTGATAAACCTACATATTATCTAAAATAATTGATTCAATACAATGCAAATAAAAAATCACAGTGAAGCACGCATTCAAACCATAAGTATAATCTAAAACCACATCTCGCCTTAATCTTGAAAATCAACTTACTGATAAAATTGATTTAAAATTATCAAAAGTTAAATATAATTGCGTGGCATAAATTACCACAAAATTGTTAATGCTCCACTAAATTGAATTGTCGACTTTCCCTTAGAATCATAATTTCTCTCTACAATATATTTGACCACTTTCGAATGGCATGTTTTACTCTAATTTTTGTAAGATTCTTTAGCTTTTTAGAAAAACTCAAACTGAAATCGTTGAGTGACCTAAGAACTATCACGCAAACTATTTCGCTTGCTTCCACACTCTATGCGCATTCATTATCAAGTGCCGTTCGCTAAAAAATGAGAAATTGGCGACATTCACAAAACAACAACAACCTCCCAACAGTGATATGAACAGATATGCATATAGATTTCATATGGAATTTTTCGAGTGATTTTATGCAAATTGTCAACATATGCGAAATATGTCGCCGGATCTTAATTTCGGCTTCGTTCTGAGGCAAGTTTCTCTACAACTGTTCGAACTTACACTGCTTTGTTTTAAAATTTGAATTTAATTCGCAAGAATTCTTAAAGATTTTTCTTTCCGTTTACTGTCGTTTACTGAGCAACCCTCGATAAAATTGTGCGATTGACTTTACATTATATTCTTTTGAATAAAACCTAACAAAAAAAACATTAAATATAACTGAATCCAGAAAGAATCTTGTCTCAAAATCCATTGATATATTTTGATTGGTTTGAGAAAGATCAAGCAAATTAATTGATCGAAAAGAGATATTACAATTTTCGATTCCAACGTACTACCACAAAACGAGCATTGGATTTAGTCAACATTATGTTTGCATGAATAGCGTTAATAATTACGTGTTCCATCTTAATAAGAATACTGCAAGCTAACACATTATGTAGCGCAAGATATTGTTCACCAAATGACCACACCTTTCGCTCATTGATTAACGGTCTTCTTACAGAAAAGTTGGTTTAATTAATGTTGCCTCCGATCGACATCATTATTTTTCATTCGGCAGTTCGTGAAATGCGTCAATTCGATCTCCAAAAAATAAGTATACTACCTCTAATCGAAACACATCTATTTCATTGACTGATGAATGCGCTTAAAAATGTGCCAATTTCATACTAAATCTTCGTTATTAATTATAATTCAGAACGTACCGTACATTCCTACTATACACCATTATTTCGAATACCAATAAATGTACCAAAAACGGGTCAAAAGTTGATTTTTGGTTTTCATCAAATTAAATTTTCGGCGCGTGAATGCGAGCAATGAAGCATTGCCAATTATCGAATAACATCAGAAAAAATTAAACCAGGTTAGATCTTTTGTAAAATTTCTTTTATATCATTTCTGCATCATCATTTTTAACATTTTTCGATTTGTACTAGTAACCATTCACACGAAATAAATACAATTATATACACTCACAGGGCCTGCTTTGCACTAATCGATAATAATAAATTAAGGCTTAAACCAAGATAATTACATTACGAGCTGACTAATTCGATACCAGCCACCAGAAGCAACAGTATATGGTTTGAATTTCAAATATGGTTTCGGAGATTATCTGTGCCAGTCCGTTATCTTACGAAAAGCGTTGAGGTGCAATTAACCGATAGGTGTGCATCACTACCATTAACAATTATGAATTTATGGGCAAGAACACGACGCACTGATGTGCTGTGATTACCATAAGTAGAATTGGAAACGCAAAGTTCGCTTTGTAGGTTGACCATTGCAAAGCAGTGGAGCCCGACACGCGAAGATAATTATACATTCGCTCAAGAAGAGAATTCAATAGCATTCGTTGCACTATTTGACCCGCTGAAAAATAAGCAATGCCTGTGTGTTTACCGTTGTCAATAATATATCTACGCATTGATCATCAAAATACGTTTTTAAATAAATATCTGGTATCGAAAGAAGCCAGCACGAGGCGCAATTCTAATCTAACATTTGCTGCTAATCGAATTGTAAATATACGGCCAACAACTAGTGATTAAAAATCATCAAATAAGTTGAAATCTTCGTCCTCTAGTCCCAGGTCTAAGTAGTCTTCATCTGCATTTGGCGGCACAAAAGCTCCATTGAACATTCCCGAAAGGCGCTCTTCGAGACCCATTTGGGATGCAAGGCCGTACATCAGGCGCATAACCAGCAAACGAACGAAATTGGGCGGTGATGTCTCCTTGCTTTCCGCAAACAGCTGTTTGTTTTGTTTCGGTTTGGCTTTCTTCACGCGCCTTCGACCGGTCACGTCGGTAACAACCAAAATTAGAACAATAACTAACAAAACCACTCGACACTTCATGTTGCAAATGTATGTATCCCAATAATCACACAGCAGTCACACTTGTTGCGTTTTGCAAGTCCAATATAGTTCGATACTTCTTTGGATCACTAATATCCAACAGCCATGCTACAGCGCTCGCAAAGAACTAACCAATTCAAACAACGCTGGCTGCCACCAACTTGTGTCCACTCGACGCTTAACTGAGATGTTCCTCTTGCAAACTTTATTTTCAGGTTTTTCCGATTGCATAAAACCCTCCTGCAGATTAGTACCAATGGAAGAACGAAATGATGGTGGAGTGGCATTGCGATTATGATGACCAATCATCATCTTTCGCTACTTCGTTGAATATATCAAAATTGTAAGTAAATGCACGACCGTTACCTCTCAACTGCACTCTACCTATCAATCAAGCAAAAATATTGCTGGTAAATAGAGAAATGAAAAATATTTGGAGGTAATTTGAATTTCATAGCTAAAACGTATCAAATCAAAGATAGGCTGCATTGGTCGATGGGTTTTGAATAGAATAGACGGAGCAGATTCAGAATTATCCATACGGAAGTTATGTTTTTTATAATTCAAAAGGATGTGTTGTAGCATCAAAAACATTATAAAACGTGGCTATCGAGCTACCAAATATCTTGTAACAAAATAATCATGCCTAGAAACATATCAAATGTATTAGAAGTATTATGCATTCTTATTACGAGAGCATAGCGCAAAATGTTTGCTGTATTTCGGCTTTCACATTTTGAATTATGCAGACAGCAATTATTTTTGGTGAAAATATTTCAGAAGTGGTTCTATAAAAAATGAATGCCAGAGGAAAAAGCGATAGGAAAATGTATGAAGCCGATTAAAGGAATTTTAATGCTATTTTTATGCCACTCTCAAGTTTAGCATAAGATCTACTGTGTTTTCTTCAATCATTTATCAATTTGTACTGCTAATGATTCTAAACAAGCAACGCAAATAAGTCCTGGGAAAATTTCAACGCTTCCTACATAGTAAAAAGGTGGATTCCTTATCTATCGTTAACTATATAAATCGTGATTGCAAAATATACCATGACTTGTTCGATGAAATACGAATCCTGGGTATTGGGTACTTGCTCCTTTTTGATTGATCGATTTCCTCTTTATTTTGGATATACGGAAGTAATAAGTTCTGAATTTATATACACTTAGAACAAAGAGAAAACAACCCATATTGCCAATAGAACACTCCCTTAATGATTTTATTCTTTTAATATATTATCTTCGCATTAGATGAAAACATGTTTTTGCATTTCTGTTTTAAGATCGTTTCATATCAATGGTGTTCTACTTTCTTTTCCATACGGTATTTAAATTTATCTTAAAAGCTGTTCACAGCAATAGCAATGCTAGCTGGATAACAAGTGATATATTTCCCATTAAGACAAGACGGATCATGCAGAATTGATGTCTTTCTTTGAATTTGCACATCACCATGCGCCATCGACCACTTCTTTAGAAAGCGCCCATCTCATGTTACTCAATTGGGCACAGCCTAGGCATATTTCTACGGATTGAAGTAAACTATTTACAAAAAGCCAGCACGTATGCAGTACGCATATGAGGTGTTTTTTTCCATGAGAAGCCAAGCAACAATGGGATGCACCATTGCGATAAACATTTTTACAATCTCATCATACCATATCGAGAGTGAATCTATTCTACTAGCAGCACTGTCAATAAAATATTGCTGCTTGACTATAATATTGTTCGTTCTGCAGGTTTGTGCGCACTCGATCGTATACGACGTTTATATGCCTAAACTGTGCGAAACTTGTTTCTAAAGCGTTCCATCTTTAGCAGCACGAATCTTATTGATTCACTGTTCAACCTTATTTCCGCATTGAACGGTTTATACGCTCCTACGCACATGCTACTTGAAAGCCAAATATCATATCTCCAATGGCTTTCTTGAAGAAAGTGAATTTTCTTCTTGAATAAGTCATAACAGTCGGTGACCTGAACACAACGTGCGGTCCAAATTTTACTGCAAATATGGGCTTGGCTTTGTAAATAATGAACGAGTTTTACAGGTGTGGAGAGATGCTAGTGGGGAATAAGCTAGATATACCTGCATACTTTTTAGTGAAGCTATCAATCATATTACGTTAAATTGCATTCTTTGATTTACACAGCTCAGAAAGGAAGAGGTAAGTTGTATAAAATTTCGAAATGGCTTAGGCGATGCTAAGCTCTTGTAAATTGGTATTAACTGTTAAAAGCGTCCGTTCAGACAATCCTGAATTGATTAGTTATTAAAATATATGGATAAATATTCGCACTGTGATTGCGTTGACCGTGCGTACGTTTTCTACATGACTTGCTGGACAAACGATAATGCATTTTGGAAAGCGTATAATTCATTTGAGAATTTAACTAACGATAAAAAAATTGAAGATGTTTCATGGAAATACGAAAGATGTGCGATAATGGCAAGCAGTTAACCTTTTATATTGATTGTTAGCGAAAGGCCCGACTGAGAAATATTAATAAATATAAAAAATGTGTCAAGCACTCACATTTCCCTCACGATATGAATGATGGATATGTGATGAGTAAAGTTTCACCCATGAAAGCTTTTACACGACATTTAATGCAAATCGATGCTGTTTGTTTCAATTTGTTTTGTGTACTAATATACTGAAATGCCCAACTCGCTAAAGTACTGAGATCGTTGCACTTTCCATAAAACCGTGCTTATAATTTGCAATTGCACGCTCATATTAAAGCTTAATACTTAATCGGCTTCTTATTTTCAGTGCACAATAAAACGAATCATCCTCTATCGAAACGATGGAAAATCTATTCACATAAAGTACAAAAGATATATTACTGGCGCTTTTCGTATTAAATAACAATAAAGACTTAGCGTGAACGAATACCTCACAGAGTTCGTTGCACTCCTTATATTGTAAATATATCGTTACTTTTAGCCTGGACTTTAACAACAAAATCTAGTAAATGGTGCATGATATGCGCTGATTGTTATGAAATGAAAAAGCGAGCGCTTTATTGTTTTTTCATTATACTTTGGGATAGAAATCACACACACGAAAATCGTGAGAATGGATAATATAATCCAATCATCACTCAACGTCTTCACCATCATCCGCTTGCGACTCCATAATCAAATCTATATCTGCGTCATAGTCGTAATTTTCGTCGTTGTTTTCATCAAAAGCACTTTCTTCTAAGTCATTGCATCCTCTCTTCTTGCGAATCAGGTCGCCCCATAAGAAATGCGTTTCACAAAGGGGGCAGTCGCCTTGAATGGGAACATACTGACCTGGCTCAAGACACACGGTCGCCAAGCAAATAATATGGCACCTCAGTCTACATTTTGGATTCAGGCACGTAATTTTCGAACGCGCATTTTCGATGGTTTCCATACACAAATGGCATTCGAGAGAGTGAACTTGACTTGATTGTGTTGCTAATTGACTTGACGCGATCGCGATTGCTGCTTCCCCGTCGTTTACTTTGAATTTCTTTTTTATACTGATTTGCCCGTGACAAATTTGCATATGTAATGGAGGCACCTTATCCGGCTGAAAAATTTAGTACAATGAATTTATTCTTTTCTATTTTTTCCTTGTAAAGAGAATGTTAACACTCTGAGATTTTCAGTTCCTTTCACATATTTGAGATAAAATGAAGCAATAAACATAATAAATTAGATTGTCGGGAGTAAGAGTTAGCTATTTATTACATGACCTATAAAATTGGAATAGCTTGCAGAAAATTGCATTGTATCTTATACCTTTATGTGTAAAGTGAAAAAAATCCCTCAGAAGAAGTTGGATTCTGTTTATCTTTACTATAAATGAATATTTGATTTCGCGTCATGTTTCAATTGGTTAGCAATGCAAATTTTATCAGTTACGAGAAGTGGATTTCACTGTCAAACATGTAAAATTAATCTACAATAGTGTCTTTAAAATACGTGAAAATTGCAAAATACCATGAAGTCACGAACGAAATCAGGTGCCAACCAGCGAACAACTAATGGCATTCGGTTCCATGGGCCAACCCGTAACATTTCACTCAAAACGCGAAAATTGTAATCAAAGTGAGTTTCGTTTCGTTTGCGCTTCAAATTGCTTATATGTTTGAGACGCGATGATACTTTTGGCCATTGCCAGGCCCATTCAAACTGTAAGAACAAAGACCGAAAAATAAGCTTGTTAATTTGAAGCAAAAGAAAGTTGGTTATATTTCCAAAATTGCCATTGCCAAAAACGCATTTATTTACCTGCAATGCCGAGATATTATTGGGGAATCCATGGATAATCATCACCATTTTCCATGGTCCTTTGTTGTTTGTTTTCTTGGCGCCGCCAAAATCTTTTCCACGATTATGCTGATGAATTCGTCGACTTGGATTCACGGTAAATCCAATGTAAATTTTATTTTTATATTTGGGCTCTGGACTTTGACTACAAAGCAGATAAACTCCATAGAAGTCTTCAATTTTCGGTGAAATTTCCATTGTTTCGTCAACGAACAACAATTGCCTAATAATTTAACTGTTGCGAATTAAATGTTCATTAATAAAGATTAAATCAATTCAATTCATTATGATGTTTTATCTTTATTGCATTTATTGTGATATCCGGATTTAACTTTATTTAATTATTAACAAACTCCCTAGGTGATGTCAATCAAACAATCTACAATTACACAATAAGAAAGACACGTTGGTTGCTTTCATTTAATGTTATCAAAGATACATATGTATTTCAGATTTTGGTGGTTTGTTCCGCGTCGACACCCAACTGATTTCGCTTGAACATTTTCACAAACATGATATGTTGCAATATATTTTATGTCGCAGAAGTGATAAAAAAAATGCGCTACATATGTGCCAAGTTTTTTTAATACAAAAACATAGACATGTGACAGTGGGCTGCTCTGCGGATGCTGATTAATTTGTTTTCAAAAAAATATTTCTTATTAAGAATTTATCGTAGCGCCACCAAAACTAATGTACTTATGTACTTATATATAAGCTATAAACATTATTGTTTCAGGATGGTACGATGCAGAGTGCGATGCTTTTTCGAACCTATTTTTTACTTTAACATTCTTCAAGGAATTTTCATTTACAGTGCAATGGAAAATGAAGGGGCAGTCTGGGTCTATTTTTTACAAAAATCGAAATTCTAATAACATGATTTTTAGGTACTACATATATGCAGAATAAGTGTAAAAACTTTTATTTTGGTCGGCAAAGCAAATCTACCCATACACACACACACACACACACACACACACACACACACACATATATATATATATATATATATATATATATATATATATACAGTAGAGCGTGTGTGAGCGCACTCAGTGGGTGCTTAAACTTTAAACGCGTTTTTATCGAAACAACGTTTTTTGACCTGGTTGACACGATTTCGAAAAATCTATGTTGCCGATTGGGTTGAAATTTTTACTGAGTATTCAGTACATGTGTAGTTTCAGCCCCTAGCAGATTCTGAACGATTTTATTAAACAATTTAATTGCAAGAAAAGGGGTGGAAAATTTGAAAAATCCGCCCTTTTTTCGTCCTAAATGTTTAATACTGCTACCGGCTATAGCCAATCGATTATATTTCAACATGCCATTCAGATTTTTTGTTTCAGATGTTCCAGTGAGGAGGTGCCATGTCAACCAGTTTTTTGGGGGCCTCTGTGATTTTACCAAAATGAAAAAAAATCTTAAAGTTCAATAGTTGCTTGTTGATGTACAAAAGGTTTATACCATTTAAATAAATATTTATATTTAGAAAAAAATATTGAAATTTGATTCAAAAGACCCAGACTACCCCCTTAAATTTATTTTAACTGAAGCAAGCGCCAGGCACGCATGACGGCTGCGTCAAAACGAACAACGTTAAAGGTTTATGTTTTTGTTTACAATGCGTCAAATTTTTAAAATGGCTTAAACTAAGTGTCTTTACAAAGGCTAAAATGACAAGGTTTATGTTAATTTAAAGAAAGAGAATGTAACTGATCGCCGAACCCATCAAATTAATAACATTTGCTTGAATTTTCTGTAAGATTACAGACGAAATGTTCATCGTAAGCACTTTTTTTACTAACGATTAAAATATCGTCTATAATTTTACAGAAAATTATGTAAAGAACCAAACATAAAACCGAATAGTTTTGATTGTATATGTTATTCTAGGGAATCGGATTTAAGTGATTGATAACACAGCAGATGACAAATGAGGATTTTATGCAGAAATTCAACTGTTTACAGGCACAAACACAGGCTTCCAAAAGTTTCTTAGCTAAATTAAATACTATCAGCGAAAATATCTAAATTTAGTGGAGAATTTTTTTATTGATTTTGCATCAAGTTTAGGATTAAAGCTGAGACTATGAGGATCTGATTCCATCTACAGACTAAAGCGTTCGTACTTATCTATAGAGGGTTGACAAGGCAGTACATGAAGAAGATGCCAGTCCTCATTGAGACACCACACATTCTTCCATTAATTTTAAAAAGTTTTGAAATTTCGTAATGTAGCTTTTGTTTTGAAAGCAATAATAGATATTTTTATTTTCAGGCGATTGTTGCAGAAAACTAGGCTCTATAAAAAATCCGTCGAAGCATGGATTTATCAGCATAACTTAGAAGTTACGGGCGCTTTTGTACAAACCTCGAAAAGCAAATTTTTCAGTAATTTCTGAAATAATCCGCGTTGTGTCAATCTAGTTATTTGTTTGAAAACAAATGTAATGGAAGAAGAAATTGTTAGTAATAATGATATTTAGCTAAGCTTATTATTGCAACACGGGCTTTTGTTTTTCAGGGTTTGCCATTAAAAGAGTATTGAGTGAATCCATCTTCTCAAAATAATAGTAATTTCCAGATGGAGTTATCTATTTGAAACCCACTAAGCTGTATTGAACAATTAAAAAGTCATAATTGGCTTTGGAAAACAGAGATCTGAAAACCGACAAAAACAATCATTCGAAGCAAGTATTTCATGAACTCAGTTCTAGATACACTGAAATAGGTACTGAGTATTTTTTCGAAACTGCAGATGCCACGTTGGGCCAACCTTTTAACCTCAAATATACAAAAGTCAGGATAACATTTGGAAATCTCTCGAGCAGTGTGCCATGGAAATAAATGAACTTTTATACCGATGGAACTATGCACGATGGCAATACATTAGATTTGCCGATCGACACATGGACCATCAGAATACAGTAAGTTCATCATTACACACTACTGGTTATTAGCAAGTAGTGGATAGTATCATTGTCAATCCAAAATGCCGGTTTCAAAAAACAATATTTGCAAATGCAGTTGATATATTTTATAAATTGGATATGGAGAACGGAGATTTCATAAAAACATTGTAAAAATTGTTGCTGCAGCTTTAGACGAAAAAATGCTTCGAATCAAAACTGATCAGGTAAATGTAAGGAATTTAAGTAGCCATGGCTTGTATAAACTTTTTCATGGAGCAGTAGCAATTCCAATGGTTGTGATGGGTTTTTTTCGACACGAAGTAAAAAAATTCTGATGTAGAATAAGATTAAAAATAAAATTTCGATTGAAATTGAGGTTGATTCGCTGAAAAGATGAGAAAATTATTACATATTCAAAAATTTGAAATTGGCTTCACTTATGAAAAACAGTAAGTTAGTAAGTAATGACTAATAAAGTCTCCGTTTGCAACGCAAGTTCATATGTTTGGTATCTTAACTTGTCATTGACAAAATGATTGTGGTGAAACCCAAATATTTTTTATTTTTAGTCTGACTGATGGACTCCTTTGATGCCCACCCCATGAAAAAATTATAGCCACGCCAACGCCTGCAGCATTAAATGAGCAACTACGTTTCGAGAGACGAGCCTGCGACTGAAACAGATTAACTTCGTAAGTCGACCTACAACTGTATTGAAATAATTTACTGATCAAGCATTGGGTAATAGTTTCAACTTCTGAGAAATCCATTGTATAACAAATGTTTATGTTGCATTTTGAAAGTAAGCTCCTCGAATAACACTGTTCAAATTGTCGATCAAAATATCAATTGTTTCGTAGAATATAATTTACTTACCTGCTTCCTAGAAGCTCTTTTGATAGTAGTCATCACATACTGTAACAAGTCTAATCCTAGTTGCACTCAGCGACCTGCTTGATTGGTTTAACACACACCGATATCTTTCCGCAAGCATACTTTGACAGCGCGGGAACACATTTAGTTTGCGGTTTCTATATGCGCTTGGCAGCTGCTGTTTTTCCTCTTCCCATATCAAAATTGATAATATCTATCTAATTCTCAACAAAATAATTTTCTGTTAAATGTGTGAATGTGCAAATCAGATGGAAAAATGTTCACAGGCAGCGATGACAGCTCAATTCCATGAAATATGGCCATGCCGCGACAGCTGTTATCAGATGCCGCCGACGTTTATTTCGTTTACACGCGCGAAAGCTGTCATTTAAGTAGAATCAGCACTTCCCTGTTAATTTTACTATTCGATTCGATTTCTTTGTTGATTTGATTAATAAGCAATGGATGATCATCAAAAAGTTCCTGCCGCAGTTGCGAAACAGGTAGATAGTCTTTCACTTTGTAAAGAAAGAATCACCGAAACCCGAACCTGCCTGCATTCCAACAGCGATCTTGTTGATAAAGGAAAGGTCTCTAGTGTAAATATGAATGCGTTTTGGTCAAATATAAACGGTTTTCATCTAATGGCATGTTTCTTAAGTCTCAACCCAATGAATCATGATGCCGCAAGATGCTCCTATTTCGCCACGCTAACCAATTGTTAGATACTTTTTTCTGATAGCGAATTCTGAAAATCGTGAAACTTTCATTCGCATTGTTCGCACTGTACTATGGAACTTTTACTTTGCATACAGATTGAATGAATTAGGCTAGTGCATTCGCACAGCTCCACTCGCTTTGGCATCGGCTCGAATCCATCCATCCTCTTCTTCAAACTAGTCCAAAACGAGTCTTTTGCGCGACAAGATAATCAAACTGTTTATAAAATATATTTTTTCCAATTGCAGCTGTGCGATATAAATTACGAAATTGGGACATTTCTGAACAAATTTGCTGATTTCCGCAAAACGAATGTGGTCGACAGTGTTCTCTGCCAAAATCTGTCAAGGATCATTGAAGAAATCGAATCGTATATGGACAGTAGCCCAAAGCATGTTCCATCTCCGGAATTCAGCAATTTCGATGTCGATCTGGCTGAAAATTTCATGGAAAAAGTGTTGATTTGTAACATTTGCAAGGTAATTGATTTGATTTGTGTTTCGATTGTTCTGTATTAAATAAGGCTGTATAAATAGGTTGAGGTGAACGATCGTGTTCATACTATCAATAACCATATCACGTCCCATAAGCACATTTCTCGCAAAAAAACACTGAAAGAGAACCAGCTGCCTAAAGGTGCAGCGAACAATGCAGAGGAGAGACAAAACAAGAAATTGGATAAAAATGCGCGAATCCCAATTCACAAAACTATTCCGAAAAGTGAGTACAGGCCCGTTCGATAATGAGAATGTTTGAAATTTAATGGGAGCTTCTACAGAGATGGGTAACTTCGTGAGAAGTAATTTCTTTGAATATTTAAGTAAGACCGCAGCGATTGCCACAGCACTCATACATATTCCGGAATACGATCACATACGAAAATCGCTGAATAAGACATTGCTTCCAATTTTTCCAAATGCTAAGATTCATTTTTTCGGGTCGCGAATAAGCGGTCTAGGCAGTCCAGATTCCGATTTGGATATATTCCTGGATGTTGGTGAGTATTCATTTAGCTGTAGGTAACGTAACCAAACGATATTTGAATTATCGATTTTCAGACAATAATTACAACACTCTGCTGGATGCTGAACAAGTGAAAAGGCATGTCAAAGCGGTCAAAGCGGCTCTCGAGAAACATAAGGATGAATGGAACATGTTCACAGCAATTTTATCTGCACGTACGCCGATTTTACGCGTACACAATCATAAGCTTCGAATTGACTGCGATATTTCTTTCTCCAGTTTGGGTCAATGTAACACACTATTAATTAAATATTTGACTGAATTACAACCCATATGTGAGTGTTGCAAGCCAAACAACTCGATAGTTTCAAAAAATGTCAATTGTATTGTTTATTGCAGCTCGATTGATGTGCTTGTTTGTGAAAAGATGGTTTAGCACCACGTCGTATTATGAATGTTTCTCTAGCTATGTGCTAACATTATTGGTGATTTTCCATTTGCAACAACAGAACTATTTGCCCGCCATATTTGTATTGCAGCGATGTGTAGACGAAACTTCTATTGGGCGTAAGTTTTTTTTCTCTTGAAGGAAACGTTGAAGTTTCTCAACATTATTGGTAACTTTTAAAGGTTTCCTGTTGAGCTTTTGAATGAGCAAAAAACGTTTACTGGTAATCATCTTATAAAAACTTGTAGCACACACACACACACCCTTCCACAATATAATATAAAATCCAACCATAAATTTATTGATGACAATGCCTTAACAGTCGGTTATTATCATGAAACCAACAAAACATGCGGTGAATAAACAAGAAAAAATGTTCGTTTGATTACAGCATGGCAAGGAAACTTTGCCCAGTTGCCGCTGTCTAACTTCCAAATGCAGCTTATACCTGTTACACCGGAGAATCTATTAAAACAATTGACCTCATTCTTCAATTTCTGCGGAACAGTAAACTTTGCAAAATTTATTATTTGCCCATTCACTGGATCCTTGGTGGAACGAGTTAAATTCCAGGACATGAAAGAAATATTCACAAGGTAGTACAATGTATTTGGTATTGTTTTGTTAATTTAAAATTATTGACCTCAGATACGAACATTATCGTCCGAAATTGTCGAAGAAAGATAAACTGGGACTAGAGAAACCTATGTGCGTGCAAGATCCGCTCGAGCAAAATCACAATGTGGCTAAGGGAGTATCAACTAAAGTGTTGGCTACGTTCTGTCAGGATTGTGTGTTGACGGCAGCCGAAATGAAGAGAAACTAATTCCGGTTGAATGCAACGTGTCCGTTTGTTGCACAAGAAAACAAAATTAAAGACCAGAGCCGGGGCTTTTCTTTTGTTAGTTTTATCGTTGAAAGTGGCATGAATCTATTTTTTTCTTTAAGCCTAGAATAATATAATGCAATGTGTTTTTAATGCGTTTTTAATATTCATGTTGTATTTGATCAAAGGTCGTATAGTCGTTTCAAAGGTGTACACGATACAATTCCCGTTGCTTATCTTGAATCAAAGAGTTGAAAATGCGGGATATTATCTCAAGGAACTTAGGTTGTGAGAAAGAAGCGATCGTTAAGATATCCGCGCATGACCCCACAAAGAAAGTTAATCTTAAGAATCTGGTTTGGATGTAAAGTGTAAAAGAAAGCAAATAATTTGGGTCGAATGACGCGACAATTTTAAAATGCGAATCAGATGAAGACGATGCACCGAAGGGGTTTTCTTGTTATTTGAGTGGAATGGTGAATATTCTGTGATTGAAAGTGGAAGTGTGGAAGGGATACATACCGGGTGAGGCACGAATTGCGAAACATGCGCATTCAGTTGCGAAAATGTCTGGATCATAAAAAAGACCAAATTTTGTTAGTGCAAAAAACCTGGCAGCGGTGGGATTCGAACCCACGCCTCCGAAGAGACTGGTGCCTTAAACCAGCGCCTTAGACCGCTCGGCCACGCTACCTGTCATGTGACTCGAGCAATGGAACCGTAGTTACAACAGCCGGTTCAATATTTAGAAAATTTGAGATCAAGCATATCAAAATGAATTCCATAAAAAACAATTTACACACAATTTAATGGACGCCATTAATAACGTTGCAAACGCCATATTTACGAAATCGATATTAACGAGAATAGCAATACTATTACGATACTACTACTACCATTCTGCAGCTCTTCAAGGAACAAAATTTTCATCTTTTGGTTTTTTAGGTCACAAAAACTCCATTTGGAATTTCCAGTTTATGGATTGTTGGTCGTCAAGTGCACCATGGAGAAAATTAACACGTTCAGTTTACTTAAAAAGGTGAATAAAGGTAGAAAAAGGCAATTAAAAGTGAATGAATAGAAGGATATAAAAAATGAAAGGCTTAGAGATTGTGGAAAGGAACATATTTCAAGAGAGGGGGAGGTGATTCCAAAATGGGCCTAGCACGGTATTATGGAAGATCGTTGTATGCAATTTTCTTATTAAATATGACCTAATCGCTTCTTATATTGGTACCTGCAAGTGAAATTTTGATTGCTGCAATTTCAAGCTGGAAGAAATGCAGTTTCAGTTTGAAGTAGGTAATTTGTATCGATTATGGAAGTTAAAGAACCTGAAAGAAGAAGAGTTCCAGAAGAAATTATTATGAATGAATTAATCTTATTAATTTAATCAATGAAATGACATATTGTTTTCAACCGAAACGTGAAATTCCTAAGACAGGATAATGTTTTTCTTGAAGTTTTGAAAAGCCTATGAAATTTACTGTGATTTTAGATATAAGTACGTCATACACGTCTTAAACAGACAATGATATCCGGTTTGTTTGAAATTTTATTTACTAATCAATTTTCTTGCACATAATTAGTAGATAAAGAACGTTGCATATACAACTAATCGAGTGTGAAGAAACATGGAAGAACATTTCATCTACAACCAAAGGCAGGATTAACAACGTTATTCCAGCAGAAAAAAATCTGAAATCGTCAGATCAGTCTTTTAGATAAACTTATTGAAAGTTATTTAGGTTACTTTAATGCAAAAATATGAATTAGGGCGATTTTTACAATCAAAAACAGGTTTTTTTCGTTTCCGCCTACTTCCTGGTTCAACCTTGACGGAAGGACTCACAGTCTAATTGAAAAATGATTGCGACTTTAGAAAATAAATTCTAACGAAGAAAGGGGTCTTCACTACAACAATAAACAAGGAATGAAAAAATGAATAGCGTGTGTTATGAACAGATTCTGTGTGACAAGAATAAATCATTGTATAATCCGGGGTGTTCACTAGATTTCATGAAGACTTCTACGTCGAAACAACTGTGATTTATGAAATTGAGCTAGTGTAATGTGATAGTGATAAATAGAAATAATTAAAAATCTATGAATATTTTTCTTGTATATTGGTGTTTTAGTAATCCATTGGTCCACTTAAACTACTATTCAATAAGGTTTGTGTGGACAACTTTACTCCGAATTAGGCGGATTAACGCAAGTCCCATCTATTGCGTTACTTCGAGGTATTACTGTATATATTATACACATTTATTTGTGTGCGAGTCTTAAGTGTAAAACCTCGAATTGTAATAATTTTTGGATTTTTTTTCAAATAAAAAGTACTCAAAAAACTGTTTTCAAAATTAGCAGAAGTATTTATTATAAAAATAGGTATATGTAAAAAAATCATGAAACCGTCTAACCGTACAAAAAAGTATAGCTCCACCGCTGCATTGAATGTGACTGAATGTGAATGAATTATTGAAATATAAGGCATTTCCTATACGATCGACTAGGATTTTTTAAAAATATTGAAGTTTTGAAAAAAGACAAAAAGACTTGAAATTTGCTTTAAAAAAGCTTGGTTTCTGAACTGTCCAAATGCGTTTAAAACATGCTCTCAAAATTTCAAGTCAATCGGATGTTTCGTTTTAAAGTTGGAGCTACAGCAAATTTGAAAAATACCGTTTCGAGAAAATCGCGGTTAAAGTTTAAATTACTAATTTTTATCCAAGCAGACGTGTTCTTTGAATCCCTACCACTTCAAAAATGTTCGGAGTTCATCCTTAAAATTTTAATATGATGTCCTACATGGTATAAGCTATCGAAAAACTTTAAAAAAGGGATAGCCTCTTAAGTCATCCTTCAAAATGACGAGTCGATAAGTAAATAAAAATCAGCAACACTCAATGTGATGGGCGACCACTATGAATCAAGGAACAATTTTGATTCAATTACTACCAAATTACGACACCTAACTGCCTGGTACTCGCCTCATATTTAAAATTTACACATTAATAACCATCGATGGAGAAAAGAACACAACACGTCAATAGCTCGGATCCAGTTAATATGGCGTAGAGGAGCAGAATCGTCCATTTCCTAGAAGAAACCTACCCTCACTGCCACTACATATGAACTGAGACTTTTATCAAACTTTTACACGGTACCATACTATTGTATGTCAACACGACAATTGCAGGCGTAAGGAACTTCAAGGCTTGGACGACATGTACTTCAGACTTCATGGTCGAAAATCTGAATCTGAAATTCCTTTCCTTACTTTGGATCCTTTTTTTATCATACTGACGATGCACCGTTGTTCTTCAGCCGTTAGGTACTTAGCACGGCTAGATGTATAAGATTGTTTGGCATCGTATTTTCGCGTTTGTAATGCTAAATGAAATGCTGTACCGTCAACTTGGTATGGTCTGGAAGTAACATTTATTGGTGCTTTCATACTGCACTCATACGGAAGTCCCTCATAAACTCATCGATTTCGCTACATTTCCCACTACAACAAGTTGAAATACTTATCGAATGTCAACAAGTCAGGAAATGATTTTAAAATTTCGTAAGCGGTTAAAAAATGAAATGCGGCACTACACTTAGATAAAATATGCTCACTTTATCATGACAAAATTAGTGGAGTTGAGTTTATTGCGTCGCCTTTCATGTTTTTTTAACTAAGAGAATGACCTGCTAGAAGGCACGTTGGATCTTGTATGGTTCTTTGGGAGGTTTAGTATTTCCTCAAATTTCAAAACTCTTCGGTCGATAAAAAGCCGAAAATACATGCAGGATTTCCAGAGCCTTGCGATTATGACGCCACACTAACAAAACAGAGAGTCGGTTTAAAATGTTAAAAAAATAATTTATTTTGTCACAAAAATAGATGTTATTTACAATTCTTTATCCAGTCAAAATTGATTATACACTTTTTAGTCAGTTTTTTTTGTATGCCTCTAAAATTTGGAAAAGGATTGCATCGGTAGCGCCGCTAACTTGCATCCGTGGTTGTCGTAGCCTCCTCCTCAATTGGCACAAAATCAATGGATGCCGAATTGATGCAATATCGTTTTCGAGTAGGCATCGGTCCATCGTCGAATACGTGTCCCATATGCGCTCCGCATTTGGCACATCTGACTTCAGTCCTTATACGTTCTGGATGTTTAATTAGCAGTAAAATATTTCCGCCTTAGTTGATTTTGAATCAAGGCAAATAGTGGTTTCATGATAAGGGTTTTAGAGTAATTGTTTGGGAAACGATAACCATGATTGTAAATGCCGGTTTTATGAGGGACATGTGTTTGTGAGAGGATCAATTTTCAGACGGGATATATATGTTTCGGAACGAAGAATTTTTTTAGCAAATGTAATAATCATATTTGTAAAAAGCGAAATGCATGCAATACATACAAAAGATAATTACCAATTAAAGAATGCAATTGAATGAATGATAAAACGTTAACAAATGTAGAAATAATGTTATAAACGATAAATAATGCAAAAGAAATAAAACCAACAAATTTACAGAGATTATGAATTAGGAATGAGATCGAGGACATATCACGTACGTTGAGTTCCCGTTTTAAGCAGAATATAATGAAAAAAGAGGAGAAAATGTTTCATTAGATACCTTCACCTGTTGTTTTCACGAAGCTTAAATAGAAAGTTTCCTAGCTTAGTTCAAATTCAAAGATCAACAGAACAACTCTAAGCTGATAAAGCTTAGAAGATGATTTTTTTTTAGATAAATATTTACATTAATTAAGGCAATGTTAGCAAGACATTAAAACTCGCCATGTTATATTTATTCATGTTATTTATTCGCCATACATTTTTTCTACTTGTATCACCAAACAATAGCTTTTAGGAACATTTATTGGTGCAATCAATAGCCAAAGCGCCATTTTACTCAGCACTGACAAAATCAATCGATGCGGAATTAATGCAATAGCGTTTTCTGGTTGGCGCTGGACCATCATTGAAAACGTGCCCCATGTGTGCTGAACATTTGGAACATCGAACCTCTACTCGCACCATCCCTAATTAGCATTTTTAGATTGCAAATTAGAAAGGCATTAATTAGTTAGATCATTCGAAGCGACGAATTAGACTACATATTATATGGCAAAAAACAATTGCATTATTTGGCGTGAAATGTGGAGTGAACATAAACTAATAATCGTCTAGAATTCTTAAATTTGATTGATCTAATTGTGCTATAACAACAAAATGACGATCGATATGTAGCTATTTGATTCGATTCACTTTTTTAGTATTAACGTTAAGATAACAGACACTAGTATCTAGAAGTATGATGATTTCGCGCCGAACTTTAAAAGCCCTCGTGACACTCTAGCAATAAACTTTAGACGTCTCATTTATGATGCGCTGGTAAAAAATGTTACGATAAATAATAAAAAAATTGACAAAATATTTTCTGATATTTTACCAAAGTCAAATTTGTGTTACTATTCACGAGCTTTTTATTTTAATTTTCCACCCCCAACACGATATCAATTTTTGCGTTTTGTCCATGATCTTTATAATCAGAGTCTTTCCTAGGTTGCTTAGCGTCCTGGGCGGCATTTATTCAAGACCACCAAAATGTTTGTGCGCTACCGGTCGACACTTTATTTTCGATAGATATGAAAAAGGCACATAAATTTGAAAATAAATCATCAATCTATGACGATCTGCTTGCATCCTCAATACAAGTAGTCTGATTGTAGGTTTTTGCCCTTCTGTGCGAATATTTACGACTGCACATTTAGTCGAAATAAGGAGGCTTAAGATTTCCACAACAAATGAAACAGAGATTTAAGAAACAAACGCAAACGACTTAACTGGCCGATCGATCATGTCGTACAGAGCCTGTGAGAGTGATTTCAGTTCGGAAATTGATTACCGCTTTCGAGAGTTAGTTGGTTATCGACACCCAAGTCTACGAGTGAAGTGCGTTTATTTTTTCTTCTGCCGATATTGGTAATGTGGTTGTCTCGGAAGAATTTGGTTCTAGGTGTTCAACTGGCGGGTATCGATTTATCGTTTCGAGGTTTGTTGCCATGGCAGTCTCGATGCAGAAACGTGTGACTCCTCATATCTTGTGCATCCACCACCCCACGACGCTACTCAAGGGTGATCGTCGGATAACACTGCCTGAACTGTAGCCAAATTTGGCTACGGATATGAAATTGAATGTAACACGCTTCAGAAATCCAACCGATTTTCTGATAGTAGTAGTTTTTTTATATCAGTAGAAGCGAAATGATGTTTTTATATACTTTGTTATATTCATAATCCATAGTGTAATCTAATATCAACGTTTTTCTTAAAAAATGTTTCCGGCTGGCTCTGACATTTGCGTATTCATATTTCAAGCTCATGACTTGTTCAATAGGTATGATGACAAGATCTTTGAAATGTTACTGTCCCATGAGTTTCTCAATTATTTTTTTCGTAATTCCAAGCTTAGAAAACGAACGCTTTACTGTGTCTATTGTAATCGATAGTGTTATCAGTCCTTTAAATGCGATCATTGCATTCGACAAAAAATATTCCAAATTGTATTTTGCAATGTAACTCAATTTTCGTTATAAATTCAAGCGACTTTTAATTTTCTGTTTCAAGCAGAAACAGAACTTGAACTTTTTTTTGGGCAAAAAATAACACCAAGATGATATTTAAAAAAGTGCATCAGTTTCTTATGCACCTTTCTGTTAAAAATGATATGAAAGACTTCTTTCAAACACGTTAGGTTCGCTTCTCTTGCAGTGTCCCTAAACACTGGGCGTGTGCCTTGTTAGCCCATATGGAAGAAAAGGCTTTGATTATAATATGTAGATGAAGCGGTTGTAACGAATGTGACCAAATTGCGAAGGAGCAACAGAAGACATAATACAATACACAAGCAGTTAATATGTTTCAAAGATGAACATCATCATGCGCACACTCATGAACGTGAGAGCGTGTTAAAAATGGCGAAGATTTCATGTTGGTTAAAATGAAAATGTAAAATGTGAGCTTATAAATGTTATATGTTAATTTCATGCACAGTCACTCGTGATTATTGTCTCGAATGCAAGGATGCGTCAACACGGTGCAAAATAACATTTATCATCTTGACACTTTTAAGGCAAAAGGGTATAAACGACAATTTGTTTTACAGATGGCGTGTGCCAAACAATATGTGTAAGGTATATACAAAATGCATGGTACGATATTCTGAGTTTCTTAATTGGTTCACGATTCACGCATCTTCACACAATCGTGACGTTACATGCTTGCTGGAGTTACTACTTCTGCTCGAAAAACATCAATATTGACGTCACCATAGAGTTTTCAGGGAGAATGCGAGAAAGTGTATACACGATGGCATATCTTGCAATGTGTGTGCAGTACTTTTGAAAATAATTGACGCAACTGCCAAAAATGGTTATAACACGATACAATTCAGTTCAGTCAAAATACTAAAATCTAAATTTCAGCATAAATGTCTGTTATACACCCTTTTGCCTTTCAAACGTCGATATAGCAATGAATAGAAATGTCTTATTTTCTAGAAGACTTAAAGAGTAAGTAAGTATTCATTATATAACAGATTACACATAATCGAATGGTAGAAAAAATACAATTCCCTGAAGCCTCCCGTCGCCCTAATATATTAAATATATTACAAATTTTCAAAAAAAAAACATACCCGCAATGCTTGCATCTCGATGCAAGGTAATCTTTCCTTTGTCTAGCACATCATTAAAAGCGGGCCAACCGCAACCAGAATCGTATTTCGTGTCCGAAGTGAATAATGGTTGACGGCAAACGATACAATGATATGTGCCTTTTTCGTAGTGCTTGTTGTAGCAGCCTTCGAATAGATAAACATATGAATATACTGTAGTTGTTTGTTCATCACACGTGGAACATTATGCATATCCCAAGAGCTTGTATATTTACCTGTAAACGGACGTTCTGTGCCAGCTTCTTGGGTAACTTGATATTGAAGGGGAGTCAAACGCGTTCGCAATTCTTCTTTGCTTTGCATTTTGATGTTTGTATTTGCGTTGGCTGTATGAAATGTAATTGCAATCGCTATCAATGCTGAACCAATAAAATGTTACAAGATTAGTCTATCATGACGCTACATTGTATGCGGTTCTAGAAATGAATTAATTTATTGAGCATTAATCTGGATTTGTGGTCGTGACCGCAAAAAATCTTTTTAATATGGTGAAGTTCGGGACTTCAATTCAATTTATACATTTTCAGTTGCCGCTGAATAAACTAGATGGGAATTGCGACTCTTATCGTTAACCACGGAACATGAAGTCTCTTGTAACAACAGTTCAAGAGCCAATGAAACATTTCTGTTATATTGGAGCACTACCAGCTTCACCATTTTGACATGAAACCACATTGGAATATATTGAAAATGTTTCGTGTTCACCTAAGTCAATCTAGAATGTCTCTATGCTATGGATCTAGATGAAATGTAAGAAATGATGCGTTTCCCTTTCAACATGCTCATGTTCTGCCCAGATGATATTGTAATAGATTGAATAATTTGTGAGTCTCTGCCTACCATATATTCTACGTCTTGAAAATATTGACTTACAGCCTAAATCAATTGAAATACACAAATGACTTGCTCAACTTCTAATCAATGATGAATTGCCCAAGACATTTTAATCTTGAATATTTCCACAATAGGAAATAAAGTAATTAAGTTAAGTCGTGTTGTAAATTTTTAAAGCGTTCAACGTCCATATAATCTTGTTTAAGCCGCCCCTCAACACGCAAGATATGATATTCGGCCTAAATTAGAGAAAAATCAACCTAGGCGAGAGGAAAACGCAGCGCGAAGCGCAGATAAGTCGAATAATGCAATAGCGCAGCTTAAATTGAAATCAAAACTATTTTTTTTACCCAATGAGACGCGAAGTATGAGGACGCAAATATTACGTCCCGCACGATTGATTCTTAAACAAACACAAAATTCAACGGGTCGTGCTTGCTGAGCTTATTTATACGCAAATTTGACCATATCGAATCTATAATTAGACGTCTCCTAATCGGATTAACGCTTCAGCGGACAGCAAGCGGGAGGGAGGGAGCCAAGCGGCACAACGTTTACGCCAAACGGGTGGCATCTGCGTCCTTCCCGCTCGAGCGTTGACCATTGCAAAGAACTATGGTCCAGCGCCTCTGTCGCCCCAATACACCCCCATTGCAAGATAATTGAGAATTATAAAATGAATATAATACAAAATAAGATATATATAATTGGATTGCGGGTTTCCACTCGACCCACGAGGTACCGCATCCGAGCGTTAATCCCCAACCCGAAGTGTTTCCCCGTAAGTACGTAGCAATTAAGCTTCAAGCATCTGTTACTTTAGGTAATTTTTGTACCAAGCGGCACAACGTTTACGTCCCAAACGGGTGGCGAAGATCACACTTCTAATTAGCAGTCTGTATCGCTGGAATGGGGGTGAGTTCAGGGTTGAAGAGCACATTAACCGGAAAATCGGTCAAGGCTATTTTACAGACTACATACACTACCTATTCTTGAAGATTCACAAGATTCCTTCGAATTTTTAGACGAGGTCCAACGGACGGCCAAACCAACCCCCTTAGCCCCTTCTGGGGTTCGTACAGATGTGAGACGACTAAACAGACAAAACGCTGCACGGCGCGAACTTAACATTGAACATCAGCCAAACACGATACTAATTTATAGTGACTAGATTGCGACTGTAATAAAAAACGAGCTTAATCGCAAAATACAAACGACTCCGCACGTAAACTCCAAGTCCAAGTCTGAACTGACAGTTCATTTTCTTCTTCGTTCTTGTTGCAGTTTTGACATTCGCTCCGGTTCAGATGTTGGAGGAGAAATACTTGGTGGAGTGACACGCGGCGAATGTCATCGCTGCAATGGAAAAAACGAGGCGCATGCCACCGCTGCAAAGACGTTATTTCGAAAATAGCCGTTAATCCGTGGTTGAATTGACTTGCTGGCAGCATAGCATATAGTTCAAAAACACTGTAAGTGGCTCATGGAGCCCAAGCATTCTTGCGAATGCCTGCGTCGCCTGTTTAGTGTCGTTCCCTCGGGTAGCGGCATCTGCAGTATTATCCTTTCGGTTGCCCAGGACGTTTTCTGTGCCCCACATCGTATATATAAATTACATTAAATCTCAAATTTCCAAAATACTGTTTAAGCGAAAAATGGAATAAATATAAAACAGTACCTTCGGGGATTTTACCTTATGCTATGTCGCAAGTATATAGTAGTTGGCGTTATCTCAAGTTTTCAACTTGCTCAGGAGAGATGCTTAAAGTATTTTAGGAGTGAATTTTCATTTGATGTTTTTTTTGGACCGCTGATTACCAAGTATTTTTTAGTAGTATCAAGAAGGTCCAGTTTGTCTGAACTCCCTAGAAACAGAAATATTATATAGGGCTTAAATGCAAAACTTAGCCTACCAATGTAAGGAAGCCCTACTTAAGGCTTTCTTGAATAAAATTCGTTTGGAAACGTGAGCACCGATTGTCACGCAGTGAAAACCTTAAAAACTAACTTAACTTAAGCCAAAGAATGCACTGAATGAAGAACTAGAATCGACACTTGGAAAACTGGTGGATGACGTGGTTGCATCCTTCCATGTGAAAATAATTTCCAGATCAATTACCGCGGGCTAAAAATCAATATAATTCGAGACGGACTCATCCACACATCTTATTGCACAAGATTTTCCCCTTTTTTCATTTTTCTTTAGAGCACCTTGTATTTTAAAAGAATCGGAACAATTCAAAAAGACATAAAACAGATTTTGATTGCAGCAATATCGCAAGCTAATACTTTTTGGCCATTAGCTTAAAACTGTGAGGCTTTTTATGTTGTAACGTATGCATGCACCCCATGAAACTCTCCGTGCACAGTTGCTGTACTATTGTACAATGACCGTTAATCTTAACGATTTTGGAAAACGTAACATTCATCATTACAAGGCTTACTTCGGTAAAGTGGCAAGAACGGGATACCTAAATATAAATTTATGCAAATTTTGCAGTACAGTGGCATTCAAGCGGCAGTTGCCACCCCGCACTGCTATTTCCCTTCCTTATTCGTCTTTTCGATCGCATTGATTTTTAATGGCGCAAATATTCAAAAGTTACTAATTAATTTACTTGATTTAATTATTAATTTAAATTTACTTGACTATTATTTAATATTTCGTTCAAAGCTAAAAAATAATGAATGAAATAATTTTCAATTTTTCACTGTTTAACTTTAAATATTAGAATAAGAAACATTAAAGGTGTGGTTGCATCATTATCAACTGACAATGAATAAATAAATTTCCTAATAATCGCAGTTACTTCTTGCTTTGATTTTGATAAAAAACGTTTTAGTTTGGATTCAAAATATTTTATGATCTGTCTGTGAAATTGTTATGATATTGCGTGTTTTTTGCTAAAATTATGCTCCAGTATAAATGTTTCATATTGAAACTGAGACGAAATCATTATTTTCTTATTTTCAAAATAACCGTATTTGCACCGGCGACATTCGCCGCATGGCGCCAAATTTCCACACTGTCCTACAAAAAATAGCACAATCACTCATCTCGAATTTGATTTCGTGCTGCAGACTGTCATTCAAGCAGTTCGAGATAGAGCACGGAAGTTTTTAAGAAGCCGAGAAGCCGACATAGCATTTTGAGTGCTTGAAGAAAGAATCCAGAGCTGTTTGGCTAGGCAGGCCAATCGCCAGAGTTATTACCGAGATATTTTTAACTAATAAGAGTGCGTTTTCCACGAAAACAGTGATCGAGTTCCTAAAAGACTGAAGTGGAATTGCCGCAGCCGACGAAAATGTTCAAGACGAAGAAGGATGTGGATCGCCACGTACGGACGGCGCTCTCAAAACTGCACTCCGATAACGAGGTAATTCGTAAAAAAGACCATTTTTTCTAGGAAATAAAGGCGTCCGCGTAGACTGAATGCAATTTGGTGCATGTTGTATGCCCGCCGCCTGCACAAAACGATGGCCGACGCTAGTCTTTGATTCGACATTGTTGATATTCTGTCTGGATCGAGCCCCATCAGCAAATTTTAATCACAGCCCGACAAAATAAGTAATTCGCCGGACAGACGGCGTCTTGGATGTTCAGAGTAGAGTACTTGTTCCGGAAAATTCGTGAAAATAGTGGCCTTTAGTTTGAGGTTATGTACGCGTTGTATTTGCATTATTGGGAGTCGAACTATATTCGAAAACAAAATTTAACAATAAATTCGAGATTTGGTAAAGTTGGGGGGATTAAAATATGTTACTGCCGCTGTATGACATAATCTCCTAATTTTTGGATTTAGATATTGGCACCATTGAGGCTTGTCCACAAACATAAGTTTGTTGCTTCAATTGTAAAATAAATCATCATTGGAATCCTCTCCGAATTCTCAGCAATTTAGCTAAATCAAATAAATCCCCAATATATTGAGTGGAATGATTTTTTGTCCATATTACCCATACTGTGTAGTAATAGTAGAACTATTTCAGAAAAACTTACGCGGCTTTACGATCGCCAAGCTGTACTTCAAGATCCACGAGTATGCTACCGCTCAGCATTACGTCTCTACCTATCTAACGGTTAACGAAGAGTACGCGCCCGCACATAAGCTTCTCGGCCAATGTTTCCTTCAACTGAAGAAGCCGGACAAAGCGCTTGAGGCGTTTCAACGGTCGCTCAATCTGGACCCCAAGCAACCTGATCTCCTGATTGAAGTCTGCAAGGTGCTTTTGTCCGACGAGAACACGACGAGTTCGAACAAAGCCAAGTACTGGTGCGAATTAGCGGAGTCCGAAAACGTCCAGCACAATGCAGTGTTCAGCCTGCGTCTGAAGCTATTGAACAAGAGCTGTCTGCAATCGACGGAAATTGAGCAGCTGATAATGAAAGAGATTTCGATGAGGCCCTCCGATCCCATCCTGCGGGTCAGAATCGTCAAGCACTTCATCGAGGAGAACAAAATAATGGAGGCATTCAAATATGCCTACAATTTGGAAATGAATAATCATTCTTTGTTTGCAAACTGCATTGACTGGTATAACATAGTTTGGCTAGCGCTGAGCAAATTCCGGCAGCTGCCAAACACAAAGAAGTCGTGGGACTTTTGGCTGCTCTCGATGATCTGCATTGAGCGTCAAGTGGATCTGAGTTTGACTAACGTGAACAGCAACTTGCTCGCAAACGGCGGAACTACCGACACGGCTAACTTACTGTTCGCATTCGACCAACATCTGTTCGAGGCAGCCAAGGCCGTCATCGAGGTGAGTCCTGAGAAGGAGTTGGGAGCTCAATTCCTGTATCATTTCCGAGGACAATTATGCTTGCATGCAGCGGCGCTGATTTATCGTCGTGAACAAGTTTCAAACAAGAATCAATGGCGTGAAGCCACAAACAATGCGCTTCCGATGCTCCTATTTGCTTTTTACTGTGGAACTCCCGACACGAAGGAGTCGTGGCTAAAACACAGCGGCGAAAAAACAAGGCAGCTGATTCAAATGTGGCACCGTGAAGGGTCATTCCGATGCGCTCAGGTAAGACATTGATATCATATCCACACAATCTCACTCTCACTTTTTTTTCAACGTTGGGAGGTGGAAATCTTCAAAAGAGACCGATCAGCTCCTGCCTCTCGGCATGTCGGATTTTTACCGACTAAAACCACCTCCGTCTCCTTCAATCACTCTCTCCATCAATTTTTAGCAATTCTCCGTATTTAAATTTCAGTAAATAGTACTTCCCAGATGATAAGAAATCGGTATAAGGGATAGTACCAAACACTTCACAATAGCACGTTTGACCTATTCCTCCATGGGTTTATATGCGAGCTAAAGTCTTAATTCCTCAATTTCAGGCGGGACGGACCTTGCTCTCACTCGTCGATGATAGCGGCAATGAATCCTTGTCGACTCAAGTGCATAGCGTAATATCAGATCAAAGTGGCTGGGCCAGCACTGATGATATTTTGTCACAAGTTCGGCGACATTGCTCCGATAACACTTGGCGAGCGAAACTGTTCCGCGTCCTGTTCCCTAGTAGTGATCAACTGGTAAAAATACAATCATCTCATCTGGTAACCTCAGCTCAATTAGCGGAGCCAACTTATGAGCTGCCAAAGCGTTCCGAAATAGAAACATACGAGGAGATCGCGCAGTACTTAAAACCGGAGTCGCTGCAGCACATGGTTTATTTGTGCTTAGGAATGGAAAATTTGTGTGATGTAAACTGCAAGTATTTCAGTGGCTTAAACTTTTCCACGCAGAATCTAGCGTTCTGCGGCGCCGAGTCCCTAACAAGGTTGGACGTCGAAACATTTCTTTGTGCAGCCGTCATGCAGGCGCAGAGGTCGTATGAAGTGGAGCGAATACAACATGAAAGCTATAATGCCAAAAATGTTGCGAAACCGAAAATTCTACCGTACGTAAATATGTCAACGAATTTATGCACGGAACAGCAGATGAATTGGTGGCATTCCGCCTATCAAGTGTATAAAAACTTGGCTGGTGACAATCTTGCGGAGCTTCGCGCAACGTTACAGTACGGCATCGAAACAATTCGCGGCATCAATGGTCCGAAAATGGATTTGATTATTGTTCTGAAATTAGGTAAAGTATTCCTCACAAGGGCACAAGACGCTTCGAAATCTGTGGAAAGAGCGTTTTTGGATGCCCGCGCGATAACGCTGTACAAGTATGGATTAACTATGCTTAAACTCCACAACAAGGGTGTTTTAGAACCTTTTCGGAAATTATTCAAGTACAACAACGCAAATAGCGCTGCTGTTGCGCGTGAAATTAATAGCTTGGCGGAGGAAGCTGTGACCGTGATTGCTACGCGGCATTTCAAGAACGGAGATTACGAAGAGTGCATCGACGAGCTATCGGGCATACAGCTTCCATATGCTACTTATTTTCAAGCCGAAGCCTATCGAAAATTGGATGAATCCAACAAGACCCCAAAGAAGACGAAAAAGTTCTATTGCGACAAAGCTAAGGATTGCCTGGAACAAACGTTGCAGCTGCTTAGTTTCTCAGCTGACAAAAATCATCCGCTAAAGTCAGTAGTGCACTCGGACATGAAGAGGAGTCAATATGCGGAAGTGTTTGCACACGAAGATCTTTCAAATGACATTGAGACTAGGGAGGAAATCCTGAATGAATCGTTTAGCCAAAGCAGGGCGCAACGGGACTTGCAGACATCATTGAACTTTGCCAAAGCAACAGAGCTGGAAAATTTGATAAAGCAGATGATGAATACTCTGACCTTTGTGAAGGAAGAACTTGTAGAACGAATAAAGCCCGAAGTATCTGATATAAAGAATGATCTGTCGATTCTCAAAGATAAGGTTCAGACTATTGAAGATGGTATGAAGAAGAGAAGCGAGCCGCCCAGCAGGGATGACGGCACCAAGGACTTCGAAGATCTTTATATAATTGGGGAGGATTTGCAGCCAGTTGTGCTATCTCAGTACAATCAGGCACAACAACAGCAACAAACCCATACAGTGCCTCAACAACGAATGCAAACTCCAACAGCTTTACTGAATCAACAGCCCCATAGTCTACCCCACGGTGCGACCATGTCGGCAGGTGCTAATATCTACAACAGCACGCTGTACAACCAGATGAGTGGGGGTTTATCGAACCCTCTAATGAATCAGCACACTCCGCACGGACAGTTTGCAACGCCTGGATCAGGATCGAATGTCTATAATGCTCCATACACCCCGAATTATCCGTTCAACTATTATTCTCAGTTCGTAATGCCGCCAGGTGTAATGAATATGGGGTTGCCATCGCAGCAACCACAGCTGCCATTCATTGCTCAAACAGAGAATAATACTAGTTTCTATGATATGCTTAATTTGTCCAATATCACGAACGTAAACCAAGCTGCTGAAAAGACGACAATGGATAAAGCAACTAATCAGTCATCGAGCACCACAGTTGGTGCGTGGGGCCGCCTGAACAATAACGCCCCTGTAGAAAGGAGTCTGCCCGTGAATGTGGTGATCACCAACTCAGATCCGTTACCAGCCCATACGACAATATCCACTCAATCGACATTGAGTGTGACCATACCACCTCATCATATTAAGCCTAGTTTGGTTCCTAACGATTTGGGGGGCGTCAATCAAATGCAGACCAACACTAGCTTCCCAATCATTGCATCGAGTCTGACGTTTGGAAATAGCATCCCTACAATCGGCTCGTTAGGAAGCTCAGTTATGGCGACAAAGCCGCCTGCTTCAGTCGGCATTAATTTCCCCGCTCTCAAGTCGATCGTTGCAGGAGCAGGTGATCTGAATGAATCGGTTGACAGTACGGAAGGGGATGCTCTGAACAAAAGCAGTGAGACGGAGTACGAGCCGAAAGTAGACTTCCAGCCAGTTATTCCGCTGCCGGACGAAATCGAGGTGAAAACAGGCGAAGAGAACGAAGACGTGTTGTTTTGCTCGCGGGCTGCATTGTTACGTCTCATTGAGAAGGAGTGGAAAGAACGTGGCATTGGCGAGTTGAAGATTCTAAGAAGCAAAAGTGATGGTAAAATACGAATTCTCATGAGACGTGAGCAAACACATAAATTGTGCGCCAATCATTATCTCTCTCCAGAGATAAAGCTGGTCCAAAAGAAGGGAGACGAAAAGAGTTTTATTTGGTGTGCAGATGACTTTGCTGATGAAGTCGTGAAACGGGAGAAGCTTTGTGCACGATTCAAGCAAGTGGATGCGGCCAAAGAGTTCCATAAAGCGTTCCTCCTTGCGCAAGCTGAGTTAAGGGCGAAGGGTGAGCAGACAGATAAAAACGCGACACCGGGGGAGAGGACAAAGCAACTGGAGAAGCCGGGAACCATGCCCGGGTTTTCTTTGTCAAAAGCGACCACTTTCAATTTTGGTGCGAACAGTACATCGACCCCCAAGGGCGAGACAAAGAATGCGCCTGAAGCACAGAAGAATGTGCCTAATAAACCAATAGCATCTAGTGCTTCTCCTTTCAGTAAGTTAACTTTCGGTTTGGGTAATACTGCGGCGGCGAACAAGGAATCGACCGGCATTGAAACAAGTAAGCCATCACCTTTCGCAAACTTCTCATTTTCCGCGACACCTGCTATGCAGGCTGGCAAAACAGATTCGCCGTTCGCAAATATTTTTTCGAAGCCACCAACAACAACCACTGACAATAATACGAATGTGGCTCAACCAGTGAATCTGACTACCTCGCCGCTAGCAGCTGGCAAAGAAACGACCAACAAACTGAACATAAGTGGCGCTGACGCTGAAGACGAATACGAACCAACAGCTCAATTCCAGCCGGTGATTCCGCTGCCCGATCTCGTTGAAGTACAAACTGGCGAGGAGAATGAAGACACACTTTTCGAGCATCGTGCCAAATTGTATCGGTTTGATAAGGCGACTAGCGCGTGGAAGGAGCGGGGTGTGGGAGTAATGAAGATTTTGGTCGATCGCAAAGACGCGAATCGGGTAAGACTGGTGATGCGTCGCGAGCAAGTGTTCAAATTGTGCTGCAATCAGCGTTTGCAGAAGGACACACTTTTCAAATTTTCACAGAACTCGACAAAATCCATGAGTTGGATCGGACAGGACTATTCAGAGAGTGAGTTGCAAGCGGAGATTCTGACAATCAGATTTAAGACAGCGGAGATCTGCAATGATTTTCATAGTACGATTTTGAAAGCGCAAGAAAATATGACCGATGTGAAGCCTGTGGAAAGCTTGAAAAACGGTGAGTTGAGAATGATTTGTTTTGATTGTTGTGAACTTAATTTATAATAAACTTCGGGTTTAGGTACCGCAGATGGTGTCAGTGCAGATGCAAGACCACACGAAAAACTTGCAAATTCTGATGATAGGATGAGCGCGCCCGCTAGCGTGAAGAGTGGCTCGACATTGCCCGAAAGCGGTTTCGGTGATCGCTTTAAACCAAAAGCTGGGTCGTGGGACTGTAGTTCCTGTTATACTTCGAATAACGCTAATATTCTTTACTGCGCTGCGTGTGAGCAACCGAAAGATGATACTGTACCGAAAAAAGCGGAAACTGGCTCATTAAATGCTCCGAGTGCTACCAAAAGCCTGTTTTCCTTTGGATTTGGAACGGCAAGTACAACCAAACAGACTGGAGATGTCAAAGCTCAAGGCGAAGGATTTGGTGATAAATTCAAGCCGAAATCGGGATCCTGGACTTGCCAGGCGTGTTATGTCACGAACGATGCCGCGACGGTTCATTGTAGCGCGTGTGAAGCACCCAAAGATGATTCGATATCCCCAAAACAGCCCGCGATTAACACCTTTGCGCCTAGTTCAACCGCGCCAAAGTTTCAATTCGGTTTTAGTCCAGCTACGGCTGGGGCAACAGTAGCAGTGAAAGACAATTCAAATTTAGACACAACGGAAGCATCAGTTACATCGACTACGGATTCTAATTTTTCAAATCCGAATCCATTTGACTTTGCGCCCAAAAGTGGTTTTGTGTTCGGGAATGCGACAACAGACGCAGCAAATAATCCTTTCTCATCTTCGGTTGATGGTAAAGCGCCACTTGCGTTTTCACCATCTACAATGTTCGGTGTGACCAATGATAACACGAAGACCAAGAACGTCCCCACCAAGCTTGTTACGAATTCGAGTGAAAAGTCTGCGTCGAATGCTGATGGGAAATCGGCAAGTGATTATAGGTTGGAAAAACAACAGTTCAACTTCACAATGAAACCAAAATCACCCGGAAAGGCGAAGAGTCCTGCGAAAAACATACCCGGTGTAGCTGACGAGGAATCAGAAGAGGAGGATATCGAGGAAGAAAACAACACTTATTTTGCTCCCGTCATCCCGCTTCCCGACAAGGTAATATTCCAATTAAATATTAGCGAAAAACACGATTTTATATGAATTCGCTGTGTAAGCAATAACAGAATTTCAGATGAAAAAATGAGTGTGAGATTGCGCACCGCAAAATGATCTTGGATCAATCATCAGTTGTATTGATTTTAACGTCGGTGTCGTTAAACGGTTTAAGTTAACGAAAGTAATACCACTTAGAAACTCTCAAATGAATATCGCGCAGTGCACACTCAAACCAAAACTAATACATACTACTAATGTCATTTGGTAGGAAATCGTATTGTTATAAATTTATAAATGCGTTTCCGAGGGTTAGTCTCAAGGTTTAAAAATTCGACCGAATGCACTTTACCATCAAAATCGTTCTAGAAGGGGTCGAAAGTACGAAATACTCGAACATGAGGCATTTTAATATGAAAAGTTTTGGTTTGAAAAGTAACTCGCTGAATGTTTTTCTTCCGTTTAGGTTGATGTAGTGACAGGGGAGGAAAACGAAGAAGGTCTTTATTGCCACAGAGCGAAACTCTACAGGTTCATTTCCGGGGAATGGAAGGAGCGCGGCACTGGCGACCTTAAGATTCTGCGGCACATTGAAACTAAGAAGCTTCGTGTAGTTATGCGTAGGGAGAAAATTCATAAAATCTGCTTGAATCACGCATTGACGCCGGACATTGAATACAAACCGAAAGACGAGAAATCCTGGCACTTTGCTGCAAACGATTTTAGTGAAGGCGAATTTCAATCAACAGTATTCTCGCTACGATTCAAAAATAAGGAAATAGCAGATAAATTTATGGTGGCCGTGACAAGTGCGTTAGGCGAGTCTTCAGAAGCTGAATATGGTATTAATTTTAAATCTGTGATCAAATGAAATAGCTGACGTGTATTTTCTTAAAGATTCCGAAAAAGTGCTACACTCTGCCGACAAACATGGCCTCTCGGATGAACAGGTGAAGTTAGCGGATCGCCTTTCGCTCCCCTATAGCTTTTATCAGTCGGAAGTATCTGAAAAATGTCCAGGCTGTCGTGGTTGCGACCCCGATGACTTTGTATTTAACAATGAAACTGGAAAAAATGATTTGGTTGAAGATCAACCCCCGATCCCGTTGACAATGCCGCAAATATCTGCATCAAATAAGTCCATATTGAAACAAAGTGTATTAGCATCGCCGTCTGTTACTGAAAAGCCCGAACGTAACGAATCCCCACCGAAGAATATTTTTGGCGGAAGCAGTTTATTCACGATCCCCAACAGCATTGAGAGCAATTCATCAGGGTCGATAGCTAAGGACCAGTTCACGTTTAGTTTGAACAATGCACAGACCACCGCGCCGAAGGATAGCACCGAGCCGAACTTTACTTCAGGTGGATTTTTGTTTGGAACTTCTAAGACCTTCGGCAGCACCTCAGGTAATGTCTCAATTTTTCTTATACATATGTACACACTAAATTTTGAAATGATTTACAGACAATGCGAAACCGACTTTCGGGCAGAGTATATTTGGAAACGCGAATAATGCTTCCGCAACCACGGCGACGATCTTCGGAAGTTCTACAATTGCATCTAATATTTTCGGTAGCTCAAATTCGAATGTTCCTGCATTACAACCGAAGGACACGTTCAACGGCCAATCCAGTGGGGAAACGCAGAATAATTTGTTCAGCAATTTGAGCTTGAAACCCCAAGAAAACCAAGCACATCCAATTTTTGGTAACAAGCCAACTTTCACATTCGGAGCTTCCAGCTTCGGATCGGCGTTCGGAACGAACAATGCAGCTGGAAATATATTTGGTGGAGTGACCAACATAAACAAGGTAGAAACTGTCACCACAACAAATGTATCTGAAGAGGCGACAAACAATAAAGAAAACGAACCGAAAAAAGAAGTTACACAAATAAATTTGGCTGAACCTCTATTCAAGAATGATCCCGGGCTAAGTTTCGCCAGCTTAGCCGCCAACGCTGATTCGACTCCGACTTTCAACAAAGCGCTCGAAGGTCAATCCAGTGGTGGATTCATCGGACTGAAACAGACTGGTGGCTTCAGTATATTTCTAACATCCGGGAAAGATGCGGAAAATAAACTTGCGAACAACTCTAACACGAGTCAGGAAGGTGGTGCTGGTGGCAACGAAGATGCAGCTTATGATCCCCACTATGAACCGATTATCGAGTTGCCTGAGTTAATCACGGTTAGCACGGGGGAAGAAAACGAGCAGAAAATATTCGGCGAAAGAGGTGTACTGTATCGATACGATACGACCAACAAGGAATGGAAAGAACGTGGTGGGTATTTAGGGAAATAATTATTATTTTTACGGATTGTAAAAGTAATTGTTTTTGAAAATTGTTGCAGGCACTGGTGAGGTGAAAATTTTGTATCATCCCGACAAGGGGACATATCGTTTGATTTTACGGCGTGAACAGATTTACAAGCTTGTGTTGAATCACGCGATAGCGGCCGATTTCCAGTTGAAACCGATGAACACGAGCGGAAAATCCTATTGTTGGGGAGCTATGAACTATGCAGAAAATCCACCCGAGCTGGAGCGTTTGGCCGTCCGTTTCAAGAATATCGATTTAGCGAAGCGATTTGAAAACGAAGTTCTGAAGTGTGTGGAGAAGGCGAAGCAACGGGGCGCGGAACTAGAACCGGAAGAGGATTGAAATGCGAAACATGAACAACAGAAATTTATGTTAGGACTTTCTTTTCTCATAACTATTGTTAATTTTTTACGTTTAATTTGCCCCGAGGATAAGAATGCAAAAACAACCGAGCGTCGAAAACTTCATAGAGTTTATTTTTAATAGTTTGTCACGATTAATTAAGGTAACAAAGAATGCTTTGCGGAAAACAGTTTTAATTCTTTGTAATTGGAATAGATGAGGAATTTAATGTTTACAAGAAAGTGACGTACGTTCGCAGGGTTATTTCTCAATAAAAAAATAGTTTGTAACTTAAATCTGTAAAATATGTTTATTAAATTATGTTAGATGGAATCAAAAAATTTTGGTTTTAGTCGAAGGGTCACATGTCTCAATTGTCCTTGACGGGTTCTCGACAGTTTAGTAGCCTGAAAATGACGAGAGTAACATGGAATATAGGCGTATTCCGAATGGAACTCGACTAACTACTGTGCGAAAATCATTACTGTTACGAGGACAACTTTAGAAGATGGCACACGGCGGCAATGGGCTTTCCCTTGACCAATGTACACGTACACGATTCAAATGGCTTTTCGAGATGCCATTGGGAATGGGTGGTCCGATTCAAGAAGCTGGTGTAGCTTTTGCGAGAACATTTAAATGATGTGCACATCATAAAATCTGTTATTCCTTCCTTGTAGTCAAATATGAAGCGACAAATTGGCAGGAAAAGAACTTGGTGCATTTTACTCAGAGAGACGCCATGGAATGTCTGCAAGGCGCTAATTGAGTTACGAAGAAAGCATACAAGAAGTGGATTATGGAAACTAAGAAATAAAGAAGGTGAAGGACTGCCAGGAAGAACGCTTGAATTCACATGGTAGCCATCGAATTTGTTCGTGTGCTTCTCGGCGGCGGCGGGGAGTCCTACTCCGACTGTTAAAGGAATTTCAATTTCAATTGAGCGGCCCACGTGCCAAAGCGAGAAAGCACCGCCGAGGAGGCTTCTGGCGCAGCCAACTCCATCGTCGGTGCGGATCGTGGATATTGTACAAATTGACTCGCTCCCCGGCTTCAACCCCATTAGGAGCCCGCTGTGCGAAAGAGCGGGACGGACTGCTTGTGCCAGCCCAGCTACACGCATCTTTCTAAGTACAACAGAAAGAAGCCAAATCAGGTTTTCGCGGCCTGCGAGCACGTCGGTCCGTTGGTATAGGTGAGTGCGCTGTTGCCGGCTCGGAATTTCGTAGTGTTGCAACAGCGCCTCATGAGTGACATTTGCCTCGATTGTATCGCATCGTCGCCATTCGCCACGTTCGGAACGCAGTTTCGCCCCTGTAGTTGGAAGGGCAAGAATGAAAATTGGGTTGTCGAGTGCCGAAGAATCGATTGCAGAGTGTTTTGTTTCGCGTCCGACCCCGAAATAGCGTGTACGAGACCGGAAAACGCTTCAGAAGCTTGGTAAACTTTGACATTGTTTCGAATCGTAGGCCTAGAAGTGAAGTATTTGCCTCCTCCTGCAGGTAGCATTGGTGCGCATCGGCAGCCTGGTCCGATTCTCGGTGGCGGCAGAAAAGAAATCGACAAAACTACCACAGGCCGACGCTGGCAGATGGGCATTGTCTGAATGGTTCGCCACTCAAGCCCCCGGAACTCCTTAAGCAGCTGAACTGGCGCAGCGTTTCTGGGCCGCCGGGAAGCAGAGAGCTTGAAACGTGTACGCGATTTGTAAAGCTCGAGAAGCTACTGTGGAATGGCCGCAAGTGCGAGGGCACATTATATAAAAATCTAGGAGCACCGAGCAACGGTAAGTTGAACGCCTGTTTTTATTTTTAAATTGCACCCAATGTGCGTTATGGCTCTGCACCGGGCCAATGGTCTGCCGCACAAACAAGATGGAGCGGCCGATAGGAAAAATAGGTGCTCGCTGTTCGAGTCAAGCAATTTGTATAGTATGGTGGCACTATCACGTCAGCGTGCACGGAATCACAACTTAATGATCTCCACTTGGCGCAAGCAGCGGCGCGTCAAGAAGCTGGAGCTCCTTTTCCTGCGAGTGTGGGTTGCGTGCCTCCCGCACCAGTCCAATTGACGTGCTAGCTGGTGTCCAGCGAGCCATACGCAGAAATACGAACCGGTCAATTTGGAGTTGCCTGTCTGCGCTCCGCCGTGGAAATTATGCAGCACTCGCCGATCATTTGATCGAAATGGCAAACTCATCAAACCGTGCAATCATTGCTGCGTCGTACGAGTTGGCCACGAAATGCGCCAGTCATTCGATTGACCAGACAATGAGGACAGTCGTCCTGCACTACGAAAATAATAGCAGTCAAATGACGGCATTCTAGGCGTGTAGGATGTTAGTGTTTAGTTCTTGTAGGGTCAAATGTTCCAGGCGTCCTCGACAGCATCTTCCCAGCCTTTGCGTCAATCATCCCTCAATCGAAAGGACCTGGCTATCATTTTAAATATTTGTTTATGTTGAATCGATATGCAGTGTAAAATATTATTTTCTTTGAAATGTAGGCATCATCTAAACTTGGCTAGTTCAGTTATTCTTTCGTTCGTAAATAGCTTAAACAACTTGGACAGAAAAAAATGCCCCTTCGGTATATGTACAGTGAACCACAAGTGCAAAAAATGTAATATTCAAGCCTGCCGTTAAATGGGGCTGTAGGTCATACCAAGTGCTTATTTTTTCATTATATTTATTATTGAACTAAATAAAAGTATGTGCGTAAGACCACAAACTGAAGTGAAAACTTTATTGCACTGGCGGATGAATGTGGGGAGATGGGGCGATCTACTTCAGGTCACAGCATTAGAGGGCCTCCACATTTTCAGAAGTCCTTGGCGAAATTTATGTCGAGGAAGTAGCAGTTGTGGGTATGAGCCTAAGTGCCACCAAAACCAACCAACCAAGCGTCAATTGGACGTCTCGAATGTATGAAGAATATTTATTTATTTATTTCGCCAAAGCAAGGCATCCACATGTTAAAATATATATAAAAAAAATACTTAACCGTAAAATACATGCTACACTTAACATTAATTCACTCCGTTGTAAGCACATCACAATTTTAGGGATGGATAATGAAGCCTAGAATCAGAGGGCTTTATATATGCAGGATTTAAAATTGAACTTGGAGATAGTACCACTTACAGCACCTATTAACAGGTTCATTATCTGCATACTTAGTAAGATGCTAGTATTCTGTGAGTAAACGTGTACTTCTTGCAGGCACTTTAAGCTTTATTTTCACGTTAATGTGGCCCCTAATCACGCCAAAGGCGAAACAAGAGGACAATACTGTTCTTCTGGCTTTAAGAGTCGACAAATTGTCAAAAGCTTCAATTTAACTACATAAGGAGGCATGATTTGGTAGTCATCAGGGCTATAGAGGACTCTAAAAGCAAACAACAAGAATTGTTTTTGGACTGATTCTATTCTAACATGATGAACTCCAAAAATTAGGTTCCATACATTACTGGCATATTTTAGTAATGAATATCGTCGCAGCAAATTATATACAGACAAACCTATTCGAAAAGTTCAATTAATCCTGCAAAAATAGTCATACATCTCGCAGATGTATGTTTTTAAATTGGTTGTCATATAGTTAATATATTCTTTTAATTTTAAAGGTTTTTTGTGGACACATTTGTTGAGATTCGAAGCGGCGAATAAGTAGACTGTGAGGCGGTGCATCATATATTTATCAAGACGCGAAAAAACACTTGCGCGTAGTATGTCTCGCAGACGCACATTACATTTTTTCGTTGTTGGGAGGTGGAAATCTTCAAAAGATACCGATTTGCTCCTGCTTCTCGGCATGTCGGATTTTTATCGACTAAAACCACACCCACCTCCTCCAAACCTCTCACTCCATCACTCATTGCTTGCACTGTCCGTGTACAAACTATTCCCTGAATGCTTGTTCATTTGCTTAGTACTTGCCAGACGATGTACATACATCGGTATAAGGGATAGTACCAGTTAATAATTTTTATTCAGAGTTCAATATTTGTAGAATAAATCTTAGCGTTCTTAATTATTCACCTTTGCAAGGTTAATATGATTCCTAATGTCTTGTTGGTCCATATTACCTGCATGTCCATCGTAAAAGTGTTCACATTCATTTATGAACCGAAACAAATCTTGAGGCAGTTTTCCATGTGCGATGAATTTCATCGAAAGCGGCCCGAATTTCTGTTTTGGCGAGGTTGAAGAACGTCTGCTTCTTGCGTTTCTTCCATCTCCATTTCAACTCCTCTAAATGAGCCTTAAATATCTGCAACAGTAGTTTCGTCATCGACGTTTAAAAATTCATTTAGCAGAATCGCATCGTTGATCAATCCGCTTGATTGTAAGTGGTTTGAAAAGTGTTCAACGAATTTATCGCTATTTTCTTCTTTAATGAACTGCTAAGAAAGGCCTGGTCGTGTAAAACATTTTGCAATTGTTGTTTATCCTACTTCATTTTGCCAGTCTCTTGATAGCTCTAAAATACGCAGTCTGAGATTAATGGCAGTGTCAACTGGTTGATCTTTTTCCAGCGCTGAAAGAAGCTTTTTTAGGATTTGCTTTCGATAGTGGATATTAAGATTATTTATAAGTTCCTGGTCCTTTGGATGCAGTTTCGAAGTTGTATTTGAAACGAAAACTACTAGCTATATGTTTTCCAACCTTTTTGTTGAACTGACGGAGGATGAGCAGGACAGTTGTCCACAAACAGAACAACTTTTTTTTTTGTTTTTTTCGTACTCAGTTTTCTGAAACTTGATTAGTCATGCAGGATTTTTTTTATTGGATTCATAATCAACTTGCAGAGAGATTTAACACCTTTCAAACATCTTGAATGCTTTTGCCTATTCAATTTTTTCTTCGTTATTTTGTGGCGGAAACGATAACAAAACGCAATAAATTTTCTACAATTTTTTCTTAAAAAAAACGAAGCAGAAAGTTTTGTATCGTGAAAGAATTAGTTCACGTAAAATAATCTTCTTTCACGTAAAATAATCAACTTATTTGCATTGCGCAAGGAATGCTGATGTTCGGGTGCTGCAGACCCTGATCAATGAAGAAAATGATGAGTCACACTATGTTTTTCCTGTACGGCAGTTTAAAGTTTTTTCAACGTTCAGAGGGGGAACGGGTTTTTTTGTCGTTGGGAGGTGGAAATCTTCAAAAGATACCGATTTGCTCCTGTTTCACGGCATGTTGGAGAAGATTTGAAGACTTTCACCTTTCAACGTTGAAAAAAAAGTCTTGATGACTCCTTGATCCAGTGGTGAACGGGTTTTGGTTTGATCGTAACACCTCTCACCGTTATATTGTCGGCATGGGTGTTCTTTTTATTCATTCAACCTGATTTTGGATTTGGATAATAATAATAATGGTGTTTGCCGTGTCCATGCGTGTAGTCGAGTCCTACTCTGGTTTTTGTATTAAAAGATTCTATAAACAATGGGTAACTGCAATTAGAAACCGGAAAAGAAAGCCGCGAAAGACTTGTTCCTTGTTCAATTTTTGGAATTAATTTTTATTCAGCGCTAGCCGTGAGGCACGAGACATTTCTTCGTGTAGTAGTCATGATGACTAACTGGAACGACTTCAGTAGAAAAATCGGCGTCTTTGATTCATTTTCCACAGTAAAAAGTCGTTTGTTTTTCATTGAAATTGAGCAGTAGGAGCATCGTTGTTACAACGAACACAGAGTGGTGCTCATGAAAGCACAACAAACGAAAGTTCAGTATCAGAACGAATTTTAAGCTAAACCAAAATGTTGTCTAACCATTGCGTCCTTTCAATGATCAAATTCGTGACTTGCATGTTGATTAAAATATATATTCTAATCTTGCTCATAACTGGAGCTTAATTCAAGCTCAATTTAACTCAACAAATACAATTTTTAAATAGCTAAATATGGATTCGTTCTCACAAATTTCAATGGATAGCGAGAACAGAAGCCCGAGAAATGTATATGTGGAAGTAATTGTCGACTCAGTCATTCAACCAGTAGAATCGAAAAATAACACCGCCAGTGAAGCAGCCAGTACGTCGGTGGACCCTAAAAACACTGTTACTGGTGTAGTATCAGACATTGAAGACGACACCGACGACGAGGAATCAGAAAGTATTTCTAGTAGATCGTCAATTCCGTCGCCCACTGTAAAAGTAGCGGGGATATTGTCTTCCACGACTATAGAAAAGGGTGAAACGCCATCGTCTGATGAACAGAAGATGGCAAACCTAAAGCTAGTTTTAAAAAAGTCTCCAGAATATCAACTTGTTAATCCGTCTATAACTCAGGGCAAAAATATGTCTAACAATAAAATATTCTTAGTAACATCGGTGTCAAATGTTAACACATCTCAAAATTATTCAACTGCCAAATATTCAGTAGCGGCAAGCGATGTGAAGTCTTCGGCGGCGTCAGTTTCTACTAATAAATTGATCGAAACAAACGAGTCATTATTGGGAGGTGAAAGCAAAGATACCTTGAAGCTAGAAGGGTCGAAGCAAGCCAACGATTCAATCAAGCCGATGCAAACTTATGGGAAAGTTGCCACAACAATATTGGCAGACACGGACGAACAGAAAATTGATACAGGAAGAATTACTGCGGAGACAACAAACGACACTGCTGAAATCGAGCTTGCCAGCTCGGAAATCGAGTCGAAGACGAGCACTCCGCAAATTTCGCGTGAGCTGCAGCAACTGCAAAAGACGGTGAACGAGTCTAAGGTTTTATCAGAATATATTAACGATAGTATGGGTAAAAGTCGGAAGACTAGGAAGATGCTCGCCTTAAAAGGAAGCGACACTGAAGGATCGCCTGTTCTGCAGCCAATACGATCAAGGAGCCGAAGCCGCAGCAAACCGCGTCTCGACTCGCCTACAGATAACGTGGAAAAATTTGGCCGGTGTCCATCGGAGGATAAGATATCGAAAAGGCAAAACATGCGCTCGCAAAATAGTGAATTTGTGCAAAAACACATGAAATTCCTCAATAGCCTTCAAGGGGACGAAGGCTCCGATAATTCTGATGGCGAGACATCAATAACGGATGGCAAGTCCTCATCTCATTCGATTGCCGAGCATCAACATCAGAACGTAGCTAAGCGGGACTTGCACACACCACCCAAGGTAAATTGATTTTTCAAAAACAAAATGCGAGGTGAAATGCTAAATTTGTGTTTAATAATTTTTGCAGGAGGGATGGGACATGTTTTGCTTCAAATGTCACTCTGGAATGGATTTGATTGCCTGTTCGAGATGTGTTCGTTCATTTCATGCGAAATGCGTGAGAATTGCGTCGCCTGCTAAGACGTCCACGACATGGGTGTGTCCAGAATGTATTGCTATTGAGAATTCTTTAAAGTGCTCTTCTTCAAGGTAGCAAAAGTGTTGTATATGAAATTGTTATTTAAAAAACGCTCCACTTTCAGGTCCGTGGATAACTTGAATCAACTACTGCAGTTTGCATTGAAGAGGATGAAACAATCGAAGGGGGTAAGTATTGTTAAACGGTAGTGATTTTTTTATAGATAAGAATTGGTTTTGTTCTTATTATTAATGCAATTATAATATATGTATGTGGCTTTGCAAATAGATGTAAATACATATTCACAGAGCCTCCCAAAAAAGCATCGAAAGAAACGTTGTTATTTCCAATCGTAAAGAAATATCGGTAGGGATTGACTGCTTGCCAGAAAAAATTACGTCTTCGATAATTTTCCTAAGCTAATCAAAAGGCATTCGCATTGTTCGATTCAAGCCGTTTTAGAACAGCGTAGCTACAATTAGTGTTTCTCTAATAATTGCCACAGTATGCCGATGGCATTTCGTTGTCAAGCCGAATTCGTCCGATGAATGGGTAAATTGCGTGTTACGCTCTCTCGCGAAAGTAGCACTTCGCTAGCCAACTCAATCCGAAACTGTTTCCACTTCACATATGTGTAAATGTGTGACCTAAAAATAAAAAAAAAACACATTCGACAAGGCGAGCGAGTCGGGAGAATGAATAAGCAAGTTAATGCGAATGATTAGTCAGCATCTGATAAGCAATGACTCTGAACTGAAAAGTGTGGGGTATATAAAATTGGAATGATGTTGAATGCCGGAGAGAAGATAGGAGGATACCATGTTGATGTGTTCGTCTAAATTGCTGTTGCCTCAGTCATATAAACGTTTCGTTGATGGTATGCGCGTATTGAATTTTTGGTGAAGATGAGGGATTTAGACGTTGATAGGATTTAGTCGTAACTATAGTTTAATTGGAACTATAGTTACGATTAAATGCATGAATTATCGAGCAGGAAATTAAAATGATTTCTACAAATTAAAATCATCAGGAAACGTTTAATATGTATTTTGTAATCTAATTAACAAATTTAGACCAGTAGTCAGCCGAATGTTTACGATGTTTTAATGTGAAAAAAGACACAAATTTTCTTTGCTTCACGATTGCTGTTGATGCTCGCAGACAATCTTCTGTAATTTCTTCATTTTTACTACTGACTAGTTAGATCAAATGCTTTATATTCATAGTTTAAAAAAATCCCTTCAGACAGCGTTAATATTTTGAAATTAAACATTTTATTATTAGTTTGAATTGTTCCTCAATGGCTTCAATGACGAGGAATATCCAGAATTTTCAAAATTCATCATTCATCCAGTCACACTTGAAATGTTGCAAAACAACATTGAAAAGAAGATATACAAGTGTACGGAGGAATTCGCCGTCGAAGCCAAATGGATTCTGCATAATTGTTCAGTGTATTTCGGCAGTAAGTACCATAAATTATCGGCAAATCATTGATAAGCAATATAAAATTGTATTGCAGATACTTCAAAAATTACAAATCTCGCTAAAGGCATCTTAAAAGTGTGTCGCCAAGAAGTCACGGAAATTGATACGTGTCCTGAGTGCTATTGTAATGCAAACACCAGGAAAGATTGGTTTATCGAGGTGTGCTCCAAGCCGCATATGTTACTGTGGGCAAAATTGAAGGGTTTTCCGTATTGGCCAGCCAAGTCAATGGGAAGTAACGGAGCAGTGGTAAATGTACGTTTCTTTGGAGATCATGATCGCGCCTATGTGCCGGTCAAAGAGTGTTTTCTCTACTCTGAAAATGACCCTAATCCGCCAACGAAACAAAATAAGAAGAGTATTAAGGAATGCATAAAGGTGAGTGCTTTGAACATTTGTTATAATATGTGATCTTAAAAAGAATGAATATGGAATAAATAAATAATGAAAAATTTATATCATCTCATTTTCACACAGGAAGTCGAAATTCACATTCGAAAAATCACGACAAAATTCGGCAGGTTTGTTTATCCACCATTCCGCACGGTCTACGATCCCAGCAAGGAGCTCCTGCAACTGGAAATGATGATTCCAGGCATTACGGAGTCCATTAAAACTGTCGAAAAATCGTTCAAACCTGCACTGACTTATAAAATAGTCAAAACTGCTGACAATCATTTGTCAATCGTCAGGAAAGAAAAAGATAAAGTTGAGGATGTAATGAATGCCAGTCCGATCCCAATAAATACTCCAACTGCAGTGTCCGCACTCATTGATACTGAAAAAGTTTCGAAGTTGAGGGCCAAATCCACAGATTCTAGTCAATCGAACAAGGAGGTGCCTAGTATTTGCGGAACAGGCGCGGACACAATAGCAGGTCAAGAGAGTTCGACAGAAGTAAAAGTGGCAGAGAAAACTGTAGCGCCTATGAAGATACAAGAGCGGATTAATACCGAATCGACAACAAAAACGTATGAAATAGTCCCAAAAATAAGCGATCCAGAACAAGCGAAAGTGACTTCGGTTATTTTGAAAAGAAAATCCGATAATTGGAATGCAGTGACAGTAACAACACTTAAAAAACCGAAACTGGTAGCCGAAGCGCCTGAAGAGAATACACAACCGAATAAAGAATTGAGTTCCGGTACTCTGGATATCGTTTCGGCCAGTTCGATTGCGACCAAACCGATCCAAACGATAAAACGGAAGCGTTCGCGAGAAGATGCAGTTGCAAAACCGCAGAAACCCAAACTAGACGAAGGTAAAATACCTCCTTTGGCACCGCTCACGCCACCCTTCGTGATCTCACAAATGACCTCGCCACCGCCGATACATCCATCCGCAAATTGTCTTTTACCTGCCAATACAAGTCTGAACTCCACTGTAACAGTTACAATAACACAATCTCCGGCGTTGACATCAGTTGCTTCGAATGATTCGTCCGCCAACAAATCGGCATCCGTAGCTTTGAGTACAGTGCTGAATTTCGAGAACTCAGAAATAAGTATCAAACGCCTACCAAAAAAGCAGCCCGCTGCTCAGTCAGCAACTACATCTCAGGTCAGCAAAGAAAAAACCGATACTGTTACTCTTTCTAATAATCAAAGAGAATCTAACGCGAAAATCATCGAGTTGTCTAAGGCGATAGAAAAGGCGATGGACAAAGCGAGCGTGAATCGCAATCAGGAGACCAATGCGAAAGGTAATGTAGCGAAGAAAATGTGTGAGCTGATTCCTTTCACCGAGATTAAGAGCGAGACACCTGATGTCCAGGATGCTAGTTTGGAATTGGTGGAAGTTCGTTCAAAGACAACGACGCCAGAGCAACCGGCTTCGAGTAATCCTAATGGAAATGCTATCAACGAAGAACTAAACAACAGACCTGTGCTTGTAAAAACGGAAATTATGTCGGACGAGGAAGAGTTGTCGAACGCAAGCCGATTAGAGGAAAATGGCGATTGCGAAAGTTCGCCGTCAATTAGCAAATCTTCGGATGTGAGAACTACAGCAAAAATTTTACCTCAAGGTCATGTAGCGATTCAAAAGAATGCAGCTGTTCAAAATAAAGCAGGTAAGAAATGAAAATTAAGTAGAAATGTATTTTATTCAAATAAATTGTCGAATGTCGCGTTTTACAGCTGGAAAACCTGAATCGAAAAAGCAACGAGCGAGGAAATCATTCCCTAATAAGACCAATTTTAATCCAGTCGCTCTTGCAAATGCATCCAGTGCGCCAGGGATAAAGCGGCCAGCAATGCCGCAGTCGCTTTTGCCCCAAAACAATGGGATGGTCTATATTCCGGTTGACCCAAAAACGTCGGCAGTATCAATGCAAGTTCTGACCTCGACGCCTACGTCATCAGCACCTGCCAATTCCAAGGAAATGCTAAACTCGAATGTGGCAGCGACAGCCACGATTCCGATTTCGTGCAATCCTATTCTTGCCGGAAATGCAATGAGCACGTCAATGACAGCGCTTTCCTCAACAATATTAACAACGTCGCTACAACTACCGATAGTCTACTCCACGATTCCCATGCCGTCGATGAACGGGCCTGGTAGCAGTCAGCCAAATGCGTCTGCAGTGCAAGTGACTTGTTCGGTGCAGCCGAATACGCCTGCAACATCGGAGCAGCATATGCTGTCTGGCTTCGTCACACCTACGCTTGCATCCGCCATCACGGATGCAATCGTGAAGGGACCGCCGAAACTGATGGCCAAGCCTGCGGGCCCCCTTACATCTGATGGTGATTTTGTTTTCCCATCTGAAGCAGGACCTGTCTCCAAAATGCTCATGGAAAACGCTCACAAGGTAACTCTAAAAAAATGTATACTGGACGATACTAATCCATCGCACGCAACTGATGGTGATATTTTTTTTCGATTGATGCTGAAGCTTGGCAAGTTGTGTCGCTCATCGTTCTCCTTTGCTTTCAGATGACTGATTTCTTTCGATCAGTGATAGAAGAAACATTAAATGATATGTCGAAAAACCAAAATCTAGAAGCGAAAGTCAAACTTCTAGAACTAGAGTTGGAGAAAATGAAGTACACCCACGAGAAGGAGGTAGCCGAACTGAAACACAATACGGACTTGATGCTATGCGAAATGCGTAAAAGTTTGGAAACCGAAAAAACGCGACTGGTCGCGGGTACTCGAAAACAATGCGAGTTGGAGAGAATCAGAGCCGTGGAAGAGGCGAAGACGAAACAATGGTGTGCGTCGTGTGGGAAGGAGGCGCAATTCTATTGCTGTTGGAACACATCCTACTGCGATTATCCTTGTCAACAAAAGCATTGGGCTCGACATATGAATGCTTGCGCGCAAAAGGACAACAACGATGCCAATGTAGGTTGACATCATGCGTTGTATTGATGTTATATAATAATTTTTTTTGAATAATTTTTACAGGCTCAGCGAGTCGGTGTTAAGATACCGCCCTACAACGTGAAAGAGCGACAAAATAAATCAAAGGAATCCGCTGCGCAGAAATTGGCACCGAACACACTTACTCGAGCACAATTTCCAGCGACAATTCGAAGCCCGGCTCCTACTACCATGAAGAGAATAGTAAGTGGTGAAAACATATGCATTAGAAGCTCATTATAACGCGCTAAAAGGGGCTAACAGTTGTCCGTTCAAATGAAAGTCCGATTTATATCAAATGTTTATCAAGGGATGCAATGCAGCTGCTTGTACGCCAGTGAAGTTATAGTAGTTAGCCTTCAACATAGAATGAATTGACAGAGATGTGTTGGTGTACACTGCATTAATCTCTAGAACCAGTGGCACTGCGTGGAGTTTCGGAGAGTGACTCGTCTTTTAAACTGTCCGTTATAATGAGAATCTTCTGTACATCTAACTGCGGCTTAAACAAGTTCCCGAAAAATGTCAATTTCATCGTATTACATGCTATGCGCATATTTCCTTCCTCTTTGTGGAGATGTACGAAAAACAGAATCAATAGCGCCTTTATTGTAAATCATTGTGCATTTGAACAGCAATGACAGTAGTGTGTTTGGAAACTAGTTTCTGTGCTAATTTTCCTCTTCCGTTGTATTGTGTGTTGCATAATATAACGGAAAAGGAAAATTATGTAATTATTATATTCGTAAGTATTAATGAGCTATTTTAATCGTACTCTAGATAGTCCCAACACAGACTCCACCTCGTTACACCCTGATAAACGGTAGCGAATGCAATTGGAGCGTTGTCCCAACACCGCAATTTCAACGTGTGTTTCCAACAACCGGTATCATCATGTCCGACAGCAGCAATAAGCCATTGCCTACATCATCGATGAGTCTTCTGCGCGCTCCAAAAATGTGATAAGTTTACAGTTGAGAAATTTAATATTTTGCATTTGCACAATGAATGTCATCCACAATTATGTACATACATAGAGATATGTTCTTACTTTCATAATCTGAATAATAGAGATTAGAATAGAATAGAAAAGACGCACTTGAGTGCGACAGCGTTAATTATCGGAGCACTAACAATTGAAAATTGTGCTTGGATAAATTCCTTGGAGTTTTAAGAATAAAACAAGCGATAGAGTGCGCTTGAAAAAGCACAGTACAGTTGTATTTATTATTAGCCACAAATATTGATAAGTTCACATCATGAATTTGTATAAATGTAAAGTGAATGCACTACTCTCTACAATATTTTTACTTGCATATGATATGAATAATTTCTATTTTAACTATACTAACTAGACGAGAATGAACAGTAAATCTGTATATAAAGAAGTTATCAATTAGAGCAACGAAGCTTACATGGAATTTCAATTTAAACGTGTTTTATTTTTCTTAAAAATTATGGAGGATGAAAAGAAAGTTAAAAAGACAATTTCGAAGTTGTTTACGATGTAAGTATTAGGCATTGGCTAGAACATTGTCAGCTCTGTAATAAGTTCTTTGTGTTTCAGCAGATTAAAAAATGTTTTTGAAGATGAAAAAGTGATCGAATTTTTCAAGTGGCTTGCGATCTCTGCAGTTATTTCTAGGTGAGAAATTTTATTTTGATATGATGCGATTTTTTCATTAGTACGAACCAAGAGTGGTCAATTACCAATATGGAAATTGTAAAGAGACTGCGTTCAGGTAGAATACATTTTAACTTTAAATGTGTCGTCCAAAACTATTGGAACACATGTGTTGGTAGACTAAACGATTTGGCGAAGTCATCCTTAACTGTTAATGGCTTACATTTTTCAGTTCATCAGGAATTAATTTGAACATGTTCATCGTTGACTTTGTGCTGGCGAGCGTTTTGAAAAAGAAACGATACACCAAGAAAGTGAGTGCCACCCGTTCCTTATTATTATTTTTTCAACGTTGGGAGGTGGAAATCTTCAAAAGATACTGATCAACTCCTGCCTCTCGCCATGCCGGATTTCCATCGACTAAAACCACCTCCGTCTCTCTCCTTCAATCACTCTCCATCAAATTTTCAGTAATTCTCCGTATTTATATTTCAGTTCATAGTATTTCCCAAACAATAAGAATCGGTATACGAGATAGTACCAAATTTGTAAGTTTTAGTGTCCTTTTAGTTCGATTAATAATTCAGAATATACGTATATAATTTTATTTTATATTGATTTCATGTTTGGCTTTGATTTGAGTGGAGCTGATTGTAATTGTAACTTACTTCGAATGTTGGTCTTGCGAAAGGTAATTTTTAGTGTCGTTTTAAAGGAAGTTGGGTTCGCTATGTTTTTAATTTTATCCGGTAGTATATTGTAATAGTTAGCTGCTTTGTTGAAGGAGTCGTCTTTTACCCGATCAGTTCTGGCAAATGTGATAGCTATATTATTCATGTTTCTCATTCTGTAAGGGTTTTTTCCGCAATTCAATCTTATTTCATAATGCTGTATTCATCACGGTGTAAATTCTTATGTATGAATTAAGCTCGTTCCATAGAAATCATGCCTTGCAAATTTAATTTTTTGGCTGTTTTATAAACTTCGGCGGTTGGAGCTAGCATAGGAAGATTGTAAATGGTTTTATACGCCTTGGTTACAAGTCTGGAGACGATAATGAGGTTACCTTTAGAAGTTTGGCTACAATTCAAGATGCCGTAAGACATTTTGAAAAGGAGTTGCGCATACATTATTTGAATTTTTTTTTCTTTGGAAAGAAGTAGAATCTACGTAGAAGACCAATGAAGACAGTCAGTATTTTTCTTAGATCATTTATGTGTGGAGTCCACGTTAGTTTCTCGTCTATTAGTAGTCCTAAATATTTTATTTGTTCTTGTCTCTGGAGGGTTGTGTCATTGATTTTTAAGTGTGGTTGTATGTCAGTCTTGTTCTTTTGTTTGAAAATAATATATTTTGTTTCCCCTGCGTTTATTGCCAATCTGCTTTGTAGAAGCCAATACGAATAATTGTCCAGGTCAGTATTTTTTTTACCTGAGTATACGAGCACAGTGCCATCTGTGTACATAACCATTTTCGCAACAAGGTCTGCTTTTTTTATGGAGTTGATATAAAGTAGAAATAGTGTTGGTCCTAGAATCGAGCCCTGCGGAACATCTATGCTAATTTTAGCAGTTTTTCTTTTGACACCTCCAATTAGTGTATTTTGAAATCTATCCGTCAAGTAACTGTGTATTAATTTATTTGCTTTTCCAACAATTCTATATTAACCGAGCCTGAGTTTCATATGTAACTGTGTCGAAGGCTTTTTTAGGTCCACGAAAATTGCTGCAACGTAGTGGCGCTTATCCAAGTACTCGTCAGGAATGGCATAAATCGTTAATTTGTTTTTTTTCTATATCTCAGTTGAACAATTCAAAACCGATGGATAACGAATCGTCTTCGGTGCTAATAATTTTTCAAACCAATTCTTGTGGATGTTGGACCGCCCTCCCAGTCTTGCGTATCAGCCAGAATCGATGGCGTAAAAATAAGCCTCAAATAGTTCAAAGCTCAGTAGACCAACATCTGCCGTGCAGCTGTTCTGATAACAATTTTATACACAGGCCCCGTAGTACTCTAAATAAATGTAATCCATGAATGAGACTGCACATGATGACGATTGGTGTGGTGTCTGCGCAGAATCGATGGCTGGGCAACGACACGTGATAGACAATTTCACGTACGTAACAATGTCAAGTGAATGCCCAATATGTTTACGCTATTATTTATTGCTAGTTGGTGACCGTTTTACGGTGGTAGTCCCACAAGGTCTGAGTTATGAGTGCACACGACTCGATGGGGTTACTTGCTCGGCGAATCCGTGCTAGATAAGTAGTGCACGTATCCGAACCCCCGCCTTGGGTGATGTAATAAGATCCAACTCTGCTTCGTGTTTTCTGAGACGCGGCCTTATCGGCTGTTGCAGTCCACAGACAATCAGTTAATAATATACAATTGATTCGAAACGACGCGGCGTGGCGTCTCAGATTAATTACAGCAGCTTATGCAGTTCCGTCGCTCTAACCTATAAGACGACTTCGCAGAATCTTGTCCGACCACAAGGATCAGCTATTGTACAACCCCTAACGCGAAACTCGCTAAATCGCAGTGGGTGCCATGCAAGAATGGAAGAAGATCTCATTGATACTGTGCATGTTCGGCTTTCTGAGGGACATCAGACCCTCGGAGCCATTTGTCACGGAGTACATTCTGGGACCATGGCGAAATGTTACCGAGCAGCAGGTAACCCTTATGGATACCAACGAATGGATAGTTTAATGTTGAATTTTTTTTCGATTTTGTTCCAGCTCAACCAAGAAGTCTTCCCGGTATCTACATACAGTTATCTGGCGCAGCTCATATTGGTTTTCCTGATTACTGATTTCCTGAGGTGAGTGCTTGATGCTAGTGGCTTTTAATGAGTTGTCGTTTGTATAATAGCTATTGCTTAGCAATCGGTACTTTTTGTGCCGGCGATGATAGCTGAAATTGAACTATTGAAAAGTAAACATGTTCGCGGAACCTATTTTCAGTTGAGCTTACTTCCTACTTGTTTTGCATTAGATCAATTTGCGAATACTATCGGAAATATCAATAAATTTTTCAAATATTACGCATCACATTGGACAAAGGACACATAGCGTGCCGTGTAATGGATTAGTTCTTATTAAAATACCATGTTAATAACGTGAAACGCGTTGACGATGTATTAAACAAATTAGAGCATATTTTTATGAAAGTCATCTCAGCTTTCTAGTTCCACACGAAGTATTGATAGTATTTTAATGTTCTATAAATATCCCAACTCAAAGTAGCAAGAAGCGATGCAAAATAGATTAGCTTAGGTTGTATTGCTGACATCGATTCGTACCTCTGCAAAGTATATTATATACCGTCTTTGGGTATTGGAGAAACGAGAATACGATGCCAAACAATATCAACACTAAGCATCTCAGAAAACTGCTTGCAAATAACGACGATATTCACGAAGAGAATTCTAAAAAACTAGAGCTTATACGATTGCCTCGTTGATGCAGCAGCAACATCGTATCTTAGTGGGCTGGGTCGTCTTTCAATTAGTACGGTCAATAGAGAAAAACCTATCATAAAGGCATATTTAAAAATGAATAGAATGAATGAATGGAATGGAGTTGGCGAAAGCAATGTGATGCATTGGAATCAAAAAAATATTCAATTAAAACAGGATGGTTGTGGTGTTACAAGATGAAGACCATCAGGTAAAGAATATCCTAGGATCCGCCAAAGATAAAAAACTAAGACACGAACTAAGTGGAATTTATAAGGTGAAAAAACCTACATAGGACAAACCAAGCAACTAGTGTCGTCTGTACAATGGGACGAGCATGTAAGAGATGTGAAACTTGCGAGGAAGAACAGAAGGGACTCTGTGTCGCTGAAGTCAATGGTAGCCAGTCAGGCAAATCGTTGGGGATGAACACAACATAGGCTGGAACAATATAGCGTTGATTCAAGAGGGAACAGATTGCAGGAAATTAGAAGCACATGAAAGTCTTGCAATTTGTGAAGGAACCTGAAGATCGAAGATGGAACTACGATGTGGGAAATCTGCAATCGAAGCTACTTAGGTCAATAGCAAAGGAAGGAGGAAATCGGATGAGAAAAAATGGCTGAACGATCTCCAAAGAAATAGTATCGCCTGTGATTGAAAATCTATCTGCCAGGAGGGGTCATACAATTAATTAATTGAGATATGTTTCCCGTTCCTAAAAAGATTGCAATTAAGGATTGTAATTAAGTTCTAATTTTGATACCTTTTCTCTTTGCTGAGGTCATGTGATATATATCTATGGCTGCATTGAATTAGTGGTCAAATGTACTGAAGAAAGGCACAACTGGTGCTCGAAATACGTATATACAAATATAAAATAATAAATCGCGTGTAAGTAAACACGACAGTTTTGTTTTTCATCTACTTATGGTGTTATATTGTGGGCGTGTTCCGCTGCAGCTGCGACCAGGAAATCAAATAAGTATTGATGGAAGCACAGATTGAATCTGTACATACTTGTTCAAGAATGGTTCGTGTAGTATATATTTCTAATCTGAATTTCCGTCCACAATCGTCAGATTTGAATGATATAGACAATTTGTGGAAAGAACTGAAAAAACAGAGTAATCAATCAAGGTTATAGCCAAAGTGATCTTCAAAAGATTTTTTCGACTAATGAAACCGAACCTTCTCTGAAATCACCAACATCCTGGTTGAATTGATGCCGCCTATTAGATTATAGGCAGTTATTAACAGGTTGCTTGCCATGGGGGTCACAGGTGACCGACTTTTCGGTACTCCAATGGCACCGTGAGGGTAACCGGTGACCGGAATGTTGAAAATGTTACTAAGTGTTCATGGAGGGAGGGGGGTCTAGCAAATTGTCATGTAACAAAATGTAAAATTAGTTAAAATAAGTTGAAAGTTGTTTATCTTCATATTTTTTTAATATTATATGGAAAATAAAAAAGTGCTTGTGGTTAAAAGTATTTACATTGCTAATATTTTGTGATAAAATATTCAAAAGACTGAGGGGGTACGATGAATTCGTTACGTAATAAAGAAGGAGGGGTGGTGTCTTTGAAAATGTTACTAACATAACTGTTATATGGGGAGCTAAAAGTCTCTAAAAATTGCGTTAAGTAATATATGGATGGCACCTTTGCATTTTTGAATGAAACTCGTGAATTCATCTTAACAGCAGTTAACATGATAAAGCGAACACCATTGTCGAAATTAATAATCTGAAAAGTGGTAGCTATCGATCCTGGAAGTAGTCAATTTTTGTGGGCTTCAAATTTAGTTTTTATTCATTTTGAAATATTTGCTATTTAAAAATTATATGGAAGAAAATTCAGTTAAAAGCTCTATATTAGAGATGAAGACAATGATTATCTTAAAAATGAGGGTTTTTTTGAAAATTTCGAATCAAATTTTTTCGCTGAGCTCTGTTTATTGGTCATCTGATAACAATTGCATCAGTTAGAGCAAACTCGGGAGATTAATTTTTGATAAAATGCAATTGCTATTAGCGAACAATGAAAGGCAAAAATAAAAACTTTTATACAAACGGCAATAATAAAAATTACGATTGTCGCAGATAAGAAACTTGGCAAATATTAGAATACTTTATTTTATTGCTGACGAATTAATTGTCGCTTGACTGCATTTGATTGTTCTTAGATATAAACCATTGATAATAGTGATGGGATGTTGCGGTATTATCATCTGGAGCATGCTACTATGGACAACATCGATTCTAGCGCTGCAAGTGTTGGAATTTTTTTATGGCACCTACATGGCTACAGAAGTTGCATACTACACATACATGTACACGAAAGTCGAAAAAATAAATTATATTCGGGTAACATCATACACAAGATCGGCTATGCTGATAGGAAAATTAGCCGCAGGCATTGTTGGGCAAGCGTTAATTTATTTTAGCGTAATGAATTATCGAGATTTGAATTATATAACGCTATCAGGTGAGTGTGGTTCTTTTTTGCTATCTTTTCAGGAGAGATAAAAACAGTTTAATTTATTAAATACTAATTGCTGGCATTTGAAAGCTATTGATGCGAACCTGAAGGCTTTGTTAAATCACGTTCATTTGAACATTAAACTGCCTCGTTATTGCCACCAATTGTGCAAAAAAACGGACTGCTAATAAATTTTTCTATGTACATGTTATTTCAAACATTTCTAATCTAAACGTAATGATCAAAATAATATTATTCGTTAGAAGTGGTTTCCGTGTATTCTTCAGATTTTTCATGTAAGACATATAAGCTTAAGCACTGATGCTTACTACGGATGAAACGGTTACATTTCAATTAATTTATTTAAGGATACTTTTCGGACATAGCGTTACAGTTCAAATTTCACTTCAAATTATAATTCGAACGCAAAGAAACTGTAGGGAAGATTTGATTGATAGCAAAATATGTTTGGGACAACAGTGAGGCAGCTTTGGAGCTGACTCGATAACATATTAATGTGACTAGGTTTCTTGCTTCGAAATTAGCTAAAGTAACTATGTATAAGTTAAAAAACGAACAGAATTGAAGAAAATTAGTTTAATGTAATTTCTCTCTCTCTCTCTCTCTCTCTCTTTTTCTCTGTGTCTCGAATTTAAGACATAATATTAAAAATGCTTTTTATCAGAGAAAACCGGAATAAGTTCCAATTGATTTTTTTTCGGTAGCACAAATTTTAGCAACAATATGGGCGTTCTTCCTGCCAAGTACAAAAACAAGCTTGTATTTTCATCGGCAACGCGATGACGTATTAAAAGATGAAGGAAAAGCTGAAGGATCAGAAACAAAAATGGGAAATATTAAACAAGCATTTCATCTCCTTTGGCAACATTTTCGTAGTGCCTATACGAATTCGATGGTATTACAATGGAGCTTATGGTACATAGTGAATTTATGTGGCTACTTGCAAGTCGTCAATTACATCCAAGTATTATGGAAGACTATTGAAAGTGATCCGGAGGTAGTATGATTGCATGGAAATGTTCGTTACAGCATACTCTAATTGCTGATGTATTTTAGGTGGTGTGGAACGGTGCAGTAGAGGCGATACTAACACTTTTAGGAGCTGGACTATCTATAGCAGCAGGCTACATATTCACAGCGAAAACCAATCCACGTGTCAGCTTGTTCGCCTTGGCGTTGCTCTCGATTATCGAAGGACTATTTTTATTGTTGACCTCATGGACAACAGTTTTGTATTGGTCCTATGTTGGATACGTGTGTTTTGGTGCTCTTTTCACGTTCTCCGTAACTGTATCGAGGTTGTTTTAAAACTGAGGCAATCGTGGTGGTTTTGATACTGAATATAATTAATTTTCAGCTCAGAGGTATCAAGACACTTGCACGAAGAGAGCTATGGACTTGTATTTGGATTCAACACATTTGTGGCACTCATCATGCAAACTATTCTCACTGTTATTGTAGTGTCTAAGCAAGGATTCGCGTTCGATGTTATAACTCAATTTTCTGTTTATGCTTTTTACTTTTTAATTGTAGGCTTAGTCTATACAGTAGGTGTACTTGTTATTTATATTCGGGAAGCTATCAATCCAAATAAGGAGCTTGAGTTGTGTGAAGAATCGTGATATTAATGTTGATATTATGCTAGAAATGACTTGAAGTTGCTAGTTTTTGGAAAGATAGTGAACTTTCATAATTTTCTGGATGTTGATTTGCGGGTCAAATACGTCCAGCGCCTCGAAAAATTAGGCTCGGGAATCATTTTTTTGCAAAGATGTATCTAATAATGTATAGAAAAGTATATCTTCTTTATTGGTTCCTAAAAAACTGAAAGAAAACGAAGTTTTTATGATGAAAACGTTTTCATTTTTATAAATGTAAGAGAGAAATTTCACGTGAATAACGCCCAAAAAATTAGAGGCATTTTTTTGTTCGAATAAATAAACAAAAACAAGACCTAGCTATAACTGTTACCTTTCAGTAAGAGAATCTTTTGGTAGTTTTCAAATCCATCTATCTATTTTCAATACATCGTTTCCAATCTTAGAATGAAAATACCGCCTCCTGGTCTGCATCATAACATCATTGAAAATAGATGGATTAGAAAAGATGGCAAAAAGTTTCTTGTAATAGAAGGTAACAGTTGTTTTTGTTTGTAAAATTCAACCCATGATAGAAATTAAAAGAGAAAAAAAAATAGGCTCTACAAAAACAAAAAAAGCAAAAATATTCATGAAAAACTTTCTGACCGCGCCGAGAAAAGTTGTTTAAAAATAAACACATTTGAAGTGTGGAAATTACCTGAAGCGCGATCAGAATTCACAGCGCGGTTAATTCGCTGTAACTTAAATTTTTAAATCACTTTTTTACAAAAGTGTCTGAAAAGTATACTGATTAATATTAAGTGAGGAAACAAAAAAAAACAATTGCTGGAAAGTTCTGCAAACTATTAATTTTGAAAGCTTTTCCATAAACACACTTTTTTGCAATGTTTCATTTTTGAATTGTTTGTAAGTGAAAATAATCACATTTGTTCGCAATTTCAGAGTTTGTTGAGAGTTTTCCTAGGCTCCCAATGGCTGGCCATGATCATATTTTATTTATCGTTATATTTTTCTATAATTAGAACAAATGAAGGCTATAATCGTGTTGTAGTACGAATAATAGCCGTCATACATATCTACAAATCGTCAAAAAATTAAATGGTTACAGCCGTCGTGTCCGGCAATATGTTTAAAAATCAATTGAATGTCCAGTTTAGTTTCATCATTTGAACATGAATCTTACGTAGAATTTTTTTGGATTGAAATATAGTAATTTTAAATCCAATTGAATAAATGCAATGTATTTGCAATCCCGCGATGAAAGTTCTCAAAGCGATTGATAATAGAATTAAATACTAAAACCGTTGTGGAATAATGTAACTACAACATATGTACGTGATTCCGTGATTTATCTAAGTTGATTTTTTAAATGTTTGGCCTTTCCTACGAATACACTATCAGAAAGCCAATTTATTTATTTTTTCATCATTTGATTTAAAGGCGGAACACATGTTGATCAAAAATAAATCGGGTTCGTAATTTATTTTGGAAAAAATGTTATTAAAAAAAAACTTTTTATCAAAAAAAAATTAGTTTATAAGTAGAGTCCCCAGCATAAGGAAGTAATACCTCAAATCAATATTTTCCACGTCGCTAAGCGCAATATGTTATTGTGGAATGAACAATTCAGCATTCATATCTGAGGCTAATCCTGAAATGATGCGAAAGTTTTTTTTATAAATATATTATAGTAAAAAGAAGTGAAAACTCTAAACATTTCACAAATAAACGCTTTGAACTAGTTGAAGGACATATTTTTCAATTGGCAACTTCACCACAAAGCTATGCATGTCTTATTTTCGAAGGTTAATATTTTTTTCCTACTTGTGATAATTCAACAACAGCACGAAGACAAATTTAATTATGCAATTCGAAAATGTAGATTGACCTTACTTGATTGTCGAAAAAATGGTAAATTTCACTTATATTAATTACGACCAGCTTTTGATAACGTTGCTCAAGTTTTGCCTGAATTGAGTGAAAAAAATCTAGAAAAAAGCTTTTTAAGTTTGCTTTTTTTTACTCAAAAGCAAACTTAAAATGTGTTCTTATCTTTGACGATGACTGAAGCCGTAGTCTGCGCGTCGATTAAATTATTCGCCAGTTAAAGTTTGTTGATGGTGAATGACCGTTTGTCACATAACCAGTAGTACTCGAAACTTGGTATTCATCACCAGTGAAATTTTTTTAGGTTGTTCTTCGATGACCGAATTGCTGCTAGATTGAGAGGTAATTAAAAATTCAGTGTTTTGTGTAACCAATTCATTGATACTGAAATGTAATTGCTATTCTTAAATCGAAATTGGAAAACGACTTTTGAAAAATAAAAGTAAACAATTTGAGTCGTTAAACATTATTTAGAGTGGTTTCTTATCTCGCTTGTTTCATTAAAATGGTTGCCAGTATTACATGTAGCTGATAATTTGATTGGAAAGATATTCGATAATATTGCGTATTTTCTCGTTAAGAAAAATGTGTTTTTGTATCACAAAGCTATGTTACAACAAAATCTGGTTTGCTTATCCAAATAGAAAAAGTGAACAATATTAGCTTCATTGTAAGCCATAAAGGTTTAAAAACATAATTTTAAATGGCGTATTTATTAGGTGTTGTGGTAACTATTACTTCAGATCACTTCTCAACATTTAAAAGGGATGCGGAGTTTATTAAAATCCGAAGCGAATCGCTAATTATTCATCTATTTATTCTGCTCATTTAGGCTCAAATGACAGTTGGAAATCATTATTATATCACATAATTATAATTTAACATTTTTCATCTTATTTTCCTTCGGCGAAAGAAGCTAAAAATATGTTTTTATTGATATTTACGAATTAGAGACGAGCGGGCGAGCTGAATTTCAGCATCAATCCAGCTTTTGACTCAGAATCAATACAGCACAAATTCACTCGTTTCCTTATATTTAAATTTGAAATTACATATATGCCATATGAAGAGCGACTTTCCTTGCATTGTATTACAGAACGCCCTGCCAGATCTACTGACATACGTATTTAGCGTTCCATACGCTAGGACGGAGATTTTATTCCATTCGCCGATGTTCACCCGAAACCACAATAGTCTGCAACTTGGTACGTTTCCGTACTTACTCTACATCTACATATAAACAGAATGTAAAGCGTATCTTGTGTAATTAGTTTTACTTTGTTATACATTTCTTTTCTTTTTTGTTTAATCTCTCTTGTAATTAAGCTATATAAGTCTGTAAGATAAATTCATATTAAATAAATATGACCAACAATACAATAAAACATATTACATCTTCATTACTTTATCCTTTTTGTACTAAACACGCCTAAAATATAAAGACGTCGAAAACAAGGCAAAAGTACAAAATATATACAATAAAATTATTTAAACTAATGTGGAGGGTTTCGAGAGGGCTATTTATTTTGTAATTTTCGTTAGTGATATTAGGTGAATAATATATGTCCATACTGTGTAGCATCCGTTGATGGACTCATTTTTTGCATAGGCAGTGTTGTGCTGAATTTTTTTAAAGTCGTTTGTTTTACAGCATCGTTAAATGTAAATTTTCTAAATAGAAGTTTTACACAAATCCTACTCTGATTGACATCCAAGGCACAGCACATGATCATTCTACTGGATGATAAAAAAGTTAAATTAAGAAAACCGAATCGGTGCAATTCGTTAAAGTTATTTGGGGTGTTCAAATCTTATAAGGCAAAAAGCAAAAATTGCTTCTGAACTGATTCAAATCTGTCATTGTGAGTCTCAGAAGTCTGAATCCAGGCAATACATGAGTATTCTATCTAAAAGTGATCGAACAAGGGGAGTGTATAACGATTTAACTACCCAAACGTTCTTGAACTCCATAGCGCGGGGAAGTGTTAAGTTTCAATATTTTAAACACACTTTTAAGGATAATTTTTGAAAATATGGTAAACATACATTCATTTATAAGGAAAGGACATAATAGTGCAACATTTTAAGAGTCTACTGTAAGAATTTTGTGAAAAAATATTGTGAATTGAACAACTAACAGCAAATATTCGTACACACCCAAAAAACTTGCTTTGTAGTGATCATCATAACTCATTACTGGATCATCTGCTGATTAAAAACCAAAAAAAATAGGTTTTTTAAAGTAATTTTTCGAGGAAACACCAAGTGTATTTTTTCATTTATTGCTATTTCAATTTTTGGAAGCAAAAATCGACGATATATTTGAATTTATGAAAATTTATTGATAGAAATCGTCGAATTTGTTGTTTTAAAGTAAATTATAACAATCAAAAATTGTTACCTCGTGATTTATGTATAAAGTGTGTAAAATTTACGAAGGATCGGATAGGTTGTTTTTCAAATACAGTGATCACAGACTTTGAAATAACTAAACGCGTTTAAAAATTGATAATAATAGCGGAATTGATTGGAGAGCATATATTTAAAATGGCTGTATCTCCGTCAATTTTGCTGCGATCAATCTCACATTAACTAGATTGTAATGCAATGCAATGCGAAATATAAATGAGAATAATAACCTACCCCACTTAATAATGTGCCGAGCTACTTGTTTGCTCCAACTAGCATATTGTATATTCATTATAATTCTACAATGCCGTTGTTGAAGACAATTAACTAAACGTGTTGTTTAGAAAAACAGATAATTTTCAAAAGAATTCGGAACAATTTATCTTCATCTTCATGCTGAAAAGTGTTGTTGAACAAATCATTTTTTTTATCTGAGATGCACTTGTACCAACGTCAGCTGGTAATTCTAGCTCGATTTCACGTTCGTTTAGTCGGTCCAATTAGAAAAACTGCTTCAATTCGAAAAAATAATATTTTGATGGAAAGAATTGTGTTCGCATTGGCAGGACTGTTTCAGGTGCGTTCCCCAAGTATCGGTATCGATGCCACCAACGTCAATGCCGATACCATTGCAGCCCTGGTCGCAGCTTCAGGTTTCCGTGGCAACCGGAACTTCGGAATTTGGGAAGGGTAGGCGAACACGGTAAGTGGTGCTTTCTACTGTACGGGCACCTGGGGGTGCTCCGCAATGCTTCCATATCTAAATGTTCTGGTCATGGTATTGTCGGGGGTAACGTGCTAGACGGAAAGCAGCCAACCGACACAGTCATGACAAAAGGAAGTCGGGCACATACATGCTCGGTTGGAAGACAGGACGTCGTCGGTGCATGTCGCGTTGTGGTTCACATTTGTTTAGTTTACGGTGTTACCCCCCAGCCCACGTAAGTCCACCCTTAGTTTGTTCTTGCAAGCACCTTCCCGGGACGGCTGGAGTTATTTTGGTCGTCGTCGTCGGTGCGTGCTGACCGAACGGAGTGCATTTGTTCACATCAAACTCCTCGCGGCAGGGCAGCTTCCGCTCCTGCTAATGGGTCCTTGCCCCGTAAGTATGTAGTGTATCAGGGTCAAGAAGTTGGCCAGGAGCTTTCTCGCCGCGTTGCAGTTATTCGATAACAATTGTTGCGAGCGTGAGGTGTGCGGGGCTCGCGATTCCAATTGAACACGTGCTCGCGATTGGGGCGCTTGGCGTCCGGAACCGATCGCCGCACAACAAATTTTTTCCATGTGTGACGTTCGGAAGACGCGGAAGCGTGGCGCGAATCTGGAGATTTTAATTTAAGCAGCCGTGCTGTCGTGGGAGCCGGGGCTGAGGGGTGCTCCGCGTCGGCAGGCCAATCGGGGGGCCAGCTGGGATCATTTCGTGGAAGAGTCGGAATCTCGGTTATAAGAAATTCATGAGGCTAGAAATCAATAGCTCAGAACGCTCCATTCGCTACGGCCCCGTGTTTCGTGTCTGGTTCCGCCATGCCTCCAGCTCCACAGCTCCAGCCAGAGGCTCTGACGTATTGATTGCTCGTTCCTAGACGATGGGCGCGGCGTGTTTTCGTGCGGCTGTGGAGTTACACATTTACCTGGCGACGGTGCGATGCTGCCTAGCGTGAGAAAGTGTTTCGTGTCAGTTTACCGTTGCCGTTGGAACTCATGCTGCACGACCTCGGAATAATTATCGCAAGATCACGTGGCGGCGAGAAGAGCGAAAAGTTGGCAACCGGTATTGACATCGTTTTTTTTCTTTTGTTTAATTGAAGCGCCGAAGTGTATCCCAAGTCGAGCGTGCAGCAGCTCGGCAGGTGTCCCCCGTTGAAAATAATCTCTGTGATTGAAACAATAAATGTGGGAGTGTGTGTGACTGGAACCGGGCCGGAAGTTTAGTGAAAGGACGAGTACGCATTGAGTACACATTTAATTTGAAATATAAGTGTTTCCACGGTGGGCGACGGGTACAAGGGCCGTGAAAAACATGCGGTAAGTGCTTTTAGCAACAGAAGATCAAATTCCTGGAACTAAGCTCTGTGTGAAAAAAACTAAACCAAATCATTGGAATATGTTGAACGCTCTGAATCTCGACCTGCAGTAAAAATCGGCCACTATACGTTATTTTTCTTCATACGTACATTCTAATTCATGCTAACTGAAAAACCTGCTGTCTTTTTAAAAATTCAGCTGCAATTTGCTTAGTTTACAAATTCATGAGGTTTCCACTTGCTTGGAATACTGTTTGTCACGAAAACGCGATAAACAAGCTGCGTGGTGCAAGCCTTGAGGCTCATATGGTCAACTTCTTCTATATAAATATTAAAACTACTAAACACAATAGGAATAATGAAAATAATGCTACTTCAAGTAATAATAATGATACGTAATCATTACAGTAATTGGAATGAGTTATTATTTATCGTATCATCTGACGGAGCGTCCATTGATTACGTAAGGCTTTTGGGCGATGGAGCGGGGTCAAATTGAATCTTTACGCGGATCAATCGTAGGGGGGGGGATAGTGCACAATTTTTCAGTAATATCTACATAGCTGTTAAAAAGCAATAATAAAAATAATAATACTTTAAATTAGATGACAATTCAGTAAATGGAATGAGTCTACGTGTTTTTATATGAATATATACTGTAATTGTAAAACAACTAATTTTTTTAATAAGTGCTCATTACAGCATCTAATCATACATAATCGTAGCATTGATTGATTGATTGATTGACAGAAATGCAAAATGACTGCATTTTTGTTATTGAATAATAAAAATTGGCCGTCTTAAGGGGGAAACCCACTCACTGTAGGATTTTCAAAAAATCAAAAAAAAATTGTTGCTCTAAAGTATACCTTATCATCATAGAAATCATATAGCAAATTTTCATATAGTGGAAAAATCTCTAAGTGTCTAAGTGTTCGAAATTTTAAATTAGCGCGGCGCCTCTCACTGCTCTTTCGGAGCGCAATCCGCGCGTATCCCCGCGCGTTTCTCCGCGCGCTGTTGGTATTGAAATTTAAAACAATTTTAAATATAAATCTTTCAAAACTGTACACGTGCTCTGTTAGTTGAACGTTAGCAAAGAACGCTGAAGTACGTATTTTGCAGACTAGCGGTATATCAAATTTATTCATGATTTTCAATAACTTAAACTTTAAACGCGTCTATCTCGGAACAACGTTTTTCAAACTGGCCAGACTCCTTTCTCAAACAATTTTTGTTCGATTTACTTGAAATTTTTACAGTATGTTCAAAACTAGTGTTTGCTAGGATTTACGTACGTAGGATTTTTTAAATGTTGCATATTTCAATTGTTATTAACAATTTTCGAGCGTTTTTTTTTACATTTTTTTTCAAAATGACGCCATTTTGTCAAAAATCAATTTTGAAAAAATCCTACGCACTTCTCTGGCTGGTATTATGCTTTATCGACAATTATTTGTTTGATAACCATAATCTTAACATTTCAGGAGAAAACGGTCCGGCCGCGAAGCCATGAAAAAATAAGGCGTTTCCGGAGAAATGCTAGGGAGCCGCCATTTTTTTTTTAAAGTTCTGAAAAAATTCAAAGAGGATTGCAAATACTTGTACAATATAGATCTATTTACCAAATTTCGATATGTTTGGTTTTTGATAAATAAATTCCCCAAAAATTACTCCAAAAAAAAAAAAACGTTCCGCAGAAACGGCTGTTGAGCAGTCATTTTGTAATATTTTTTAATATTTTTCTTTAAACTTCAAAATATGCTTAATAATATCCTTAAAAAGAATTAGCCTTTTACCCTACCTTCCACTTAAAAAAAATCGCCAAAAACCTTAAAATTTCGCGTTTTTCGCGATTTGGTGCACGTTTGAACGTGTAACGATTTTGACTATATTTTCGATTGAAAAAGTGTTCTAGAATCGTCAAATTTTTTTCGCTCTAGTAGTTAATAAGTATGCTTAATAAATTTACAGTAAATCGGATGAGTAGTTTTTTCTACGACGCGCACACAAAAAGTATGTTTTGAGAAAAACGTGTTTAAAGTTTCTTTGGTATACGAGAATTATCTCGTCTTTTTCGACTTGAAAACATTTTTAATCTCAAGTTTTGATGTTTACACTGTGCAATTCGAATATGCACTTACTTAGACTATGTAATATAATTTGTATGTTTCGTACTAGAAAGTATAATAGTAGAATAGTTACATAGCAGTATATGTTCGAGTACTTGAATGCCGCTTGCGCTCTAAAAAGTATAGTAGGACGAAGGGGGACTACGGCCGCTGTAGAATAAAAATCAGTTTAGATATCGATATAAAATTTTTTACAGGTATTTTTAAGGTACATTTCTAACAAAATATCCGCAAAAAATTGAATATTTTTTAACAGAGTACTCCGCTCACAATCGAAAAATTGGTAGTCTCATTAAAAAGTTAACGCGCTTCGAGAGACACTTCAACGATGTTAATACGTTTCGTTCGTGAGATAACATGCGTGACAGACATACCTTCGATGTGTCAAAACAAAAAAAACTACCGAGCTGAATGTTACCAAAATCTAAACAGTTCAGGTCCTCGCTTAACGCTTCGATGGATGTCTCAACCAAGTTGCTTACGTCATCAATGTGCCAGACACCTAGAGAGCAAGGCTGATGACGAAACTTCGAGGTAAACCTCGCAATGTTTGGAAGGATTCGGTGAATGATGCCAGAAGAATGAATACAGAAATTACCTACTTTACAGGCTCAGGCAACATTCAAATGTACCTATCTTAAATCTAGTGATATGCACACTTGTAGTTTTCACATAAGAGGGCAAGGGAGGATACAAGGGGGGGAGTCGTGGAGGTCACGACCTCCCCCCCCCCGAGCCTAGGTAAACTAGTGATTTTTACGATTTTTTTGCAATATTGTCTTCTTTTATTGCGATTTTCGAGGCAGTCACCCCCCTGAGTCAAATGCTGGATCAGCCCTTGAGAGGGACGTTAAAAATCGCTAGTAGGATTCGAAATGTGAATGTTGCGGTTGTAGGACCGAGGCAGCTAAAGGCAGTGTCTTCAGGAGGCTTTGGATGTATTTTGGTTGATGCGGTTTCTCATAATCATATTGATATCAGTGGCGAGGCGTTCATATAAGCCGATTCCCATCGGTTTCCCTTCCCAAATATGTTCCCAAAATTGTCTAACACTTCAGTTTTATAAGGAAATGAAGTGTTTATTTACTTGCATGCATCACTGTAAACATGCACAATCGTTCCACTTGATCTCAGTGTTTATTCCATCATACTCCATTCTCTTCATTCTACACATCGTCATAGTTCCATAATAGCCAGCAAAGCGATCAACATCTGTAATAGTTGCAGCAAAGCTTTCCGAGTCTCGAATTCATCAATAATTTAAGGTGCCGTCGTGGGCATTCAACTCCCGTTTGTTGGAATGGCACCTCGATTTTCCTCAATAGAATATGGAAACAAATCAAAAAGCCGGTAGCGTTCCCGGCTTGCGAATCAGCTGTGAAAATTGATGCTAGAGAATCATCGAAAACTCCCAACTGGAAATACATACTGTTGCAATAGTCTATATGTCTATACCTTGATTGTTGTAGCAGGAAATTCACGTAAGCTCTACTAGTAACTGATCGTAATTAAAATTTGTGCAATAGAAAGAATGATTACGGTAGTATTTCTCTATATGCTCATAATATACTGATTTGTCTGTTAAGGGTCCATGTCTCTCAAATAGTAAGCGGCTTACCCACAGTAATTTTTCACCCCCGCCACTGATTGATATTAGTTACTTTTTCAACAAAAATTCATCAAATACTGTTTTCTCAGCACTTCACGTATATACTGACACAGTCACCTAACTTTTCAAACGAAGAATTATTTGGATTAGTCTGAAAACTCTGTGGCAAATGGAAATTATATGTGTGAGCTCATTTTGCACGTCTATTTTGTGCCTGATTTTCTTCCCACAAAGTCTCTCTTAAATCGTTTTTTCTATCGTACTTTCACACGTTTGATGTTACATTATTCGATGATTATGACGTAATGAATTTTCCGAAGCCGCACTTGTCATGATTTTTAAACCGATTAAAAATAAACGGACAGTGAGATGTTGTCTTCCGGCAAACTGCAAGGCACTGTATTGCATTTCAAAATATCCATTTTGTTATTTTATAAAAGGGAAAATATGACAGTAATACAGTAGCTTGCATGTTATTTGTCATATGAGCGAACGATAAACAATATTGAATTATCCATTTTAAATATTTTCAATTTTGATTTGTCTGTTATTATTATTTTAATATTGAATTAATAGCATTTTGTCAATCACATTTGCAATGAATCTGAAACATTATTGTGCGTCAATTATTTTTAATTTTCATGGATAATTAGCCTTGAAAGGTAAACAAATCTCAAGCAATCTGCGCGATACCATATAGTATGTTCTGTTTTCTCCAAAGATCATTCGGGTAATCTATAAAAATAGGAAAAATACGCCCCCAACTGGCCAGAACGGATAGACAAACAGCTTGAATAGATTGCTATACTAATTTCGCTGGAGCCATTAGGGTAAGTCGTGTGTATTGCATTTTGTTTTGATAAGAATCAAACATTTGGTCAATTTGAGTTGTACATAAATGCGCACCAACAGAATTTTTTTTGAATTGAGTATCGTCGACTATTAGAGGCAATTTGCCCGGTTTATGAAATAATGACTTTGACCTTGCTGCGAAAAGTGAATTATAATAGTACATTTTAGTTTGTTTTCTTGTATGAATGGAGGAATTGAAAATGGTTTGATTTAATAGACGCGCCACGCTTGCTCATGTCCCAAAAGCTTGGAATCGTTTTAGGAAGATTGTGATTTCGATAGCCTAGACTTTGTAGATACATATACGAAATCACACGAGAATGCTATGGAAATTGTATTCCATCTACCAGTAAGTCATCTACAATCAGAAAAGAAGTAGCCAAAGCTGCAAATAAACTGGACCAAAAACCAATATGTAAACCTGGAGTTATCACAGGGCATTTGAAAAATTTAAGCAATCTTCAAGTAGGAGAGATATCCAATTATAATTGGACAAAGCTTAGACAATTACTCATCACCAAGGCTTCCAATGTTAAAATGAGAGAACGCAATAAATGACCGTATAATCGTAGAACAACCGACTCGGAGGATGTTTGCACCCAGACTAGTGAGCTTAATCTGCGGACTGTAAAAAGAAATAATATAGAGTTTTTATTGAGGATTAGAAGTGCCCGATCTCGAAGGTTAAGGACACCAGGAAGGAGAAATCGGATAAAAAAAGTAGCAGAATGTTTTGCTACAAGAAAAGTAAATTTCACAAGGGATTATTCCAGGTATAATCAAAAAATGACGTTGACGTTTGTGTCTACGGTAAGAACACAGTTTTGAAACTAAATCAGTGAAAAGATACAGATACGTATACCTCATCGATTAACAAACTTCACGGTGAAATGATTTTTTTATCGATGAAACGTTTAAAAAATAAAATGATCCAGCTGGAGCGGTTAGGAAGAGATGGTTAGTATTTTCGTTTTTTACAGCAGAAATTTTATTGAAATCACTGACATACCGTAGAATTGGGTAAATAGAAACAAATTTTGAAGTTCTTGAATGTTTTTTTCATTCAACGTAAATTCTCTTAGGGATTCACTTGCGCAGTTCATTTAATATAATCAGAAAGACTATTTTCCTATCCAACAAGAATCAAAGATGATCAACTGCAACGAAAAATACGACAACATATTCATTGTTTAAACCAACCAGCCTCCATACAGAATAAGTAGAGAAACGCTTAATGTATTCAGTATGTACAGTTTAGTCTACAGTAATTACGATAATCAGCATTATAGTTCCACAGACAGTAAAATAAAAAATTGATGACATTTTTGAGTATATTAGGCAAAATCGTAAAGAAGAAACTATTGCATTGAAATCAAATCATCAAATATGAAGGTGATATAGATTTTAACCGGACTAGAATTCACTACCGTTTTTTTCAGTTCACGCATTTTATAAGAAGTTTTGTTCATCAAACAAATTCTCTGTGTATTCTATTGGGTGTTTGAATATGACTCCGCCCTTCCCAAACAGATACCTGTTTTAGTGTCGCTTGCGTGACTTAGAAATGGCAACACTTGTATTCGATGGGGCTTTATGTCAGCTGTCAAACACTCTATGTGTCATTTGGTTGAAGTGTAAGCGACAAGTGTTTTTACCTTCTTGAAAATGTCGGTTTTCGTTCCAAGTAAACATCATTTGCGGGAAGTGTTATTACACTATTTTATTGCAAAGAAAAGTGCAGCGGACACTCATCGTTTGCTTGTGGAGATTTACGGTGAGCTGGCTCCTTCTAATACAACGAGTAAGGAATGGTTTTGACGGTTTGAAAATAATGATTTTGACACTGCGGACAAAGAACATGGAAAATTACCCCAAAAAATTGAAGATGTCGAATCGGAATCAGTATTGGCAGATGATTCTTGCCAAACTCAATTTGAATAGGCTGCAACATTGAATGTTGTAGGATCAACTGTTGGAAAGCGTTTAAAAGCAATGGGAATGGTTCAAAAAGTTAGCATCTGGGTTACATATGAATTGAAAAAACGAGACATCGAACGTAGAAAAACAATTTGTGAAATGCTATTGCAAAGACAGCAAAAAAGGGATCTTTGCAATAGTCACAAAATATGAAAAATGGATATATTATGAGAATTCTATACGTCAAAAGGGGGGTTGATGCTAGGTGAACCTGGTCCATCAAAGCTAAAGAGAAATATCCACTATGCTCTGCATTTAGTAGGATTAGAGAGGTGTTGTACTTTAAGAGTTGCTCGAATCCACTCAAACTATTAATGGAGACGTTCACCGACGACAACTAATACGTTTAAATCGAGCCATAGAAGAAAAACGACCAGAATGGGCGAATAGGCACAGTAAATTAATTCTTCAACATGATAATGCCAAACCGCATATCGCACAACATAAGCAGTAGTCTGCTCTCTTATTTTCGCCATCATTAATATCGTTGATATTTTTGATACGATCATTTTACGTTCGGCCTACTTGCGGTCAGGTTTTGCGTAGATCTTTCTGTTCTCCAGGTACACCACATCAATTTGTTTCATTGTAGCTAATGATGTTCTTCCCAGGGACTCTATTTAATATGAATTTTAAATGCCGAGTGAAATATCATTGCCTCTGGTGTTATTTCTGCTCTATATTGCTATTCTATTTTACGACTCTTTACGAAGCCTATTGTGCAATGACGACGAGGCATATTATCTTTTAATCAGTTTGAAACAATTTTTTGGCGGTATAATTTTTTTTTGAAATTTTGTTTTTATATATATTTATGTCCCGCTAATAAACACGTATAAATTAAACTATTTACATCAATTAATCATTCACGTACACTTTCATTTTCAAGATCACAGAGTAAAAAAATCTCAAGATAATAATCACCAGAATTTTCTGTGAGTAAATATTTAAACATCCCCAGTATGAGAATATTTATAAACAGGGGGTTTCCAGTACTTTCGTATCATGTTATTAAGGCTTTAAATACTACTTACTTAGCATTTCGGCGTGGTCTGCTTTCTTCTGGATAATTTAATTTGATTTCAAGTCAAGAATCTTTCTGCTTGAATCATAAATGAAAAACACATACTTCTATACCAAGCATACGACTCATCGTGAATGCATTTGCATTTTAGTGTTTTTTTTAAAGATACCGAAGCTCCATTTTGTATTGAACCGAAAATTTACGAAGCACGAACAAAACTATTGTTACAACAGCTCAATATACATATGTATCCAGGGAATATTTGCATATTCGCGGCATCAAAGGCTATGTTATACAATATAAATGTTATTCGTGCTATGCATCCACGGAATCATAGCTTTTATCGTCGAATGCGTAGGTAAACGCTTAGCTTTTGAGCAGTTCCACTTTATAACAGTCGTACATTGAATCCCCCCCTAAAACTAAATGTTGTTGAATTTTATTTTAAACATTAAATATCGTCTTTTCGCTCTGTTCTCATTGCAGTGTCAACTTGGTGACTGAACGAAACGTTGTACCTCTTCATTGTTAGAGCAACGTCTTGAAGAGTACAGTAACGATGTGTGATAGCTGAAAGCACCTAAAATGTTAAAGATAAGAAAAATAGTTCGCCGATATGTATATACGTTGGTCCCGCTGTGCATTGGCTGTTTCCTTCTATTCTACTATTTCAGCGAACCGGCTGAATATCGTGATAGTGAATATAAGATGTAAGTTTGAATTTTTTGTACATACAAGTTCGATAAAATAAAATTTACAATTGTGTGCTTAATTGTAGAAATGTAATCGAAGAGTCGATCAGATCGGAGGAGAATCATGGCGTTTGCAAAATTCCTGATATTCCAGTCGATAATCCTGAGATAATGAAATTTTACAAAGATACTCCAGTGATCAGTTGCGGTGGCAAAAATGATGAAGAATGGGTGCAGTGTAAGGTAATCGATATTTTAATTTTTTTTTGGGTGATACAAAAAGCCTTCGTGGCGTTGATAGAATACTCCGTGATCCTTGATAAGCTGGCTTAAATAAAACATTTATCTGATTGCAGAAATCAAAATGCTCAATATCGAAATGGATTGTTGGTCAGAATGGCAACGTGACATGCCAATTTACCGATTTAATTCGAAAATCGGATTACAGTGTGAAGTACGGACGAACTTCGCGAACCTCATCGTTCTATAAATTGGTGGCGTCTGATTTCGCCAAAGTAGCGTGCAAAGCTCGAAATGGTGAGAGATGGGTTGGTATCGTAGCTGGAATTCGGGATATACCGATTCAAGCGCAACGTCAAGAAGTCGGCAGAAGTCCTTTGCTCAATGTGTTGATGTTCGGCCTGGATTCAATGAGTCGAAATGCATTCATACGCAAATTGCCAAAGTCTTATGATTATTTAGTTAACCAGTTGCATGCTCATGTACTGCTAGGATATAATATAGTTGGTGACGGCACGCCGCAAGCTTTAATCCCAATTCTGACCGGTTGTACGGAATTGGAGTTGCCCGAAACGAGGAAACGTATGAGAAATGCCGATTTCGTGGATGTGTATCCAATGATTTGGAAGGAATATAAACAGAATGGCTACATGACGTCATTCAATGAAGATTTACCAAAAGTTGGAACGTTCACGTATCGTTTAAATGGTTTCGAGGAACAGCCCACCGACCATTATATGCGAACCTACTATATGGAAGTAGAGAACTATCTCAGCAACTATAGGGGTCTTTGCCATGGCTTTCGGCCGGCACATCAAGCTATCCTAGACTATACGAAAAATGTAAGTATTTCAAGAGCATATCGGTAAAATAAAATGTAGCTTAAAACTTGATTGCAGTTTATGGCGACGTATAACGAAACATATCCCACGTTTGTGTTTAGCTTCCATGGTGAGTTGTCACATGATTCGATTAACTTAGTGGGCGCTGCCGATAAAGATGTGACTGACTGGCTGACCGACCTAAAGCGTTCTGGTGTTCTAAACAACACGATTTTGATAGTGATGTCAGATCATGGAAACAGGTTGGTACAGGAAGAATCAACATAAATGATTTTAGCATAGTATCAGTCCGAGAAGGATAATAAACTGAGAAAGTACTCTAACGCTGGGGCCACATCTACGCTTAACGCGATGATTAACCTGATAGTTAACGTGGTCTATACACGTTGAAAGCATATCACGACGACACTTTTTTCAATATTGAGGTAGACATGGTTCTTTATTGATTTTGATTTGGGGAACACGATGTTGAGGCAAAAATTGGGGGGAAACGTGTTAAAACATCTCAGAAATGCATTTAAAAACAAACGTGCAGTGGAGAACGTGTGAACATGAGGGACATATTAGGGGTTCTCTGTAATCTGAACTCGTGCGCCCCCTTTTCACCCACTCGTTCGCACATCCTTCAGTTGTTGAGATCATCGTATCAGACAAGGTCTTTACTACAGGCGCCGCTTCCCACTTTTCGTTTCCAATGTTCATCGCTTTGCAGACTTGTTGTATTCTACATGTATCCTGGAATAGATGCTAAGAAAGGAAGTAACATGATTTTCTCTTATCTTTATTATTATTTCATGCACCTGTAACTTGAAATGCAACATTTTCAATTGCTGATTTATGTGCAGGACAAAATAAAAATTGCACGGTAATAAGATTTTCACACTGGATTGTGTCTGAAAAAAGCTTCAAATCTGCTGCATTCACTTCTCAGATTCGATTCATACAAAGAAATGAGCAAAGCTGCAGTTTCAAAACGATAGCCATTTTGCGTACAAAAAAACGGGAAATGTACCTTGTCCGAGACTGAAATTTTTTTTCCAAACAGAACGGATCTGTTTTCAGTTGGCTGTTGAGGGGGGGGGAGAAGGCACACTGACTTTTGCAGAAACAATTGTGGAATAAGTCGTGTAACATTAATTGAATTATCCTCCTTCTAAAAAAAAGTCGGGAACATTAATAAAAAAATCTAAATGTTTAAAAATCATAAATAAATCGATTTTTCCCTACTTTTCTCACTCCTAACTTTAAAACGGTTCATTTTAGAGCAAAGTTGTGCAGAAATAAAAATTGCGTAATTAAGTTTTCTATAAGATATAATTGGATCAAAATTTTACCTTTGCCGCAAAATGGCAACAAATATAAAAAAAGTTTAAAAAAGCCTTTTTTTATTTAATTTTTTTACCACTAAAAATGCACTTGTGAAATCACTGCGCTAACAAAATAAAACACGATGGAAGAAAAGAACTGACGCTGGAAGATGCAGCAATCAAGACAAGCAACAACATAGAAAATTCCAGGAAAATGAATATTTCTCTCCTTCAAGGAGTTTTATGAGGCCTCCATTTCCAATGAGAAATGCAACGTTTAAAACAATTTTGTGACAGTAAAGAAATAAATTACTTTGGGAAACTAACCCGCATGTGAATTAACACGTTCCTCCTCAGGAAAACTTGACCTTTGATACTTTGTTGTTTTTCTTACATTTGAGATATTTTTTGCACTTAAAACTTCAATTAAGCCATTTTAAAACTAAACCTGAAGAAGCGTACTGAAAAATTGTGGATATTTGCAAAGTGTCTTGTAAAAGTGTTAGTTAGTTTTCAAATAGAATCTAATTTTTACACACCACTAAACAAAAATTAGTGGATAATGAAACAATTGCTGTAGAATATAGCGTAAAATCTATTCAAATTACAAGCTCTTGTGGCTTACTGCAATTTTAGTTGCTGCGAAAATAGGTCTGAAAAAAGCTCATAGTTTTTTTGTATGATATGCATCAACTGCTTTCTCGCAACAGGTTCGCAGAAGTTCGAAATACGCTTCAAGGAAAACAGGAAGAACGACTGCCATTCTTTAGTTTTACTTTCCCGTCCTGGTTTCGATCACGCTTCCCAACTCAGTACAATAACTTCGTGGAGAATGTACACACATTGACCACACCTTTCGACATCCATGAAACTCTAATAGATATTTTACGTAAGTATTTAAGACTAACGGATTAGCATGTCCTTGCACTAACTTGGCTGCCTTCTATTTTAGGCATCCAACGACTCAAAAATTTGCCCGAGATCAAGACGCAAAGTAGAGCTATATCTCTTTTCGATAGAGTGCCAAAGCAACGATCCTGTGCCGATGCCTACATTGAGCCGCACTGGTGCACTTGCCTGAATTGGCAACAGCTCAACGATACAACCAGTGAAGCTATAGTCCGCGTTGCTAACACATTGATCGATACAATCAATGCGTTTACCAGTCAGCATCGCAATTTATGTGAAAAGTTAATGCTAAATGAGATTCATTGGGCATCGAAACTAGTTCCGCACAGTGGGCTGTTGAAATTCAAACGCAACAAGGATATGGATGGTTTTTTGGCCGATCTGACATCGTCCACGAAGGTCGAAACGGAAATGTATCAAGTGAAAATATCGGTTTTGCCGGGCAACTCGCTGTTCGAAGCGAGCGCTACTCACTCGCTGGAAACAGATACGATGAGCGTCAAGATGTCGGATATTTCAAGGATTAATAAATATGGTAGCCAAGCTAATTGCATCTACGACACGCTTCCTGAACTGAGAAAATATTGTTTTTGTAAAACAAATGTTTAAAAGAAACGGATTTTTAAGTTATTTCTAGTCATTTTGTTCTTTCGTTCTATCTCAGAAGTGATACTATTTTCTATGTGCTAAGCGATGTAAATAGTTTTTATAGACATATGTATCAGAATTAAATATAATTAATAAAAATTTTGAATCTCTAACGCTGGTTTGTTCGGTAAGTCAGAAAGAAAAGTTACGCACATATTATTTTCGTTGGTTTGTAAGCAAATTGGTTTGACAGTTTGTAGTATCTGAAACAAATGGAAAGTTCGATTATCTTATGCAGAAATGTGCAAAGTTATTTGGGGTTTTCAAATTTGCTGAAACGGTCGTAAGTTTATTATGAATGCGATTGAATTCAAAATCACTTTAAATATAATGAATTGCGACTACCGACGCTTTAATAATAATCAACGAAGAAATTCTCCCTTCAGAACATGGTGGAATTATCTGTCGTACCCCGTGCGCATGGCTCGCTCATAACTTACTGGTCGAATTGAGGCCTACCTAAAGCACGGCTCCTGTTGATTTACAATTGCACGTCCTGACCCCAAAAACCAGGACACTCAGACGCTCACCATATAACATAATAATATAGGTGAATATCGAGCTTCATGCCGGTAAAAGTGATCATCAGTCGAGTCCTGGGGCACAACCAAACTGAGATTGGGTATGGGTGATGTTTTAACGCTCACAAATCTTTACCAGGGGTCGATTTGATAACGCAATGGAGGACCATCAAGTTGGGTCGCATCTTTTTGGCAAAAATTTATTTTTCATTGCGAAGGATGAATTCTACGTATAGAAGTCACTTGACGATGATTCAATGATTCAACTTCGGAAGCAGCGGGGTAGATTTTATGCAGACCCACTCACGATCAAGAATGAAAATGAATTTCTGCATCGTGTTATGTAAAGCTAGCGTCCATTCATGATAATCTCGTGAAATCGTTACGTTTATTTGGGACATGAAGCAGAATAGTCGTAGAAAATCCAGAAAAAAATCATCGGTTGACCAACACCTAGAGATAATCATGATCGCCACGACATTTCCCTTGGATCCGCTCTTGGTTACATGAATCACAGTTGATTCGACGTGGTACTTCTTTTAGAAAAATTGCGAAAACTTTCAAGACATGTAAATTGTCTTGGATTACATTCTTCTTGTTCCTCAAGTCATTTCGTGGCGACATTTAAACACCGAAAAGATTCAGAATGAGTAGGGCCAATATCTCGCCCCTCGCAAATCTCTTCTTCGTCTTCTCGATCCTGTTCTTCTGAGGCAGATATTTGATTACTTATTTCCTCATCACTAAAAATTTGGAATCCAGGATTGCTTGAATCGCAATTTAACCACTCAATTACATCTTCTTTGTCGCATTCAGCACATATAGAAATTTGTGCTATTGCTTCCACAATCTCTCATATATCCGATTCTACCACGTTACTGGAACTTACTAACGGTCTTTTCAAAATTTAATTCCATGATTTTTTCAACATTGACACATTTAAAGAATTCCAACTATCTGCTGCCATGTAGTTACAATCTTTTAAATTTATTATCTTGTGGAAGCTGATAAGTGTTTTTTCATGATTTTCGTCTGGTTGTTAAAATCGTCGAAGCATCTGTTTTCTATATAAACGTTTAAATGTTTCTATTACACCCTGATCGGTTGTATTATCGACGTGACATTTGGTGAAATAAATTTTACTGTAAACATTTCATCGATCTGGTTTAAGCATTCTATAGATGGATGGGATGACGCATGGTTTTCCTGTTTTATTTATGGAGTTTTGATATTTTTTTCACTTCTGGTATGAACTGTTTTTCATACCATCGTTGAAAAACTTCGCTATTATCCAAGCTTTTCTCTGATGATCGTATTCAACCGGAAGACCGATATTGATCTCATTTTGACTGATATTTTTAAGGCATCTGAGGCTCTTCGATTTACCAATTACAAGCAGTGGAAGTCTGTGTCTGCCTGTTGCACTTGCACACACCATTATAGTGACACATTCTTTACTATTTTTGTACCACGGTGCAGTATTTTCACGTCTTGATACTAAAGATTTATTAGGTAGTTTTTTTCCTCAATTTAAATCGGTCTCATCAGCATTGTGTATAAACTCTTCGTCGAATCCTTCCACCTGATGTGAAATTGAAGTGTCAAATTGACATATTATGGTAAACAATTTTATAAAGGAGGGTGGAGACGTTCAAGCTACAAATTTATAACTTTTTATGCTTGGCAATGCATGTTTTCAAAGCACATTGCTGGCTGCATCTAATTCATTGTTATTATTTCATTGATAAAATATTCAGAAACTTCAAGTGACATAAGAATGTCGAATCATCTGCCAATATAATCTCATCGAAAAGTGAATGGGTTTGGAGACTTTCAAATCCACATGAGATAATCTTGTAAATTTGAACATGCTATAACACTATATTGATATGTTTATTTCTTATTTTGTGGCGAAAATGTGTTTTCCATTAGAATCTATGTTTTCTGAAATTCGTGATATTTGTTTTAACTTAACCGAGCAGATTTTCCACCCTTACGTGAGATATCAGGCACCACTTGGAGTTCAAACATACCAACTTCTCTGATTATTTCCTTCGGTTTGAAAAAAATGGCAATAAACATATGAAAAATATTCCTGTATATATAATTAGCAAAAGTAAATGAAATCTCGATTTATTTCTATTCTGTATTCAATTTCAATGCATTTTATTAAAACATCGGCATATTGAATTATATATAATATATATAATGTGATAATGTTTCATAACTATTTACTATAATTTGTTTTCACTAGTTTTCACATTGTTTTTATCGTGTTTTATGTTATAATGTTCATATTGAATTCCATCATTTTATAAATCTAAAAATTTATTAATCAACTCCACCAGTTGCTAAATTGAGTTTTCGCTCGTCATACACATATTTTTTGTTTGCTCGTTATCAAATTTATGACATTATCAAAGTAATCGTAATTGTGTAGTTTTTAATTTTATGCGAGCTTTATATATTTGTAGAAGTTTAATAATTAATTTTTAAATAGTTTTTCGTGTGTTTAACATAAAACCAGCTTGAATGTTTGTCATTATCATTACATTTTTTACGTTAAAGTTCTTTGTTCGGCTTTAGCTGGACGTGATTTGAACAATCTGTATATTTTTCAAGAAACTTGTTTCAAACATTAAATCAAGAAGTAGTAATGTTTCAAAGTCCTGAAAAAGCTTCAAAAATGGGTTGTCTATATTTTTCGTGTTTCGATTACAAGAAGATATTTTATTGGGAACGACTTCAACCGAAATACGTTCTGGAATTCAAGTCGTTATTGCAGTAAAATTGTTTTAACATACCCAATTATTTTGAAATATGTTCGAGTTACTCGCCTAAGTCTTTTGTTTTAATCGTTTATTTGCGACTTGTGTTTGTTCGATTATGAACTGTTCGCTTTTCTAAGAACATTTGGTTGCATGTAGTGATGACTTAATAGCAGCAAACTTGTACAAAAATAAAATATATCTATAAAATACTAACAATCAAACATACAAAAAAAGTTTCAACATTGTTTTTTTTTACATTTTTCAAGATAGATTTTAGTGCAGCTGCATTCATGGAATAAATTCTTATAGAGTACAATTGTGTAAGAAAGAAATGTGTTTGTCACTGCTTTGAATTTAAAAAAAGACAAGAGCATTTGATAACATTTGTCCTATTGTTTATAGTCTAACAATTACAAAATCTCAGTTAAATATAAAATATTGTACGTTACACATACGTCATATGCTAACATAAACTGATTAAATAGCCGCGAGCTGAACGGCATATTAGCCAAACTTGGTACGGTAAAATTCATATTTATCATCGTCTTTAAAAAATTGTTTACCTCTCAATTCGATGTGAGGATCTTCATTTAAACGTTCACAGAATGTTAATCAGCACTTGCACGAAGACCTAATCTTTGTATGCGTCATGTTTATCATTGCGATAAAGTTTTTTATTTGATTCTGTTTATTAAGTTTTAACTGCCATCCAAACGGAATGCTGAATTGATGGTTTAAGGGCAAACTTTTTTTTATGATCGATTCGATGGTGTGCAAATTTAACAAAATTGAGCTGATTATACAGTCGTGGCCACATTTACTCGTATTTACACAACGGAAATCATGAAGAAACATTTAAATGAAATCAAAATAACTCCTTCAATTTTTATTACAACAATAAAATGAAATTTTATTCGGGTATTCTTTGGCAAACTTATAGTTACTTGACAGAAGCAAAATTGTAATAAAACATTACAGAACAAAAATAAAAACAAAAACTAAGTGGCCAAAACTATTTGCACACACTAAGAAAAATTTTCCAGTAAATTAACGGTAAATCTTCGGCTTTGTCTGGATCAGTGATAAAGCTGGAATAAATGTTGGATATCAGTTGACATTAGATTTCATCTTAATAAATTAGTAAGTGACAGTGAAAATGCCTAGAAACGTAAAACTCTCAATCGAAAAGCGGGCGGCAATCGTTGCTGAGTTTAATAGCGGTATTTCTGCAAACGAAATTGTCAAAAAATTTGAATGTCACACGCGGAGCGTTTATTACCATATGAAAAAACAACATGTAACTAGCAGTGTTGAAAATGCAGTAGAAAGAGGTCGAAAAAAGGCAATAAGTTAAAGGGAACATACTGTAATACGTCGGTGTATGCAGCGAAATAGTCACGAAAAGATCAATAACATAATAAATAGTATTAACGAGAACAGAAATGACAGAATCAGTAGAACAACAGTTCAGAGAAGACTTTTCGAGGCAGAAATAAAAGCATACGTTGTCCAAAAAACAGTCGTACATCTCTCCAAAGAATCGAGAAGTTCGCTTGCAGTTTGCATTTGAGCATAGAAATAAGCCAGTTGAATTTTGGAGACAAATTTTGTGGACAGATGAAAGTGCTATGTCATTGGACGGAACGTACGGTAGACATTTCTACTATTCCAATAGACAGCAAAAGAAAAATAATCAAGCCGTCAGTATCTCTACGCGCCATTCACATGGTGGTAGAATAATGGTATGGGGTTGTTTTTGTTACAATGGGATTGATTCAATCGTTGATTGTCCAACAAAGATGCGTTCGTCTGAGTACCTCCAAATAATGAACGAATTTGAATTTGTTGCCGGCGAGTATTCGATTCGTTCTGATTTTATACTACAACAGGACAATGCACCAATCCATACTTCAGAACGGATTCAAGCGTTTTCATCGGACGTTGGGCAAAAAGTCGTGAAATAGCCTCCAAAGCGCGCACCCTGATTTAAATGTCATCAAGCATGTCTGGCATTTGATGAAATTAACATCTCCTCAAAAGATGGGAAAATCGGCAGCTGAAGTCTCGTAAGGCATCTTAAATGCATGGCAGGTCCTATCCATCGAAACTTTACAGAATTTAGTTGATTCAATGCCAGCCAGCCTCGAAGCGATTATTCATGCCAAGGGAGGCAACACCAAGTATTAGTTAATGTTCACAAAGTATCCTTTTTTATTAAGGCTTACAATTAGTTTTTAAGGCGGAAACCATCCATTGCAAATAATTTTGACGGCTTAGTTTTTATTTTTATTTTTATTCTGTTATGTTTTACCTCAATTTTGCTTTTGTGAAGTAACTATGAATTTGCCAAAGAATACCTGAATAATTCATTTTATTGTAATAAAAATTCAAGGAGTTATTTTGATTTCATTCGAAAATTTCTTCATGATTTGCGTTGTGTAAATAATTGTGACCACGACTATATGTTTTAACTGTTTCGAAAAGCCCATTTGCGAAATGATCTAAGTACGAGTTCAATGGAGAAAGTTTCTATTCGAGCTGTTTCAAGAAAACTATGCAATCCTGGAATGAGTACGTTTTCTTGTCACTAGAAATACAAATTTTTGCTGTTGGGATGGACTATCTGCAAATCAGGAATGGATGAAGACCGATCCTTCTTAAACCACCATTTAACATTACCGTCACCAGAAATTATTTGCTGGATCCTTTTTTCAAGATCTTCGGTTGATCAAGCACTATTTCATAAAATATTCTCCGTATAAGTTCAGTAATGTGGCTTTTGAAATATATTTTGCTTTTATCAAAAACTCTTGTGATATTATCAATAAGTCCGAATACAACTTTTACTATTAAAAATATATTTCGTTGTGACTCTAAAATTCAAAAAGCTTTTCGAATATTTATTAGAAAGAATTTACGTTTATTGTTGAGTTTCTTTTCGAAATTTGCCTTTCATAGATTATTTATCTTAAATATTTTTTATTTATTTTTCAGTTTGAGTCCATCTCGAAATCTCAATCCTAGATTTTCATTATTCACAATTATTTTTTCAATGGGACGCAAATTGTTTCAATTTCATGTACGTTTAGTCGAGTTGTCGAGAAAATTAAGAAAATAGTGTCGTTTATTTCGATGTGATCTGATCGACACTTTGTACTACAATATGTTGGATGATTTTGCATTTTTGTTTTATTTCTATATTTCTACGAAAACCATGTAGAGTTATAAATGGACGGGCCATTCAAAAGTCTATCTAAACGATGTTGCGGCAGATATCTACTGTATTGACGTGGTTGTTAATGTACTATAAAACAAGTGAAAATCGAGTTTTGGATTGGTCTGCAAACTCGGTTGTTTGATGGCAACTACTCACGTTTCACTGCATGCTACTGATTATTTGTTGAGAATTTTTAGATGAGCATCTTTGAGCTTCAAAAAAGTTGGAACACAAACAGAATATAACATTAAGTCACCAGAAAGGCAATAACGTGGTGTGTAGACTATTCGATGCATACTCAAAATGAGATTCGGAACTGAATCTGAATCTGAGATGTAGTGTTTGAAACTTTCCCAGAATAATTGGGAGTATCCAAAGATGCTTGCTTGCTAATTTGGTAGAGTCAAAAAAGTTCAACACTTTATTTTATAACCATGGCCCTAGATCACGTTTCAGGGAAGCTGTTCGTCAACAATAATTCAAAATTTCTTATAAATTGCCTTCAAGTTTCTGTATAAACTGTTTCCATAGTATTGCGTGCAAATTTTCGCAAATAGCTTAAAATGTATCGGGAAGACTGTTTAGTAATTTTTAAATGGCTTTCCACTTCTTCTATGCAGTACTATGGATTTTTTAGGGAAAGCTTTGACCCCTTTCAATAGGTTATGCAGTGAAAAGTAGATTTTCAGAAACAGATCAATCTTACGAGCCGAGGTTAGGTATTAACCGATCAAGGTACCTGTCCACTTTAGAGAGCGAAAAAGACCATTTTCAAGCATTTGTTTCTCAGAAACTTTATTATATATTGGCATGAATCTTTTTTTATAGTATTATTTCATATTTGAATAATACAAAAAAGTATAACTTTTGTTTTATTTATCATTCTCTTTTATAGAGGGTGCTGGAATTAAGCTCTGAAAAAATCGTTACTCCACGGCGGATAGATAATCTATGGATTCGTAGATCTGAAACAAAAAATTAAATGGCACTTCAAAAAGCAAAGTCTCTTACACCGTAATCCACCACTGTTTTCAAAAAAAAAATCAATTAAAACAATGGTGGATTTGTGAAAATAAATGTCAAAAATCGACCGTTTTTTCGTTGTTTTTTTAACGCCAAATTTTTTTCTTCAAGTTTTTGCTAATATTCTAGTGGATTACGGTGTAGTAATCTCTAACAAATAAAACACATCAAAGGTTTTGAAAATCGGTTCGGTAGATCCGGAGATTATCTGTCTGCCATGTTAAAAAACGTTGTTTTGCGTAAAACGTGTTTAATGTTTTTGTTCCATTTCGCTGACAAACATGTTGTGAAAAATAAAAAATTAGACATTTTTCAAAAATACGCAATTGATATGTAGAAGTCTAAATGAATACTGAATACATGCAATAAAGCCGCAAATATAATGTATATAGGAGAAACCGGTATTTTAGAGAAGGGGAATGAAAGAGAAGCTACGCGGCCGACAGCTGATCGAATACCTAAAAAGAGCCGAAAACGTGCACACACTCAAAGCCACCATTTATATATTAAACTTTCGAATTTCGAAAAGATTTTTCTGGAGGTCATTTTCAAAGTTCTAAGGAGTCGAAAAATATTTTCTTCTTCATTTTTTGATATTCATAAAGTGGACTAGTACCTTAAAAATGGTTTTTTGAGCTGCTCTGCCTGATTTTTGAAAGTGTTCCAGTCAAAATAAAATCTACGTGTGGTAATCAATCCAAACAAATTTGCATGATCACGTTTCTTCAATTGTTGAAGTGTCAAGTCTAGTTTTTTCTACATACCTGATTTCTGGACTAAACGCTCTTATTTCCAAATTTTCATCACAAACTCAATGCAATAATTTTGCTCGGCTAGTCCGCTCACAATGCTATCCGTATAATAGAATGCTTTCTATCCTATTTGACCATGTTAGTGTAATTTTGGCGTAATTATGTGTAAATGTAAAGTCATGCTTTTGTTTATTGTTAGTTTGTATGTTTCTAGATTAAAACGCTTTTATACCCTGTAATAAAGTAAGCTGTTCTTTCCCATATCGAGGCGCCATTCAATAGGGACGCATATCTGAGAGAGGATCACCAGCCAACAAATACAGGACATTGGCTTCAGGTTCTTCCTCTATTTATACGGTTTCCTCTTTGGATCCACCCCAGAAACGATCGAATCGGTCCCGGGCCCTCTCTAGAACATCAGCTGCTGTACCACGAACTGTAACGGGGCCCTGGTCAAAGGATGGATCGTCTAGGCAGCGTAGTGTTGAGCCTGGGATCGGCTTATCGTAGCGGATCTCCGGAGGCTTCCGGACGCCAGTCGGGCTTGGTCCTCCCGAAGAGTTTACGCCACCACTCTTCCAGGCTAGTAGGATGTTAGTGAGTAGTATGAAAGTAATTGATTGTGATTTAACATAGTACTACGTTTGCCATACAACTCTGTGCAACCCGAAATGGTGTTTTTTATACCAAGCTTGCGAAAGCCGCATTGCGCAACGCAAACCATAAGTTAAGCTCTCAACTGGCGAAGCTGTTCGTTATTTTCATTCAATTGGAAAAAGCCGAGAAGCGCAAAACCTATATTTACAGAATTTCAATTCACAAATGTGACGTCGAATGGTGGTTTTTGATGATGGCCTGGATGACGAGTAGTAAAATAAAAAAACACCAGGTTTGGCACGACCTCAAATATTTGAGAATAAAGCCGCCAAACAAATTCAAGATGTTGGATTTACAATGTTTAAGGGTCTTTTATCGTAGCCTCCAACACATATGAACTCTCGTTTCCCAATAAAAACTAAAATGTTGGCAGCCCTGCATTGCAACGATGAATACATTGGATGGTTTGTGCGTGCAAACATGACAGTTGATATTCTTTGTACAATTACAAAAAATTCACTCAAAAGGATAAATCACTTTCGAGCACGGAACATCTAGCTAGAGGAATGGTGACATCGATATCCGCGTCGAAGTTTATGTGTAAATGGGGCAGCCGTTAATCAGGACGCCATGTTCTTTGAATGTCATATGCTCGGTGGTCGTCAGTTGAGCTGTTATAACAAGATTTGGCAGCTTTGTCTTTCGCGTCAATTTTTTTTTGTTTATCTTGAATATTGAGTAAATAGCGTAGGTGGATATTATGGTTATTCAATAAGTGGAAAGTGATGTCTTAGAAGAATAGCTGAGCAAATGCTATTTTAGCTAGAAACTGAGCGAAATAGGCGAGAAGGTGAGTTTCGGCATGTTGCACGCTAGAATCGTGTTATCTATCTGATGAAGTTAAATTATACAAGTAAATACATCCAAAATGTATTTAAAAGGGGTTATTTGTAGTATTTTGTAGAATTTTTGAACCATTGTTACATTTCAAATAGAGAAGTTTAAAATTGAAATGGAAAAGTTTATACTTGATTTCCGAAAAAAGTTCGGATATGCTATAAATGACATGTTTACTCAGCACTAACTTTAGGCAACCACTCGACCACATTCCGTGAAAAGTGAAGGATGCAGGAAAAATAACTCATCCATAGCACGGAAGCAGCTTTAATAAGGAACACTGAACTAATAGGATTTTTGTTCCGTTGAGAACATTGAAAACATCAATTGAACCGATTTGGCTGTCCTGTAATTGACACACATAAGTGACCAAAAAATTGCAGTTCTGAGCGTCTTCATTGCTCATAAGTTCATGTAGAATGTTACATTCGTCTTGGGTAAGAAATAGAAGGGTCGATTGGATTTTTTGGATTGTTTATTCATTATATTATGGCGCGTTCTAGTTTGAATCATTGAAGCAGGCTGCATATGCTGTTTTATAGTGTCGTGGAATTTCTTTGTCGTGATCGTTGTTTGTTCATAGAAAAGCCAATTTTAAAGAAAGCGAATGAGAACCTCATTAGGTTCGCCAAGTAATTTTAGCTCTATTTTCCAGCATTGAAAAATATCTCGTATTGCTCCATCTCACAAACAAACTAACATTTCATGGAAGTCATCTGTCCGTCAGTTTTTACCAAATTTTCATTACAATAATCAACATTAGTACTATAGACATTTAATTCTCGGTATCTAACCTATCTACGTCCTTAATTTACCTATTGTATTTAAATGTCTAGATCTACTTTACGAGAACATACGCGTTCTATTCACACTTCATACTTCTACTGTATTTGGCTAGGGTGTGAAATTCGGAATGGACACTAAGTACATTGTGATGTCCTTTTGTGTTGTGTTACTTCCACACTAGTTTACTCTTAGATTCTAATCTATGGGGTGAGTGGAGTGGAGATGTGAATGAGATGTATGTAGCAAATTGATTTATAAGGAATATCACAAATTTCGTCTACATACGAATAGCATTGCTTTCAAGAATAAACAGCTTAAAATTACGAAATCGCCAAACTCAAACCCAAACGTGAACGAACTCAAAGTTAAGAAACGATGATCGGCTCTGATATGCAAATGTTCGTAATAACGTAAAAGAAAACAATTAATTGGTAGCATTCCGTTTATTTTGAATGTATCTGAATCGAGACAAAACAAACGGAAACAGTAAATATTCTTAGGCAAATCCGCAATCGAAAATTCAATTGATAGAAAACAAATAACCATTTTAGACATGTTCGGTTCTTATTGTTTATTTTAATAATATTCAATTTGTAAGCAATTCTAAAACACAAACAAAAACAAACATTATAGTTCGTGTAATAATACTTTGAGTACGCAGCATAAAACATATCTTTTTATCTTTTTTGCGTTGTATAACAGAATACTAAACTTTCAATACCATTTCATTTCATTCGCAATATAAAGCTTAGTTTTACTGCTTATAAAAGTGTGACATACGAAATTAAGATAATCTGTTATCGCTAATAACAGTACCTTCCATTTTCGCCTGCTCGGCTAATTCGGGCGGAGCGGACTGCGGAGCTGGAGGTGGCCGTTCAATTGGCGTCGATGCCTTCACCTCGCTCTGCGGCCGACTAAAATTCTCACCTGAAATTATAAATAAAGATACATTAATAATGCGAATCGGTTTAGTTTTGTTTATTTCAGCAAGATTTTTTTGTCTGTCGCTTGTGCTCATTAAACTATTTTATTTAAAATTGTGACAGTAAAAAATGCAACTGTGTTTGAGAGTTGTCAAACATTAATTTAGTCTTAACTGCAAGCCGTTCCATTCCAACCCCAACCTTCACGGGGAGTAGACCAAAAAGTACCAGGTCCCTGAGGCCCTACATCATAGCATAAAGACGGACACGGACACTACAGTCAATTTGTCACATATCTAAAATTAAATTGCATATCCATGTACCTTAGCATGAGTAAAAGAGTAAGAAAATTGCATGCGAATGGTTCGTGCACGAAAGACAGAGATGCACACGGAAGCTAGTTTCGTTAATTCGTTAAATCGCAACTGATAGCGAGAAATGTCATCGTGTTTTTGACAATTCGCAATCGGAATATCGCGTGTAATAAAATTTTAGATTTTTTCAATGAAAATCGAAACAAATAATATTGACGCGGGAGTGCGGGAGAATAACGCGTTCGAAATATGTGATCATCGTTGCTCCACTAAGTAACGTGTAGTTATTGGAAAAGTGTTTTACGGCCATAACTTGGGACAGTGTGAAAAGTGGTTGATGATCTACGAAAATGAAATAAAGTTCCTTCTTCGGTGCTCTATTTATTTAGGAATATAGTGTAACGAAGAAGGCATTGCATTCCTTCTGCAATACAGAATCGGTAAGAACTTCTTGCTAGTGAACGTGTGTAGGTATCAATAGTTGGGTGAAATTTTAGTGAAAGACTCCACAGTTACGATAACTTTGTATGATTTTCGCGGTAAGACACCACGAATCGCTGGAATATACAAGCTGCATAACTTATCAATTTCGTCTAATACGAACTGCTCACTCAAGCATTTGTAACAAGCAGACGTATTGGACACAAAAGGAAAATAAGCAGAAGAACTGCAAATCAATGCCATACTTCTTATTCATGTATCCAGAAAAAAGAACAAGTGAAATTTTTCGAACTGTTAAAAGTTTTAAAGAATACTGCTGTACAGTTTGCCAGGTTACAATTACAAAGTAAAAATACTCACCATCTTTAACATTTTGTGTGACCGTAAATGTTTTCCCGGTATCCAATGGAACGGTCCAATTGACAGGATCCGGTGACCTCATAATAATCTGTTCCGGGGACTTGACACGTGTGGGCTCTGGCGGCGATTTGACAATGTGCTCAGTTAGCTCAGCCTGCGGTGGCTGTGGACTGGCTATCGAGACGCCGCCATCTTTGTCGAGGTTCTCTTCGTCATCTACAAGAGACAAAAGATGCATTGGCCAAAGGTTAATCCAGGAGCATTTTATTCGGGTGGAGTATGCTCAAATTGAAACTAGGTTAAGAGGAATAATGTCGTTGTTAGTTTCTTATCCACCGTACATGCCACAATGTTTACGTATGCAACGTACAAACAACCAATTGCTATTGTATTATGTTGTCGTGTGAGTAGTTGTTTTTGCTTGTCCGCCATCTTGCATCTTTGAGGTTAGGTTCGTTGGATAATTGAAAGCGGGATAGTGTAAGCTCGTGGATTTATTGATTGGTTGATGTCTTTTCTGGCTGTTGTTGTTGTTGTTGTTTTGTATAGTAGCGTTTGGCTAATTAACAATGCATACAATATCAAGATATCAAGATTTTTGCAAATACATATATATGAGAACAAGTGCCACACTACCAACAAATATATACATACACATAGAGTTAGTTGACAAAAAATTATGCATAATTAGTAGAACAAACAACATGAATACAGAATACACATGAAGAAGGCGTTGATCATCGAAAGATAATGGTTGGTTAGTAATAATACTTGCTGTTTAAAATATACATCTATTTATGTTACGGTACGTGGAAGCTACTCACTTTCTGCCAATTTTTTCAGATCCTGATTTTTAGGCACAGTTTGAACACCACTTAAAATCGTCGAGTCGGTCATAGCATTGTTCGCGGGACCATTGACAACTGCCGATTTTGGTCTGATCTGTTTTTGGGGTTTATTAGTTTTACGCATAACCGGATGGGAGTGGTTAGCCGCCCCTTGACCCGAGGCTGCATTGGTTGATGTCTTATTTGTATCATTTTGTGATATTGATTGTATTTGATGAGTACCAGAGGCTGAATGAACTCTACCACTAGGAGGTAAGGAACTACTTTTCGAACGGGATTGGGTTGATGTGGATAGGGTGGCTAAAAATAGTAGTACATCGAATTAATGAACTTTTGTTTAAAAAATATCAACTACCTATTAAGATGGAAATTAAAATAAATCATGACGAACGGTACGGCTTGTCTCTAGGGCAGTCAATGTTTAGATTTGGGGCTGCCGATCGGAAATCTACTTCCTTAATATATCTAAGGTGAATTTGCACGCAGTAGGTGATTACGAAGGAGTAAAATTGACTTGAGCCTTCTTTGATGATTTTAAGACAGACATTTGTTAGCTTACTATGTATTCACAATGGGCAAGATCTTACACTTGATGTAAAAAATGTATGGGAAATTATTATTATCACTTTGCAATCAAGTAGATGCCAGAAATCAAGTTCTTTGCTCGCAGTAGGGACGCTATTAAAAGAGAACGTCTGACGCCCTCAAGCTAGATTTCTACTCTACCAAAAAAATCCCAACTATTTGGCGTCGTTATTTAGTAGTAGTTTGTCGTATTTAGTTGTAAGACAATGTCCACAAAAGACAGTTTGCGATAGATTTTAATCGAACATATTGGGAAACATTCTGTAGACCATTGCAGATATTAGAGGTAGCTTAGCAAACATAGTGTGAATGTGATTTAAAACAGAAGAAGTCCTGGAACTTTAAAAGCCGTTGAAAAGGGTTTCAGAATTCTAAGAGTTTTGATAAGCGTTTAAGGGATGTAACGTTATCACCTACTAGTTCATTTATGCGAGTGTGCCGTCATCCAATATACAACTGACCTAGAGACAAACCAAAATCAAAACAAACAATCTTTTTTACATACATCAATCATTCATTAGATAGTGTCCGCTAAATTTTTAATTTAATGTAAACATTTTATGCATTTCAAAAACGAAAACTGCTTAAAAGGTCTCGATCAATGAGCAGGTGGAGCACAAAGGGTGTTGAGAGCTATCATTGTTATCTAACTAGAACATCAATTCGACAAAGAATTTTCAATTAAAACACGAACTAAACAAGGAACATTTTGTAAATAGAGATAAGAATAAATAAGTTCTAGAGGTTAACATTAAGTAAAGACAGGTACGCTATATATGTATATCATCAAGTAGCATAGCGTCATGCTATCAATTCATTATCATCACTTTAGCATATCACATGACAAGTAACATGTTCACTAACGAAAAAATCCAACAAAAAATCTTGAAAACATAATACTGTTCTAGTTTTGTTGTCCGTATTCTATCTATAGGTATATCCAAACGGTTCAGGCTCACAGGGTCCTAAGCTAAGTAGCATCCCGCGGACACATTCATTGTATGCTCGAATGTTCAGACGCGACAATATACAGGGCATGTTTTAATGAGGCATTGCCATACTGAACTTACATGGTCTGGGCCTGCGTTCTCCGGTTGTCGGTGTCGAAACTGGTGTCTTCTTGTTGGCCTTAGCAGCAGGCGGGGCTTGGCTAATAGAGCGGGCTTGACGTTTGGGTGACTCGTTCGTGTCAATCACGCTCGGGCCAACCGACTGGGAGCGACCTAGAACGTGAAATACAATTTCGTAGTGGGGTGTTCAACGGTCAAGCAAATCACGCACGGGACTCTACGTACACTAATATTCTTACAACAATATTATTGGACAACTACAAACAACGAATAGAATCAATCTAGAAAAGATGTTTCTGAAAAACTAAATGCTATTTTGAGCAGTGCTTCTAAGTACGATAACGCTCAAACGCAAAATTATGTACAGTGCAAACATTGCTATCAAAAATTAAATTAGAATAATGAGTATTTAAAGGTTGAATGTTTGCATCCAAAAATGGTAATTTAATGCACAATCGACAGGCACCGAAGAAAGTTAATAAAAAGCAAAACCGTTACACTTGATGTTCAAACTGTGTTACAATCACATTTTTCGAATAGTTCAATTTCACTTATGTATGAATAAACTTCATCTTTCATTGCAAAACTCTTGCACTTTATAGATATTTTATAAATAATTACGCAGTCACATTTGTAGCGTGCACTTGTTGAAAATGTGTATCTGACAAACAAAATTATCTTAATGCAATGGTCACACTCCTAGGTTTTACCAAAGTCGTGAATCATAAACACATATTTTCGGGGCAATGTAAATGGGTTGTAAGGCTATTAATTGCGTTTTAATTGTGTAGATTCAATTTAATAGAAAATCAATAATGTTGTTTCTGTACAGCAATCATGACATATGTCTAGATAACTAACTCAATTGATTTTGGAAATTTTCCCTAACGAAATCTTAAAGGAAATAGTCGAGATGTATCTAGTCCCAACGATCCAGAAAGGTCAATTTAAAGGACCATTTTTCGTAATCGCTTTAACAAGAAAATGGTGATTTGAATAAGTCGATGATTGGCAATTCTGTTGAAAGCACAATGGGTCATAAAGCAACGAAGTTCACGCTTTCATACAAATAATCTTTGATCATGGTGCTGAAACGATCACCGTTCACCACAACGGCAGATCTTGCCTAAATTTCAAAGATATAATAATGCCATCATCGTGAAAATATAATGGAACCTTTGAAGCATTTTCGGGGCTGGTCACATTTCTGAAGTGACTGTTTTGCTTATAAATGCATTTTGAATCAATTTATGCCACAAAATAACTGGTCAATTTGCAACTGTTGTAAAGTTCAATCAGCGAATAAATAAATGGTCTTGTATTGGGGTTTAACCATCCACATTCTGTGCAATTAGGGGTTTCCCCATAAATTGGACATTTCCAATATAATTTTGTGTCACTTGGAGTGGCAGAAAAATTTAAACGTTCCAGGTGACACTCCTATAACTCTTTGTGGATTGTATTCTCAGCAAGTTTTTAAGTTCGGCATCTAATTATCATGGAAAATAGAAAAATATCAGTAACTTTTTGTGCTCTGATGGATTTAGCTAGTATGAAAATGAGGAGAAACAAAAGGAGTTTCTGACGAAAGATGATGTTAAAAAAAAAATAAGATGTGAATTCTGTTTGACTCTTCAGGGAATGGAACGATAGTAGTCCTGGTGGTTCATACAATTATTTGAGAACGGATGTAATAAACTTTGGAAGTTTTGCTTTCCAAAATTAAGTAATTTATTGAAAAACAGGACGCAGTTATGAGGCAAGGTATCCCAGGTGGGTCTGCTTTCATTTTTAGAAATTTGCTTAATTTTTTTGTATTAGAAGTGAAGTATTTTTCTGTTTATTTTATAGAAGGGCAAAAGGTTTAATTTATTTCTATTCATATAATATAATAAGTTCATCAAATCGTCTTTACACCTGTAAATTATAAGAAAATGTGATTTACTCTTGAATGCTAGCTTAATTTTATGAGTAACTGTATATCTCCAATTGTAGGATACCTTGCTTCAATACCCGATTGTATGCACGATAAAAATCACCTAAACGATAGCTTTCCGAAGTATGTTTGGATTTTTTTTGAACGCTCCTGAAGCGTGAATTGTTTGACACAAAAAATAATTGGGCGCGTATTATGCTGTCAAAATAATAGTTTAGTTGACAGCTACCCCTATTGGAAGTTCTAAACCTAAATGAGCATCGTTTACTTAGAACTTTATAAAGCAATTGGTACCGCAACGCATTCTCAATTCAAGGAATTATTACTCCTAGTAAGAATATAAATTTAGTTCTTAGAATACGAAGATTAACAATTCAGTGCACAGCAACAGCTGCTCAACAATTATGCATCATTACAAAACAAAATTAATATGTAGGTATAAAGTGAACACAATTTGCATAGAGAATCAACAATCGTTCACTTACCAACAGTTATTAATTTCAAGTCAACTCGACAAAAATGCACTAACCTTTCATGGTTTTCTTGGGACTACCCTTTTGTGGGCTACCTTTTTGAGGACTACCATGCCGTGATGTGGCACTCTTCTTAGGACTACCGCGTTGCGAACTGTAAGGCTCGGATTCCTTCGATTTCGGAATGGTTGGCATGAGCTTCTCGCGTGTTGGCGACGGAAGCAAAGCGCCTTCTTCAACATCTGGTGTTTTTTTTTTGGTGGAAAAAGATAGGGTTGCAATTGCATAAGCTTGGACGTTGATTAATGAGCGGCCAATTCAAAAGTACCTGGTCCAGTTGTTCTTTCCAGATGATGACGAATGGTTTGAACGCGTGCTGGCAGTATAGGGCCATCGGAGTTTGTCCTATTATCGACGGCATGGGCATGTCCAGGAACTCGTCCTCTAGTCGATTTGGTTGGAGACGATTTTTTGTTGTTTTCCTGTTCTTTTTCCTCTTTTGTGATTGGTCTTTATTGTATAAAAAAATCGTATTAATTGAATGTAAAAGTAGCAAATCGATGTAGGGTATGTACCTATGAACCGAAGAGGCTAATGATAAGGCAGAGAGGGAGCTTCGCCTCGAGACTTGATCCCATAGTTCTTTTTGCTTCTTATACATATCAGGATCAATTTCTATTCCCCATCCTCGGCACTAAAATGAAAATACATTTTCGTGTAGACAGGACAGTAATTTACTCATAATTAACATAAGACAATGCACACGTTGGCAAGGAAAACTTTTCCATAATAGTTTTTCACGTACGCAAGAGATCTCTACTTACCTTATATTCACCAGCCTTCTTCCTCAGCTCGATCACTTCCTTAAACCACTCCTCATTATGTGGTATAGCGCCATTAGCTAATATCTTACTAGTATCACGATGATCTGCCGATTGGTCACTGAAGCCAAAGTTCTCCTTTCGCGTAAGGGAATGATGATGGCGCTCCTGCTCGGCCATTTGTGTGAAAGGACGATTGGATTTCCGTTCGACGCTTCTAGACGGTCTGCACATAAAGCGTATAAGTGTTTTGAAATAATTATCACACGAAACAATAACATGTACGAAAAAAACGGAGGATATGAACTGTGTGGATTAATTGAATATCATAATTACTTTTCAATTCGCCTATGTTCTTCGGCATCATTAACAAGCGGCTCCAGTTCGTAGGCTGTAGCTAGAATTTCGTACAAGAACACAATTAGCATTGAATTGCCGGAGCAAAGGTGTTAACATCACGGAAGGAATCATGTTTTTACATGGAATGTAATTGGCTCGAATTCCTTGTGAAGTGTTTAGTGCAGCTATAATGTGTTTCAATGACGACTCGAGAAAGCTCGCGCAACTAATAGCAAGTTGAAGACAGATCCTCCCAAAATAAGCAAACATTCAAGACATAATAAATGACTTACATAAAAAAAGAGAATATAGCCGAAAATTAATTGTTATTGATCATCATTTCGGGTTCGATGTGATCAAATTTGGAAGGCACGTTGATAAATTATCTCGTTAATTTTTATGACCGTTACAACTAATGAAAAAACTTCAGAACATTGATAAATAAAGAAGCAAGGATTGAAAATTCTTGTAAAGAACATTTCCGAATGACATCAGCTGCAAAAATTAAATGCTTGTCTACTTCGCCACATCGAATCCTCGACTTGCCTTACTAACTGCTCTATCAACTACAAGCAAACATTTCTAGAGCCAGCTTGACGTCTATCTACATTCTAGCTGCACATATTCAGAATACAGAATACTTAGCATTATGTCGATACATAGTGTGTAGTTAGATTACTCTCTACAAACCCTGATAGTCAATTATGATTACATGAATTCTTAAAACTAGATCATTAGTCATTAACTGCAAAGAGCGAAAATTAATTCAAGTAGTTATGAATAGAATGTTAGCACATCTTTGACAAGTACATAAAAAACAGCAAGAGTATATAAGTATGTAAAAATCTCGGACATTAATGTAGTGTAAGCTAAATTCAAACACATTTATACTAGTCACAAAATGAAATGGTAGTTAATTTAGTCGGGAACGAACGAAGGTGAAATCATACGAGGGTAATTTGCCAAAAATGACTGACACAACTTCACGATGGCCGAAATGAAACTAAAGCATATGTAATTTATATGATTTTCAGTTGAAGTATATGTTTCGAGTATATCAACAAGGGCCGTGGAAAGGAGCTGCATGGTATTCGTGCCCGAATCTCTCTAATTGGTCTATAAATTGCATGCTTCAGGCTGCTAGTTTAGACCATACTCATGGTTTAGATTTTACTTAATTTAATTAATAAAATGATAAGTGCATCAGTGATAATTTGATAGGAAAGTGTGAGAGGTCCTGGTGATAGTGTCTTGGTAAATTTTCCCATGCTATATCATGCATGACAAAAGCATTCCAAACTCGCCAGGGTATTCGGCAATTCTGGTGTTACATGTAAATCAAATGAAAAGGACATTACCATTCAAACGAGATAAAGGCTCGTTATCTACCACTAGCTTCGTTCCACGGCGCAAAAAAAAAAATTCGAAGAGAATTGGATTGAAAAGAAACCCAAAAAGATAATACAAAATGCTTAAATTTAGCGACTTTTTCGGTCGCACCTTCTTTCTCATTTGCTGTGCGTTTTTTATGAACTGTTGGCATTGCGTTCGCGTGTGACGACCTAATAGCGCCCATCGACAAGGACTTTCTAGGGGTATCTTGCGCATTATTCGACTCCCCTTTGATCGCCCTACGAACGTGGGGCCAAACAAATTGCAGTCGGTACTCTGTACTCAATTTTGTGATTGTCTTTTTGAACAGTCCACTAGACTCACCCGCCTGAAACGAGAAATCAAATGATAAGGTGAGCCACGTGTGATTCGTTTGTCTGCAGTATATATAAGAACATTTGCACGTATGCCACATACGCTTTGCAACAGGAACAACAACAACAACAAAAGCTTAGATTATGTAGATATGGTTGATGTGCTGGCAACTGAAGGAATGGAATCGTGCGTGTTGTAAGAGTAGAAAAATGGTATACCTTTTCAGGAACAGTTCCGTTTGGCTTGCCCGCGACGCCGTTCTGATAGGCATACGCCCTGCCATTTTTCACTCCTGGCGGACCTTCGGACTTACTTCGCCGCGAGGGGGTTCCCCGTTCCTCAGACTGAAATTAAAATGAATACATTCTTCATGCTCGTTCCAATCACATGAAATTGTAGATATCTCAATCAATCAATGCCAGTTCAAATGTAATTTCGATAAACATTTCCAATGCGTGACCAATTTACAATTTACAACGTTTAATTGAATTATCTGTTTGCTTTCTCGTCGTGCGTTCGAACCAAGCGGAACGCCATCAAAATTGTTATTTTTTCGTGAAAAATTGAAGCGATTATTAAATTTGAGAACTAAACGGATTACAATAGTTGGCCGCATGCACAACGTATTCATTTTAATTTACCCCATAGCTGTTAACAAGCAATTTGCGTGCATAAATTTTGGTGTTTTTACTTAAATTTATTGCAAAAAAAATGTGCTGAGATTGTTCCAAGAAATGTGAGTGTCAGTGAGAGGTGCTTTGGCAGTGGCATTACTATTATGCTGTTAAAGTGAAGCTCCCTATGACTAGTGTGGAATCAGGACATTTTGGGGGGGGGGATGCTATACGATTTTTTCCACAGATTTGAATTTTGGGTTTTTACTTTCCTTCTCCACATTTTCATTGGGGATTTTTTTGAAAACAATTGAATTCGTTTGATGTCCTTTAAGAAAGTCTTTATTATTGAACCGGGCGAAAACAAACAGTCATGAGACCCATTTTTCTTCAAAAACATTCCGTTAATTCGTCCAAATAATGATATTTGAAAATCAACTGGTACTTTCTTGAAACACGCACTGTCCAAAATCCATGATAGAGAAAATACGATTAATTACTTAGACGTAAAATTTATCCTGCGTTATCAAGAAATGGTCAAAAAATACTTCCTTTCGAGCTTGCAGTTTTTAAAGCAGATAAATTACAAAAGTTTATCTCGTTTTTCGCTAGATGGCACATCTTACAAGGAAAAGGCACTGCATCGTCCTCTCAGATCTGAATGAAATTTGGCACAAAAGTAGAAAACGTCAAGAATTTTGAATCCTTAAAATATTAGACTGTAACACCTCCACCCCCCGATTTTGAGGAAAACGGAACTAAAGTTTTTAGTGTCGCTTATGGTTTAGTAAGTTTTTGCAGCTGACAGAAGCGGTGCAGTGTAGGAAGCAGCGCCACTAGATCGCGATCATGAGGTAGTGTGTTCGATCCCCGGTCGGTATTGTTTTTTTTGAATAATGTGGATGTAATTTGTTTAAGGTAAATCAGCAATATTCAACTACAAATACATTTATTTTTAGAAATCAGCAAATTATTCGATCATTTAGATATGTAAATTATACTAAAAACTCATCGTTGAACGGATTTACTATTAAAAACTGTTGTAATCGAAGCAAATTCATAGCTAATGGTAGGATCGTCCTTTGTTCTTAGAATCAATCCTGCGTCCTTTTTTTGTCTCATAGCCAACTCGGCAAAAGCAATAAACCAGGGTAATGTTAATCCAAATCTAAGGGGATGATGCCGTGCCTTTTCCTTGTAAAATAGAAAAATGTTACCAAAAAGTTCACGCGTAGAACCATTGAAATCTTGGGTTGGGTTTTTTTATTGGGTATAGAAATAAGTTCTTCGTCTTGCTGAAAAAGTGTGGTTAGAAGCACTAGATTCGTGTTAAATAAAACATTTGTGCTGGTGTTTTGAAGGTGTATCTGTGTGATGCAAACTTACAAAACAGCATTTGTTGGAGGTCAGACTCTATTACTTTGTTGTGGAAAAAAGTGCTACGGAAACGTATCATTTGCTGGTGGCAATTTACGGTGATTGTGTTTCATCGATTTGAAAATGTAAAAACTAGTTTCGGCGATTCAAAGACGTTGATTTCGATGGGAATGACAAAGAACTCGAAGGCGCACAGAACTGCTAGAGTTACTCGAAGAGGATTAAATTCAAACGCTTGAAGACTTGGTTCATGCGTTAAATGTTGATTAAATAACGGTAGGTAAGCGATTTTATGCAAGGGAAATGGTTCAAAAAGTTATGAATTGGGCTCCACTTCAATTAAAAGCGAGAGACATAAAGACACGCTTGGTCGCGTGCGAAATGATGCTCGGAAAACATAACAGGAAAGGATTCTTGCACCGCCTAATCACAGACAATGAAAAATTGATTTACTACGACAGTTCTAAATGACCCAAATCGTTGATGAGAATCAGATCCATAAATCCCCAAATGTCCTTCACAGTTCTAAGACCATGCTATGTATCTAGTGGGATCAGAGGGGTGATACGTGTTACGAACTTCTGATGACCTTTAGCAGCGGCAGTTAATAAGATTCAATAGAAATCTAAAAAAATGAATGGTCGAAATGAAATAACATAATGTTGTAAAACCGGTGAAGCAATACTTGGAAGGACTCGACTCAAAGTTGTTGTTCCAGCCGTCATATTCATCAGATATTGACAATACCGATTTCCACGTGTTACGCTCCATGCAGTCGACTTTTCCTGGAAAGCAGTTTACTTCACATGAAAACATCTAAAAATGGATCAAAGGTCGAGTCCAAAGAAGATATTTTTTTTGTACTTTGAATGATATTGTTTTGTGGGTTTACGTGTGAATAAACGAACAACTTTTTTATTCCCATACCCAATGGTTTTTGGCAAAAGTGAAAAATGACGAAAAAGCACAGGAGAATTTTCAACACGGTCAGAAGAAGGATATGTGTTGAGTTGTGTTCCTCGAGAGGGGTGCTATCGATTCGCCGTGCCAAAAATATCTCAGATATTTTGGATTCTTTTGCAAAATAGTTTCTTACAGATTTTGAGGATACTGTCTGCTGAGTGCTTCTGATTCACCGAGTATCTTATAAAAGATTCAATGACCATGCGGGCTGGAGGAAGCAGACTGTGCGGCATAGCGCTGTGGTGCATTCGAGAAATCAGGAAACGTTTGCGATTAATCGATCAGTGAGATGTGCTCAAACTCTACAACCCAACTGTGCGTGTGGCGAAACCAAAGATACTTTCAACGATCAATATGAACCTAATTGAATGAATTGCGGAACTTACCCTGGCGCGAGTTACGTGCTCGCCGTCATTTCGCAGATTCATTGCAGATGGTGCATTGTCGGAGCCATTGATGAAGTCGTGGCTTCTGTACGCCAGCTCGGGGCACTTCTTGCGTCTCGGCAGTGGTGGCTCGTTGGTCGGACCTTGAAGTGCATCCAGATTAATTGTTAAGCAAATCAAAGATACGTTAGTCAATGTCAATGTAGCAGAGCATATAAAAAACACAATAACTTAAATCAAGTTGTGGGTGTAGTGTGTAAGGAACTGTAGATGCCGACTGTATTCTCCAACATAAAATTCTAAGGACACATTTCCGAACGATGTTGTGCTACAGAACTAAACACACATTACATTCTAATTGAGTTTACACAAATAACTAGCGGTCCAGTCCACAGTTGATTACTCATTAGTTAGTGGATTAGCGCAATTCAGCAATAAATAACATCCAATTAGGCACGTTATGATCATAATAAAGCTAGGCAAGTACGCATGATGACCGAAATGGATGTCAATTCAAGGATATTGATGGCTTTTTATTGTAAATGTAAGAATGAACGTTGCTTTCTAATAGATTCCCACCTTCGATCGACTTCTCATCCTCCATCGACTTGGAAAAGAAGTGTTCCGTTGAGCTGGCTGCATGTTAAACGAAGGATTAGACGCAAAAATCATGTAGAAATGTTTGTACATATTTCGCAAGCATAGAAAGGTGATGCATTCAAACTCAATGTTTGTTAATTATGAGTTTGTTTTGCGGATGATGAGGTTTTTGGCGAAACACTAATCGCGAGCCAATTGATTCAACCAAACAAAGCAAGATTTTGATTCGAAAATTTTGAACTGAAAACGATTGCTCCTAGAGGTGTTCTTTGTAAGTGGTTATAACTATATGAAATGCTTGGGATGGCAGTGACCTCAACTTACCGAAATGGTTTGGTACGGGCGGTTTGCGGACCACCTCCGGCCGAGAATTGCCGGTGTATTCATGCCACCGATACGTGCTCCGATATTCCGAGTGGAGCTGCAACAAATGAATAAAATTGTTCATATTATTGATAAGGATTAAATTCGATTCTCCTAAATATATGCGTCAATATTGTTCATAAGTAATTTATTTAAGTATAGTGTTTCCACCACAGAGCTTATTTTTAGTCTGTCTGAATGTTCAAAATTTATTTTACTGCTTGGTCGTGAGAAAATTTCAAATTTTAGAACGAATTTACCTGAAAAAAAACAAAAACTCAACAAAACATTGTTGAAAAACAGATCACAAGTAGAAGACAATTTTATAGCGCATAGGAACATGTAAAGAAATTAAACAATACTAGGGTATTTTCTGATCATAAAAGAAGCTGATCCTTTCAACAACACAATTCACCTCCAATAGGAAATATAATGAGTTGTCTCTTATAACAATATTAAATATGGGTAGCAGTCGGCTACGCCACAATTCGGTTCTTACAAAAACCGGCACAAATTGAATCAACTTAAAACGAAGCCATATTTACAATAAGGTATATGGATAGGCTCTACAGAATACAGAAATATAATTTTGTTTATAAATACAATATAATACGGAATGCACATTTCATAAATTTATATTTTTTGCATGTATTTTATGATAAAGTAAAGTGAAATGTTTTTATCAAAAAATTTTAAAATAAACAAATGAAATTTCAAAGTCTCGGATCTCTGAATTTTTTTCGAAAAAGAGTCCAGTTTTAATTATTTAGATTTTTGTTTACTTCCATGGAATATGGTCGAATGGATGCAAAGATGCTCCTTTTTACATATGCACTTCGCTTCCTATCGTTGTCTAGGTCACAATGGTCATCCAACGAACTTTCCATAGTGGAAAGGATACGCTTAAGATTGGCCGCTTTTGGTAGCACTTGGCGTAGCAAACAATATTGAACACAACAAATAAATATATTTAATAAAAATCTTTGTTTTAACGAACGTCGTAGCTCAGCGAATATATCGACACTGAAACGAAAATCAGTCTAGTATACGAACAATCGGGAAATTAGACGGCGAAATGGTCAATCGCGCAATGTCGTAATTTAAAATCAGTGTGGGTCGGTGTAAAATTCGTAATATTTAAAATACGATACCAGAAGTGCTGCCAAAATTATAATGAGATAGCACCGCATTATGAGGTACGATCTAGTACTGTGTACGGAGTACTACTGTCAGTTGAAATGTCATTTGACGTTAATTGACAATTGAAAGTCACACCGTGCACAGATGGCATTTACAACAGTAATTTTTTTACCGTATCAAACTTCTAATTATGGAGTTTCTACTTCAATATCTTTAGTTCATTATGAACCCTATTTGGCTCATAACAAGCTGCTAGCTCATTATGAGCTCTAGTGTGTCAGTTGAACAATTCCCGATCAATATATCTTAAGTGAGATCGTATAAAGGCCGCTGATTCAAGATTACTGCTTTATCATGTAAAATCACATGTACGCCAGTAGCTGGTTAACACCATATCAGTAGGTTTTCGGCGAAACATTCGACAATGCCTATAACGAAGATGCCTTGAGCTGTATCCAATTTAGGGAGGGGGGGGGGTGTTAAATACTTACTGATTTAGTTTTAGTCTTAGAAAAGTAACCTTGCAGGTTTAGAATGAGTTAAACCACAGTCTTGTCAGATTGATACACGACTCAAGTCAGCCATCGATCGACGTTATGGTGCATCCACGATAGTGTTTCGTGTTTATTTCTGGTGGTTTAAAGCTTATTGGATGTGTGTCTTGTAGATGCATTCTTTAAATTAATTTTCATTGAACACATTAGCTGGTCACTATAGGCATGTTCGTTTTATACATATAACACTATCGTATTCATCGCAATTTCCAATCGGAATATCTATACGTACAATCGAACCAAAAGCCAATCAGCAAATGTACAACTTCAGACCCATAACCGTACTGTTCGCCCCTGGAATCGTCCTATCGCCTCCCCTGACATTAATCCTATTAAATCTTGTCCATCGCAACAATCAAGTTGAGGAGGAGACAGAAATGGATATTAATTAACGCACTGGTGCGAAGAAGGGGCTGAAATGCTTGCCATTGCACTTTCCTTGAATGACAACCCTTTCGAGGCAGGCTTAAGAAACCTTCGACCTGGTTACAAACTATCCAATGCATTTTCATTGCACATGCACATTATCGATATGCCAATCATATTTTCCGCATGTCATGGTTGCAAAATTGGATTGGTCGCATTGCACTACGCTGATGATGGGCGACAGTTCATTGACCTTGCAATCTGCAAAAGTTGGTGTGATATTAAATAATCCCATCGCATTTTGAGGGTGGTGAAATGAATCGCAGAGCGAATTTTTTAGCAGTCATTTTGATCCGCCTGATCCTTTTATCCGCGTTAAACATTTATATAGGATCTGCGAAGGAAAGTATATTTCTAACTAGACGTGGAAATTCCTCAGAATTATTTTCGAATGAAATTTTCTCTTATGTATCTACATACTATAAATAGACTCGACCATCTTAAGAAAATTCCGCACAGGTTGGTTGCAAACAATAGAAGCCGTTGCCATCAAGCAAGCCCTATATTCTGAAGGGTAGAATATAATGCCATTTGGCTTTTTCTAGGTTACGTGCGTCAATAATTAATATATGGAAGCTTGGCAATAAATTTGTTATACGGGTCATTCTTACGGAAATTATTATTTCTTCGATTTTCTGAATCCACTCATCGACACTACTACCCTGGAAAATGAAACAATTTTCCAAGATATAAAATGTGGTGAGAGTGTCTGAAATTCACTTTTGCTCTAGGACATTCCTGCAATTATAGTCTAAAAGGAAGAAACGAATGAAACCAGACAGGTTTTGCAAAGATATTTGTCAACTCTGCCGGTCGAAATGGCATACTCTATTTCATTCTTGTATACTTCCTTCAACTTGTGGTAGACAACAAAATGCTTCATGAGAACTTTTGAAACAAAAGCTGGAAATTCAAATATACATTGTTGATTTTTCGATGGATAACGATCAATACTAAGAAGGCAATACAGCTTAAGAGACATAAAAAGTATTTATGCGTGTTTCAGCAATTTCAATAGTGCATATCATTCCAAAGTATCGGCATGTATCATATACCATTGAAATATAGAATCCGTTCACAAAAACTCCTTACAGGACCCATTCCCTCAGAAAAGTATGAGTCAGTGCTCATGCCGGCTGAAATGGAACTTTTGGCCGTGTTCATCGTTAAAAATAGTACCCATGACTTCATGTCGGCCAAATCGATTTAATTAATTGACTTATACTTTACTTTGCACAACATCCCTTGATAGTCACACTGTTGGGAACAATGCTATTACACCTAAACGGCGAATTCAACATACCTAACACTCTTGGTGCCTGTATTTCGGCAATAAACGTCCCATACAAATGTACTACCAAGTCGTTGTATTTATCCGTTTGACACGGTTGACCTGGAGTTCAGCACAAAAGTTCGGAACATTCGGAGCCACAACCGAGTCTTTGAATAATTCATTAAACATACACGTTTACCCTCACCAGTATGGTCGGGTGGTAAACGGTATGAATGATAGGTGCTGCTATTTATACCACTGCAAGAACATTATCTGAAAATCGATTTATGCAAAATTCTTGCCATTCCTTTTGAATTACGGCATAGATTTTTTTTATATAAATGTACCGGCAAAATAGATATGTTTTTGTACTATCATGCATGCACAGTGCAGTGTTTATGATACGCATAAAAAGCAGGTCAGTTTATAGGTTTGAAAAAGAGTATACTGGTATCTCCACACAATCGATTGAATTGCGTGAAAGAAGCGCATCTATCAAAACCTACTAGTAGTAGTAGTTTTTGTTGCACGATGATGAGGATTTTAACTCTCTGTTCTAACACCAAGGAGTAGGATTTCGATGAGTATTACTACTGACACACTAGAGCTCATTATGAGCTATGATCTAATTAGATGGTGACACACCACGGGTAGCTAATTTTGTCTGTCAGTTTAACAGCTGTGGCTGACATTTGAACTGTCATTCATTTTTTTTTACAAAATCATGAATCAAAACACATCAAAGAAATACAGGGCGCCTAATAAGAGTTAGTTCATTACCAGAAAAATAAATAGAATTCAAACAGGCGTGAATGCAAAGAATTGATTTTCAAATATATTTTCACCGATTTTTTCTTCGGTATTCAAAGGAAATAATGATATTCTAGTAAGTATCTTAATCCATATGAGCTTCTATCGATATTAAGGCATTCACTATCTAAAAACCGCAACTATTGAACATGTACACGTATTTGTGAGGCAGTGTATTCAGGTGTCTATTGTTACAATCGACACCTTTCATGCTGTAGCAAACGCGACTTTTGGACATGGTAGTATCAGTGTGAAACATTTTCAAACTTTGTATCATAAACCTCTAAAATAAACGTTTATAATGAAAACAGATGACATATTAACTACTTTAATACGATCAAATAATTGAGCACAATCGTATCTTCACAATATTGCGTCAAGATTAGAAGGCAGTGGCATCTAAAAGATGGTAGTATCTGTTTTAAAGTTCATGAATTCTATGGTGCTATGAAGCGACTATTACAGTCACTTATTACAAGCGACACTACCCTCCCCTGTTCATTTCTATTAAATTTTCAATCATCCATTCAAGAAATTGAGCAGATATATTCTGGCGTTATTACATAGACCACGTCTGAATAGAGAGACGTACTGAAACGGCTGACTGCATCACATCTATTTAACCATTCGTCGTCCTTGAAATTTATTTCAACTGTGAAGTTAATGAGGGTGCTGCTCGGCTTCGTATAGAATCCTTGAAACCCTTGATTTTTTGCATGCTGTAATAATACATCGGAATGAAAGCCTCTAGCGTTTTAATTAATGCGAATGCGAATTCGATGATTGCTTCAACACAAAAAAATTAACTCGCGATTCAAATGTCGGTTTAGCATCAAACTCGACTTGAAGAGTTTTCTTTTCTTTTCAATAAATCGAGGACTTTATCCACGCAGCATTGTGTGTGCGTTGACTATGTTGTGAACACATCATCCTAGGAAAAGTACACTTACATCCTTCGTGTTTGCGCATCAAAATCCTCTGAAGTAAGCTAATTCATGCAAAATAGTGTCGTTTGTAACTTTAATTATGTAGTTTGCATTAATCTGGTCGAGATAGGTTGGATAAATTAAATTTACGAAATATCAAACAATCCTGTGTGGAGAAGCATTGCATTCTAGTCAATTACTTCACCGGCTCGACATCCAGCTGTGTGGTTGCCTGTGGCCAAGGATAATGAAGCCAGCAGCAGGATGGCCCGAGCGGGAGTGGCAGGAGCACGGATAAGTGCCTTGGCGACTATGAGTACGAGTATGCAAACTTTGCTTATTCGACTTCATGGTCTAGAAAATCATTGCAAAAATGCTACAAACGAAGCACCCACTCCACCATGTTCGAGGGTTACCTCAACGCAAAGTTGAGAAGTTGAGCGCCAGCTGCTGCTCCTGGAACATGTGAAATGGAAAAAGTTTTGGAGAGCTTCCAGGAGCATGGAAAGGAGCAATCACGTTTATGATTCGCCCAGATGATTTTAATCTATCTCGGGCTTTGCTATGGTTCTACTTGCTAATAATGGCAATGATGTTGTATAATGGGACTCGCACGTGCAAGCAGCCTTGAGTTGGAACTGTTAGCATTGGAAATATACATATATGAATTAATATGAATGATTGCAGAGCTCACTTTAAAGGCAATTGCAAAGTGAGCTAATGGCTAACGTTGGTGGGGCAACATGTAGCGCATTATTTCAAGATATTGTCTATCAATTTTTTTATGCAGAGAAAAATTAACACAGGAATATTCCACGAGAATCGAATCTGTATTTCATTTTGGTGAAGGTTAAGATTATAAGGTAGGGGGATCGAAAGAGCGGGTTCCCCTACTACTATAGCATAAAAAATTCGCGTCGGTCATAAGAAGCTATGGGGGTTGGCCCACTAAAAACCGTCAAAACGTGTGTCCAAAGTGTTAGCCCTATTCATATTACATTTATGGTAAAAATGAAATTCATTAATTTTTTTATTTTAATTTTAAATTTTTTTATATATATTATTTTTCTTTATTTATTTTATTTTTTGCCAAATATATTCTATTAATATTTTTAAAATATTTTCAACTTCTAAACAAGTCTGAAAATCACTTCCCAGATCAATTTTACGGTTTCATTTGATCTCTGGAAATAGGCAAAATAATCATTTTTTAGTGGGGGAACCCCCATAGCTTCTTATGGGGCCGTGACTGACGCGAACTTTTTATGTCATAGTAGTAAGGGAGCTCCCTTTTCAATTCCTCTACCCGCAGCCCCGTTTTGGGTAGAGGCCATAATTTTAACCTTCATTTTTAATCCCGAGCTTCAAGGATTTTTTTCATATTAACACATAGAAACAAAAGTCATAGAACAAAGTTCATGAATCAAAATCTATTATGTTCGGAGAAGTGTAACAAAATTTGATATGACTGACATTACATTCCAAAATCATTAGTCATCAAGTGCTAAAAACTTTAAATGCAATGTCGATGAATCATGCACGAGAACCTTCAACTGGATCATCCTCAATTAAACGCTTCTGTTTTAATTTATCCGAAATCTTCCTAGAAAGAATAATCAAGATCCTTCTATAATATGTGGAACTTTTCTACAACCCCTTATCGAGAACCATCCGATAAATTTTGAAACAGGAAGCTCGAAGAAACAATCAATCTATCCATGGGCAGAACGTTTGAAAAACGATCAATTGAATAATTGTGAGAATTGAGCCTCGACTAGGCGGCAAGAAAAGCGTTTCGAGTATAAAGCGGGTAATAGACGCGTGAGTTTGTAAACAATTGTAAATTATTAAGAACGACTAAATGAATGATTGTGCCCCATGCTAGTGTAATAATAATTAGAAATAAAATGTGTAATTAATTCGTACTTAAAAAACGTTATTTTAAACTCCCAAATTCTCTTACGAGCTCTTAACGGCTTGTGAACCTAATATAGTATTTATCGGCTTGCAATCAATCACAACAATCAACTATATTACACATTGCACATCAAATCGATTAATCAGGACTTATATTGCGACTCGGATTTGATGAACCCGTAGGCATTCGTAGAAATCAGCAGTATCCAATCCACGAATATCCTCAAGCATACAAATTTGATTGTTACCTAAGCTTCAATTGTTCTAGATGCGTCGCGCTCTGAGGCTAGTTGATTGCATATTATCCTGAAATGATATTGTCCTTTGACAATTCACTTCCAAGTCGTATGAAAGTGAGCAGTTACGAAGCCAACAAAATTTGGCAGACTGCCTGCACAGTATTGTCGTTGAATTGAAGGATTTTTTTAAAAACAAATTCAGTTTAAATAAAAAAAAACATCGGATATCTGCAGGAAAATGTTGCCAAGCCTCCAATAAAAGGATGGGTATCATAAAATATGTGAACACTTATCAATGATGCACCTCTTCCGCAGTGCTGGATTAAAGAAGGTATAAATTGAGCTGTGGGCCTCGTCATAAGAGGGGGACTCACAAAGCAGGATCTAAATTGATAAACATACATTATGCTGTATATAATAAATAATAAAATTTTTGTACCAACTAGTGTTATAATCCATACATCAACAGTTCAGTTAGAAAAAAGTTGTGAGGATAATCAGTACACCATTCTTACAAAATAAAGGAGTCTCCCGAAAAAAATGAAATGTTTTTGATAAAAAACTCTTATAGTTGTTCATTTTGGAAAGACTTTTATTATTTATTATTAGAGGGTTTCGTAGCCTCTGAAGGTGTCGAACTATGAAATAGACTTATGAACTGTGAAGTACAGGATCTATACTAATAGTAGTAGGACTGATTTTCTTTAGCGTGAGTGGAGCTGTGTCAGGGGGGGGTTCGCTGGCTGAGCGAGGTGGAGGGGACACTCAGCAACTGAAAAACACCAGCTGCAGTCGCCTACAGACTTTGGTTGATTATAGACATCGGTTATTGTGAAGCGTGTTTATTGTCGTTGTCGATGCACAAAAAGAGTCAAAATCTCGAGCAGCGATATTCGATAAAGTTTTGTGTCAAACTCGGGAAAACTGCAAATAGTTAAGCAGGATTACGGTGATACTGGAATGAGCCGCTCCGTTCAAGCAGCATCGACGAGGGCTTTCAACAGCATCCCCGAAGCTGACTTTTGGAAGGCGTACGGCGAATGGCAGCAGCGTTATTCTTAGTGGGTAGCTGGCAAAGGGTGCTTTTTCGAAAAATGTTAAGGAATTGTAAACATATCTTCAATATAAGTTAGTTTATCATGGGTTAGAACCTCCTAGTCTAGCCTTCTAACCCATGATAAACTAACTTATAGATAGCTAACGTAAGCATATATACGAACCGATTGACAGTCGTTATAATTCGCAGATACAAATAATAAAAATAGTTGAAATATAACGAGCTTAACCCATCAACAAGCCTAACCGTGGTCGTGCTGTCTGGTGACAGATGGCAAATGACAGCACCTGAAGAGGATGCCATCCGACACCCCGAAACCGCACTTTCCATTAAATATCTTCAATAATTTTTTTAAAAAAAATCAGACCTACTACTTTTGGTATGGGGACTCTGTAGAACTATGAAACACAAAAACAGTAGCTATTAATTAAAAACAATCAAAGCTACAAAGCAGTGATGAATGACTAAGGAATGAGTGAAAACGAATGATTATTTGTGAAATATGAGCCATAAAGTCATTGTGTCACAGGATTTTTTATATAGAATAACGTAAGATCGACCTGACATGAACAGGTCAAACTCCAAATTTTACATAAGTTTGCCATACACAACATTGTTATAGAAATCGTTTCGAGATGGCGGCCAAATGGAGGAGGATGTCTGCAACTCCAGAAACTTTAATTTAAGATCACATTTAGACTCCCTACACATCGTATCAATCAGGCAATTTTATAGTAATTGAAAATCTTAGATAATGAAGAAGGGCCAAAATCATGGAGTTTTATTACACCCTCCTACAACTAGTATTCGAGGCGCCAAACAAATTCGTTTGAACAAGTTCGAACGATCAATGCCTTGTCCCTGAGCTGAAGGTCGTCGAAGTTTAAGAAGTTTAAAATTTTATGAGCTTCAACACTTTACACTTCGATTGTGTAGAAATTTCTTTACAGGAACCTCCAAAGAAAATTAACCCCGGGCTCTTCTGAGATTTTATTCCGTCGTAGTTTGTCATTGATATTTATATGGAATGAAATGAAAATATTAATTTCAAATCCAAAATGATACTTTGAAAGATGTTTATCCTGTAAATAGACTAAAATGTCTATAGTTTTGATTGCTAAAAGCTTTATAGCCTTATTCCATTTTTTTTTTAGTTCAAACTGAGTTCACGATTGATTTTCTATAAAAGGATTGTTTAATAGAACAAAAAGTCAAAGCCAACTTTGATTTTAGAGCTAGAAAATACAGGAATAAATACATAGTATAGAAAATACGTTTCGCACATCCATACACATGACAAAATCCTTAGAATTTTATTGAGGATAGAAGAATTTGAATGGTAAATAAATTACCGTCCCAACTGTTGGCACGTTTGCACTGCGACTTGCTGTTCGCAAACAAAGTGCAGAAACTCAATACCAAACACTCATGACGAACAACCAGCAAGAAGAATTGTTTGAGTGGTTTCCGTGCACGAGGAAAGTTGCCAAGTCGTTTTTAACGTTTGACGCGGACGGTGATGTAATTTCAAACAGCATTGATGTCAAAAGGTTCACTTGAAGCGGCACAACCAACCAACCACCCACAAACGTTATCCTCATCGTAACCGTCACAGCCATCGGGTTTTGGGACTCTTACTGCAATTCCCAGACTGGGTGGCGATGCCCACCTAACTTGAGGCAATGCAGTAACATTGTATTTCCGCCGGTAGAGCATATATAACGACTGCAGGGCCAACGAATGAAGGGGTTGAAGAAAATGCAGGGGATGAGGGACAACAGGCAGAAGCTAACATCCTGGAAAGTTATCTTGAGTGGAAGAGTTGAATCTGCTCATAACTCCAAGATATGTACGAGAAAGAGTGGCGATAGTGTGATGGCGCCATATAAATTTGCTGGCAGACATTGTCGAAACTTTTTCCGTATCCTTTGATCAATAAAATGCTACGAATGTTCACATACATAAGAACATAAATTCAAAGAGACTCGTTTTCGGTTTGGTTTGGTCTTCCTCAATTCGGTTATGGTTGATTGCGGCTCATGTATTCCCACACGGTTGCTTCAACCGGAGATTGTATGTTCGAAAATAGGATCCAGACATCCCTCGAAAAAGCACATATTCAGCTCATTTGCTGACGAATAAGACAGTAGGAAGGGAAGCAAGATTTATGGCTACACAACAACTTGGAGTGGCTGGCATACTGTCTTTCGGAGGATCCTGGAGGGAGCAAGTCAAATGAGGCAGCGTTTCTAGCCTGGCTTATCTGATGTGTATGCTTGCTTAATCAATACTGTGACCCTTATTTCTATTAGGATTGTGTGACTAGTTCATCCAATTTGCGTTTGATAGTCAACGAAGAGAAGTAATCTGGTAAGTGTAGAGCTGATGACAAGCTCGAAAATATTTTTGACTATCCGGGGATGATGTAATTCTGTATATTACAGAATAGAATATAGTGCAGTTGTTGCGTACGTATTTACGTGGTGGCTAGCTTGTTTATTGGCTGTAAAGTGTACAAGATTTCTTCTAAAACAGCTGAAATGCCATGCGACTTTTAATGTCTACAATTTTCACTAACGCTTTCCATTTTTCCAATTAATTGCCAATTAAGAAATCAACTCTAGACTTCCATTTAAATCAGAGTGTGTAATTTTTTTCCCATGTCAAGAAAATGTGTAGACAATGATATGAAGACGAGATATAAGAATTCTCAGGATCACACAATGGATTCTTTGGATCCAAAAAAGTATACTTACAAGAATTGTTCAATCCTACCGAGAAATATAGGACGAAAAATTGCTTTGTTGTTTTGTTTTCAACAACAGATTATGTTTGGAAAGATGTCGAATACTGAGTTGTAATCCAGTTCCAAAAAATTCAAGTCAAACATATTTTTTTCCGATATCGAGAATATTACAGCATTGTACAATAAATGTAAATATTTGAAATGGTCTGCTGCCCGTTTGATGTCTAAGGAAAGTCGAGTCCTGTAGAATCATGAGCAGCCATCGAATCAAACAAAACACAACTACAGAGAATGCAAGACTAGATTTCTTACATATTAAAGCTAGAGGAGGTTCAGGATTAGACTTCTTGCAGTTTTACGGTTTACTTCACTCATGTTGATCAAATTTTAAAGCTACATAACAAACCCCAAATACCAAATAATAAAGACGCCCAACAGAATCCAAAAATGTTCCCATCAGATTTGAATGCTGAACAACTGATACTCGAGGACTTTTACGACTTTGACACAATCCATAAAACCACTCTGCCACGTTAGCCAGGATCTCTTACCATCACCTTTCTAATATTATCCATTAACGACAACTTTATGCAAAGTAAATTGGCTGTCTGCAATAAATCCCCGGAACACATCATTGAAACAGGAGACACGTACAGGATCCAAGCAGTCTGTCTTCGAAAGAAACTGTTTCAATTACTGTACATAGACCGCCAATAAATTGTATCGTTGCGAGATCCTTTTATCGGCTTATAATAAAACTCTAACTCATTTTTCATGTTGACACCGAGTCTCGTTGACCTGCCCCAACCACCCTTAATCAGCTACGAAGACTCCGCACAAAATGTGATTCGACCATGTTGCCAACGCGAACCCTAGGCAAACTTAATTCCCATTATTTCATCGGCGGGTGGAAAGTGCAGAGGAAGACACCCAGTGAGGGGTTGCATAAGATTAGACACAAGTGATATCATAATATATTTGCGTTCCAACTTACAAGTCGAGGCATTTCGGCATTCCCCATTAGGTCAGAGCCGGCGAGAATGTTCGGTATGGCGGCAGGATTAGCCTCATGGGGTGAAGAAGAAACCCTCACCGTAGCAGCCACAACCATCTAGCGGGGGAGTTCCTCAGAGTGTCCTAAGTGAACGAACCCTCGCCACCACTCCATGTTTCTTTCGACGATTGTCAGCTCGCTGGCAAAGAAATATTGTAGCTGCAGGCGAATCTTAATGAGTTTCGCATCGTATTTGAGCAGAAGATTATCGAGCAGCGAAAGGAGTCCTTGGAAACGATATTCTCGCTTTCCATAGCGTCGCACTTGCGGCGAAAGCGCTGAACTGAGAATGTGCAAAATTTGGTCGACAAGTCGTGAAAGCCTCCATGAAAGAAGCTCAAACGTACGAAGTGCTCAACAAAAAGGATATTGATTGCTTCGCTTCAAGGAAATCGCACAAGTGGGCTGAAATTTAAGATTCCACCGGGGGATTTGGTTAAAGACATCAGCGGTTTTGTGTTGAGTGAGCCGAATTCGTAAGGAACGGTGCTTAGCGATGGGTGTTGAGGATTTGGAAGGATGCTTTTCAAATGAATCGCAAATAAATGTACGTGAATGCAGATAGGGTTTCCCACTGAAGTACTTGACTGTTTGTTGAATCGAAAACGGCGCATCATGGAAGGACACGGATAGTGGTGTATTGTGCTATGTTGCTCGATATTTGAATGGAATCTTTTTGGGAAAGTAAAATATGAGAAATAGCTTCGCTTACAAACGAAAACAATGAAATATGTTTTCCAACCAGATTTTTTGACTGAGCAATCGATAAATCATAGGAAGTGAAGTTTGCGGAGAGTTCTCCAGCAAATGCATTTAGAAATTCATTTCCTAAATTTCAAGCAATTCGATCGGTAATTATCCGAATAAGTTAGGTCAGGGTAGGCAAATATTGTCTTCTGTTTTAGTTTCCGAAGTCTGCAAGGGTGGCTCTACCTTTGGGGCTAGTAGGGCCTAGCTCCAACACTCAAGGTGTTACATTTTTGATAATATTATTATCATGAATGCAATAAAATGAAATTCCACACTCCTATGCAATGGAGTCTGGAATTTCATTGTGTAATACTTTTTTATTTGGAACGATAATGTTGAATTGTTTTCGCACAATGAGTCATCACCAGTCACAGTCAAACTGCTAATCGTTGTGTACGGTGCAGCGTGATATCGAAGGAATCATTTCTCTTCGTTCAGAGTTTACAATTCTATTTAACGAATGTAATCATATAAAAAAAAGTTTAGCGAGAGGAGTGAGCCCAGAAAAAGCGTACCGAACGAAAAAGCGAACGGAAGTTTGTCTTAAAATTCAAAGTGAGCACAAAACATAGCAATGATGTGCAAATATAAGAGTAGCGCGCCTGGTTCAGTGAGTAGAGCGTCCGACTCTTGCTCTTGAGGTAGAAGGTTCGAATCTCCGCTCCCTTTGTTTTTTTACTTAAAGATACTTTGTGTGAATAAAAGCAATAAAATTTTTTCATATTTTGTCATATTATATGCATCCTAGATTTTTGAAGTGCCTCACTGCTTTTTTTCTTTTTCTCATAGTTTTTATTACTTCTATGCAAATTTTTAAGAGGTGGCTGGAAACATTTTGCCCTAAAAAGAGAGAATTTGTTGTGCTTGTTTCGTTAGGATTTGTGTTTCAAGTATCGTATGTAAATCAGCTAAGAGCTGACGAAAAAAATCCTTTTGGCCGATTCGAGCGAATGCGAATGCGTACGTGTTTCGATGGTGTCCAATTTAAGACAATATTTTCACATGCATGCACTACTAGCGGTTGAAGTCTGTTTTTTATATGGCGGAAAACGGAATTTGCAAACAATGTGTAAGCTAAGCAAAGTTATAGATGGAACCGCATTAATGAGCAAACGAATGCTTAAAATTCTTTGTGCATCTTCCCAAGAAACATCCCCGATCACATCTGCAGAGTCATAAAGATGCTTCAGTAAACTCAAAAGAATGAACACTTACAAATAGAGCATCGTAGACCAAAATTGTCTCAATTCGCAGTACATTACGTTTGCAAGAAATTTACTAAGAAATGATCAACTTGAATGAAAACCTAATTGATTTGTTTGCCAAACAAAAAGGCCACGCGCTGAATATTTTTATTAAAAAAATGTCTCTTCTTCGAAGAAATATATTTTGCTGTTGATGCTGATTGAAGCTGTCATTTTTGCAGCATAACATTATTTTTGTTTTATTTACTGGCAGATTTTACTTTTATTGCTGGTTTAAATTGAAATATTTTTTTTTATTTTTCGAAAATACGACAGGAATGGAAATAGTTTTACTGAAATAATTTATTTATTGTTGTGTTATTTTTCTATTTAGAATGTAGTGGATTTTTGAAAAGCTTTCAATGTTTTTCGTAAAAAATGTGTAGCAGTATATGTCTTTGAACGCTAACATATTTCCTTTCCGGAAAACTGACAGACACTTCTTCGGCGGAGTGAAAATTCTGGTGTTCTTTTCAACTTCTAGGGTAGGAGGGAGGTATTCATACCAGTAACCACGAATCTGTATTCCCACGAACAGTCATTGGAAGTCTGTAAGGAAATCTAATGAAAATATTCACCAAAAAATGTGGGGAAAGCTCGATAAGATTCTTTCAATGGTACTCTCATTGTACTAGTTAAAAATAATTGAAAAATCACATCGAAATTTTTGAAAATCCAAATGTAGTACAAGATTTTTTAATTCGATTTCAATTTTGAATGATTTCGCTTGTATGGAAAGTGGTCGAAACCTAACACTTTGTTTTGCTGTTTAAAAAGATGAACGTGAAAGGACATAAACACTTTGAATTCCAATCAATCAAATCATCATTATTTGATTTTATTGGAGTTTATGATTTAAATATTCAAAATCCAATACCGCAGGATGCTTACTTTCATCTTAATTTTGATTTTTTGCTCTACTGCAAAGTATTGTGTAATACATCGCCAGCTTGGATAAATGGTGAAAATTCAAGGAACTTCAAAAATCTCTTCTCGAAAAACATTCGTGCGAACATGTTTTCCTGAAAAGTTTCGAGGATATAAATCACGGTGATGAAATATTTCACCAATATTAAGTGGTAGCTTCGTGATAACGAATTGTTGATTAGAACATGATCTGATCCTGCAGTTTTTCCTGAAGCAATTCATTTTGTTTCATTGGAAATTCTCAGAGTTCATGAATTACATCACACTTAATCCGTTGCAATCAATTGTAGTTTGGCAACAATCACTGTTCACAAAACTCAACTCCAAAGGACACTTATCAGCATCAAAGATCTACTGTATGTACCGGTAGTCATCCACCAGTTTCGCATGGCTGCCAAATCACTCCCCAAATTGTGAGAATAACGACTGTGGAACATTCGCAAGTACTTGAGACCATTGCATTGGACCTTCACGGCGGAGTGCATTTGGCGTTTGGAGAGGCCATCGCGAAACCGCACCTGCCAGCACTGCAGAAGGTGGGATGCGGATGTACTCCCGAAGAATCGTCCGAAGAACATTCGACATAGCAGACCATTCTCAAGCGAATTAAGGAGCCCCATTTCAGCACGTCATTGTCCGAGGCAATGCCGCTGCGGTCACGGAAAAAGGACATCAATGGCCACCATATGTTAAGTGAAAGGCGAACGGCGATGGGTAAAAGCCACCCTTCCTCTATCGGCATTTCACGACGGCGGCATATCGACGTCGTTATTCGTCATTATCGTTGTGTGTGTGTATTGGGGCTGTACGTACACGCGCACCACCACTTGGCCCGGTCGGTTTTCTACTGCAGTGAAGTCATATGACCCCCGGAAAGGAATCCCTCGATTGGCGCTATGCACGGGAGGATCACACTTACCCAAGCCAAGAAGTGCATGCTCCTTCGAAGGACATGCGGCAAGGTACGGCAGCCAGATCAATGGGACACCTGCAAAGAGGAGCGTCCTTAACGCACGAGTCCTTACCTTGTCGACGGGCATTGATGGGCACGCTCTACACAGATTCCAAAATGAACCGATCATAAGGATTCGCTTTGCTTTGTTGCCGATCCAGTCGCGAGAAAATTGCTAGTTGCCGCAAGCTTTCGAACTAGGCCGATAAAGGACGTCTCGTCTCTGCGCCGCTTGCGGGAAGTCCTTCCTTAAAGTCAAATGGGACTCGATCTCGCCTTGAGCAGGTTCTAGGCCGATTGGGGCGGCTCTGGCGTTGCCTACGCCTACGCCTCAGTCGGTTTGGCAGCTTTAGCAAACTTTGCAGGAGCAAAATCGAGCAAGGACGTCGCAGTTGCAGCTCACACTACTCTGAACCATTTTCCAGTGACCGAATCGAGAACTATTGGAGGTTTGCACGTGAGAACTAGAGTTTTTGCGGATGCAGGCGCACTTCCCTGGGAACTGTGACGCTTTCAGCACTTTGTTCGCCTGGCTGCCCGTGCACTTGAGAAACTTGGACTATTCAATGGAACTGTTTTTCCGCGATCTGATTTCCCGTGCAGTTTTCCACCGACTCACGAAGCGACTGACTTCGCCTGCTTGAAGAACGGGGGAATCGATACTCTTGTGGGCCGAACTGCCACGGAGGGTGCGCACGGCTTGTTCTAGCGAAATGCATGTAACCTATGCATCATGATTACAATCGGGCCGACAACCCTACGAAAAGAGGGTGAACTTGATGGTGATAGTTTGAAAGGTTGGCAGTTGTGCAGGGAAGAAAACTCGTTCGTACTCAAAAGGAAAATTAATTTCACCTGGAAATCCAAATGATCTTTTGGCATTATTCAAAAGATCACTTGGAGACATCCACATTTCAATGTGATTGCAGGTGAATGTGTAAAACATTTGATTGCGTCACTCCACATTAAATTAGTTCAGTTCTGAATCACTTTATTCTTCTTAACTGAGACGAAGTAACTCTTCGTTACTCCCTCTTCCATTAAAGTCTAATGTGTAAAAATGAAATATATGTTTTATAAGGTCAGCAAAGTAATCGTGAAAAAACATCACTTCAGGAACGGTTAGCAATTACCAAATTTTACTTTGAAAATCTATCATCAATTCGAGAAACTTAACAACGACTTCTAGATTTTAATGATGCATACTATTCATCCACTGGAGCCAGCGATCCGTGAAACTGTGAATGGTTTTCGCACTCTGTATACTTTTCGGGACATTGATTGGGACAGAATACTGCCAATTGCTACCGCTCGCGACAGCGCCAGTGTATTACATAAAGAAATGGATGTAACTGTCATTCTGCTGTCAAGGTTACAGGTTAAAGAAAAGAAGGCGCGCATTCGTGCGTTGAAATCTTGTTAATATCATAGAAATGATGAAAATTGTTATCGTTAAATATCCACAGAACGACATTTTCATTACGACAGAAATATCTGCAAATGTTTGACATTTACTTGTTTATGGGTTTGTGCGCCATATGTGATGGTATAAAATGATTGTTTTTACGATTGCAATACAATATCATAAACAATTAAAATCTACAATCAATGAGTAGTTCATACCAATAATATTACCTAATTTCACTTACTATAATGACGCTGGTGTGATATCGATTCGTATCATTTGATACAGTTCTCAATAATTTCAGCTCACACGTTTTTTAATCCAGTAAACATAACTGCAAAAAATTTAATTACTTGTTTGAAAAAGATTTCTCCTATCTAATTTGAAAATATGCCAATCAATTCTTTACAAAATTAGATGCTTTTTGACCCCACAAAAAGACCCTGCTAAAAGCCTTACGTAATCAACGCTCCCTCATCATTCTACTGACTGTAATTAATTCTTATCATTATTGTTATTTATGGTGTTATCGTTTGCATTGTTATTATTGTTTTTAGTTTTTTGAAAATATCTATGTAGATATTACTGGGAAGTCGACCTTGAGCACAGTAAGTACACGAAACTTAATACTAGTACAAGTACTACAGTAAAAATGACGCGACGGTCCAATTTCCTGTTTTGAAGTTAAAGCAGCGCGCGCCAAAACTGCGACAAAATTACTTCTAGTCGAACCTTGAACCACTGCAGTTTGCCATAAAATTGCCATAATTAAGTTTTGCACTATGTTAACGCGCCGGCAACATATTCTGACTGTTCGAAGAGCATTGGCGAGATATGTACTAATAGATGGCATAGGCATCCGGAGAGGGAGGATTTTTACATTGAGCACTGGAGAAACTTTCTTGTTAAAGCGTTCCAAACAATCCGTGGTTCCACAGACAAAACACACATGGCTCATACACGAACCTATTATTCGTCATATGATTAGTTAGTATATGTGGTACGTCATTGCCATAGCTTATGGATGTCATTTTCGTCATTCGTATGAAAAAGTACGTTACAATGGGATTGAAAGTTATAACGTTAATGTCGAAATATTGTACATTTGATTTATTCAAATCGAATAAACAAGTTGTTTTTAAAATGAAAACGTGTATAGTGTTCGGAAAAGAACGACGGAGTGATCGGAAGCTGTTTTCATATCCAATCGATCGTAAAACGTAGGCTATGCATAGAAATTGAGCCAGAGAAATCGAAATTCATCCGTATATGAGATAACTGGTGTTTCATTGACAAGCTGAAAGTTTATCCTGCTAATTTTGGAATTTCCAATGATATTTGCACTTCATTTGCCATTAACACTCTATCAGTGTTCAGTGATAGCTACAGTTTGTTTTAATATATTCCAAATTTCATTTGATTTAAGGTTAGGCAGTTCCATAAAAATATTTTCGTTATTTCTAGATAAACAATTTTCAAAATGTCTGCCACAGCGTTTTATACTTTGCACAGCTGGCAGTGCTTAAGTAACGTCAATTTTCGGGTGCACTCGGTAGATGCATCGGAAGAAATTGGATTTCCGAACCCGAAGGTCTAGTTTTGGCACTGTCCTCTGGAGCGCGAGCAGCAAATTCGTCAGTCTGCGCAGCACAGCCGTCGCGGTAGTTTCGTATAAAAGAAGTTGTTTTGGTAGGAGTTTCTTTCGCGGTTATTTGGTGTTGTTGTTGCCTAAGACGGTGACCGGTGAATCAATTGTTAAGTTCGGCCGTGATTTGTGCTAATTTTACCGTCCACCGGTCCGGCACCACTAGTGCGCGTTTGACAGAGTCTTCGAAAAGTTACGCTGCCGCTGGAAAGTGTCGTTGGCGGGTGGGCGCCTGCTCCGCACGGCGACCAAGTCTTTTGTTTACCTTCGCCGTGCTCGAAGTCTCAAGGAAACTGAACTGCAGCGCGGGCAGCGGGTGTGCGGGATCTTCCGTGTTCGTTGCGCCGCTTGCCATCGGTGACTTCCGCCGGGACCTCGAGTGAGATTTGTCGTGAATCCGTGACCGGTTTCGAGCGGCCGTCGGGCGGCCTTCAGCAGGCAGGCACTCGGCCACTTGCGGGTGCACTTCGTCCCTACGTCCCTTCGTGTGCTGTACCTGTGATTTATGAATTGTTATTGCACCGACCCCGGGCCGGGCCCAGTTGCGAACAGGTTCTGCGGTCTCGTCCCTCTCTGCGGGGATTACGCGGACTGAACGTCGTCGGCCAGGAGGAAGCCCTGCAGCGCGGAAGCTGCTCCAGGAGCCGCAATCGAAGGTATGTAACATCGTTCCAGCTTGAGAAATCGATACTCGGCGGCGGGGCTCCTCGATTGGGGATTGTCTTATCGCGCCGCCTGCCCGTCCCATCCACCCGTAACTGCTTATTGTCTTCTCCACGCTCGCCCACACCCGGGACGTCCCGTGCATTCACTCGTTGGCTGCTGATCCTTGCCGGCATCCTGCCTCGCGGTGTCCATTGTAACCAGAGCCTTTACGCTGCTGGCACACAGGAAGATGTCATGGTGGAGATGGGATCCAAGGCTGAAAGGCGCAACGGAAACCCGAGCAGCCCTTGCCGCAGCTCTTTTACACTCGGCCTTTTGTTTCAACTGTTGCCATGGTCCGTGCGCGCGGACAAAGATGGCAAAAGTGCAGGGTCTTGGATTGCAGTGCAATTGCACTTCTTGCGGATGGAGCTGGCGGAACGGAGCCCTTGAGACAGTGGCGGCTCCTCGTCGACGTCTATCATGCGTCGCGGGGTCTTGCGAACGCGGCGCGGGCCCGGCCGCCTCGTCCCATGTAAAACTGCAGCCTGCATCCATGCACGACATGCAACGAAGAGGTAACGGCGTCGCCGAACTGCCGGGGCTCTTGCATTGCAAACGCTCCGCGAAGGAATGTGCCGCGCGATGCATTTATTACCTTGATAGATTTTTTGCCTTTTGTATGGCGCAAGGCCGGCAAAGGTCCTCCTCCTGTCGATTACAAGACTGTAATAAAAATACCCTCTCCAAAAGTGACGCGTTTCAGAGCTGTGCAAACAACCTCCCACCAACTCTTCCTTACAAATGTTACAAACAAACATTGAAGGGAGCCAATCCTAAAACCAGCGAAAAAATTTCATTCGACCTGAAATTCTATGACACGCGGACAGCGATCCCTAAATTTGTATTGGCTCGAGCCACTTCTCGGAAGCGACCGCATTCCCAAGCCAGTCTGCTTTCTCGTCCCGTTTCACAGCACTCCAAACTTCCCAGCTTCATTTAAAGTCGTGCAGATGAATTTAGAGTAAGTCCACCAAAAAAAAAAACAAATATAACTCGGGAAAACTGTGCTGCGCTCCATTTAATCTCATTCGAGAGAGAAAAAAAACTAGACTAAAAATTTAACTCCGCCGAAGTTTAAGATTTTATCGCATGCAAAGATGCTGGGAATTTCACATAAAGGCCAATTAACAGACGAAACAACTAAAGAAGAAGAAAAGAATTGATTTCCGGCCGTTGCGAGCCATAAAGCTTTCGCCGGCAAATGTGCGTAAGCCACCCATGCTTGGCTCGGGGATTGCTACGCACAGTTATAAGCACTCTGCATCCCAGCACCGATTTAATAACAATTGCTCCGCACCACCGGAGTGCGGTGGGAAAACCTCAACATCTCTTTCGGCCAGGTGGCGATCCGTTTCAGCCACAAACACACAATTGATTACACTTCTTCCCAGTCAGTCGGGCTTGGACTTCTTGCACGTTGCTGCTGTTCAATAAATCATGGGGGAAAAACTTTATCGGGAGACAATTAAAACTCACCACAGCTTCGAAAGATGATGTTGATGGCTGGTCAGTGCGCGGTGCGGAACAGTTTGTTCATATTTCGAACCAAACCGAATTTTCCGATTGAGGTTGAAACTAGGACTTTGCGGAGTCTGTGAATAGTTTAGAAGAAGTGGCTCCGAATCTTGTAATGAAATGAAGAAGTTGCGATGTAGTTGAAAGTCAACGAGACTTTCGACTCATTGACCTCGTGGAAGTTCAGTCCCGAAGACGAAGCAACGAACCAGTTCTAGTTGGGCAGATAATTTTTAGGTTCGGCCTCTTCAAAACCAGAGATGCGGTGATTGCCGGCAGACCAGCTCATTCCGGCGTTCTTTCGTGGGTCGTTTCTCAGGTTTTCGTTTCGAATCTCATCACCTGAAAAAAGTCATCATAGTGCCCGATTACCAAAATTCCGATCACCAAGCACAACTTTAAAAGAATCAAAAAATGTGGTCCAAGTGCGACCCTTGAGGCCCACACGACTAACGACAGTGGGGTGAATAAAAAAGCTATAATTTGTTTTTTTTTTATTAATTTCTATTATTAATAAATACTATTATTAAACATTATTATTCTAAATTAATATAATCACTTTTATTATTTTTATCAATTTTTTATCTAAACATAAAAGCTTTGGTAAAGGAAGACGCCTTCCTCACCTGGTCATCCTCTACCAAAGCCTCGTCCTCCTCGTTCTCTTCGTCCTCGTCATCCTTCTTGTCCTCCACTTCGTCTTCAACCACGTTCTCCATCTCGGCCTCGGAATCCACAACTATTATTGAGGGTATTTAATTATGATTAATAGTAATCATTCGTTATTAAGAATGTTTGATCGTTACTGAATAGTTATAATTGTGTTCAAATTTACAATATCTATCATAATATAAGTTTGGAGTTTTATAAGTTTATCTTGACATTTTTTACAACATTCATCAAAATTTTACTAAAACACACAATAATAATATTACTATGAAGGTATTTGGGATCTGCACGAATTAATAGTGCGATTTCAACAGTTTCAAAATAAGCAATTTTTAGTCGTTTTTTCATCCTAAATAAAAAACGACTTAACTGATTTTGCTGAAAAGTCATTCAGTTTTAAGTTACGTAATTGCGCGTCGAATGAAACCAGTCCCACGGCAATGCAATCTTTGGTTCTCGAGATAATCGAGACGAAAAATAATTCCGAACGCACATACGCACATACGTACATACACACACACAGACATCTCTCTAAAAACGAAGGATTTGGGTTCTAGAGACCTTAAAACGTGGAGATATGTCAAAATTTGAGATTCGCAAAATCGGCCCCATTACAATAACTTCCCATAGAAAACTGGGAAGTTAAAAATATTCAATTTTGAGGCTTGAAAAAATTACCCTGCGTGTTTCGGGACAAAAATATCGCGATGAAGACCCACACGAGAGTGTCGGAAGAATCAAACTACTTTAAAAGATGGAATAAATCTCAAAATAAAAAAAATCGATCGATCAAGCTGCCTGGGCCCACCCTTCCATGGCCTAGCGCTTGCGTTTCCGCATGTTTAGCGCATCTCAGCCCACAAATACTTACCTCAGTCGTGGGCAGTCACCACTCTACCCGTTCAAAGTAACAAGGAGGAGGAACCTTCTAAATTTGTGCTCTTATTTCATTTTGTAGATTTAGTTTCATAAATCCAATTTCGTGCAATTAAATAACAACTCTAAATTTATTCTTTATGCATTAGCTAATCTCATTCTTACTTTCTTATGGAATTTGTGGAATATTGTGTATAATTTAATCTACGGTGTACGGTCTACAGTAACAGTCAGGAGGGAGGGGGAGAAGTTGAGCATTTTATCTCCTTGTCGCCGGCAAGGTACAATTCCCGGAAAGGGAATAACTCGCAAGATCGCGAACCGATATGATGTCTTACAAAGTTGAAATCTCTGTCCGAACTGTAGGTCTTTTTACGCAATTACCACGGGCAGCAATTCGCGCGCCCAACTCCTACTCCCAATCGATCTAGCTGTCCCTGTCTCTGTCTCAAGGCCATCAGGTTGGGGTCAATCGCGTATTCTTAATCGCCGCTCTGACATCTCCAGTAAGTTTTTTCTGCACTTAGATTCATTCTTTTTAATTGAAGAACAAATACGTGCACGGCTATTTTTGATTTTTCAGTGGTAAACATTCCTTTCTGGTGCATCTTACAAGTAGAAGGCACAGCATCGTCCTCTCAGAATTGGATGAATTTGGCACATAAGTAGAAGACGAAAAGGATATTCGATCCTTAAAATATTGGACCGCAACACCCCTCCCCCTCCCCGTTTTCGAGAAAAACGTTTCTAAAATTTTTAGCGTCGCTATTGGATAAGTAAGATTGCATCTGACAGAAGCGGTGCAGTGTAGGAAACAGCGCCACTAGCTCGTGATCAAGAGGTCGTGTGTTCGATCCTCGGTCGGTATTGTTTTTTTTTTAGAATAATTGTCGTCGTCGTGTGTTCGATCCCCGGTCTCGGTATTGTTTTTTTTTTGAATAATTGTGGATGTAATTAGTTTAACGCAAATCAGCAATGTTCAACTACAAACACATTTACTTTTAGAAATCAGCAAATTGTTCGATCATTTAGATTTATTAATTATACTAAAAACTCATTTTTGAATGGGTTATGAAAAACTGTTGTAATCTACTTTTGTGCCATATTTCATCCAGATCTGAGAGGACGATATCGTGCCTTCTTGTTAGTGGATTTGCATGCTTTTCGAAAAGTTTTATTCTCTCGAAAAACCCAGGAACCCTCTTGGATGTCTTTGTTTAAATGCGAATCTTCAATATCGGATAGTCAGTAGCTGGTTAGTAGCATCAACTAATCCGGAAAACTAAAAGCAAAATTCCTTCTGATCACATAGTGATACTAGCAAAAAATATTAGCGTCTAGAAATGCAAGAATATTCTTCAATAAAATCGCATGTGGGGAAAAATTATGCGTGTATCAAAAACTCTGTTCTTCCTCCATAAAGCTCACTTCCTCGGATAAAATAAGTAGCGACTCCATCTAATGTTGATATGTTTGAATGGCAAAAGGCATAACTTATTCTGTGTGAGCTCGAAAAAGGCTTTGCTCGGCTGCCTTGTCTGGGTGAGAAAACTGCCAAGTGGACGGGATTGGATTATTTTTTGTTGATTACGGGGCATTCATGCATTCACGACTATCAAGCAACGTCAACTCCATCAGCGACAACGAGGCCATTATCCTTTGAAGGTGAAGTTTGAGTGGTTGCCGTCGCCAGTCTCGCCAAGAATGGTTTACCTGTGCTGCTTGGCTCTCTGTCTGTGCCTGCGTCTGAACGTCCCTGCAGGGATTAGTCACAGGTCAAACCATTCCGTTCCCACCGAAATATCCCTCCGTGGCCGCACAATGGCTCCATTGTTGCTGACATTTGTGGTGCTGCTGTCGCGTTTCCCTTGCATTTTCACTGAGCGCAGTGCAGACCGCCGGAGCATTTCTTGTTGGACGACGCCGACAGTGGGAACTCTGCTGTTGTGCTCGACGAAAAAAGAAGTATGTCAGGAAAATAAAGCAGAGGAAATCAAAGACAACAAGAATGAAGAATAGGCACAAAGAGCGAACTCTTTAAGTCAGTCGTTCACCGTTGACCGGAAAACTTAGCCATGGCTTGGGGTTTTGGAGTTGCACGTCGTTGCCGGGTCGAGCAGGGCCAAGCTGGGTCTCGTCAACGGGCCCTGTATTTCGGCCGTGTTCCCAAGCATCTGAAGACCGACAACTCACACGTCTTGGCAAAGATCACCTGGACGTAAGATATCCAAAACACGAGTTACTCGAGTGTTTGCATGATTCCCAGATAGCGGAAGACGAGTCCCTGGTCTGAAAGCGAGGAAAGTTGAGGGTGGGTGCTAGTCGTGCAAGTTGGTGTCTGGACGGCCTGGCAAAAAAGGAGTGTGTGAATCTAGGCTTCTGAAACCGCACAAATAGAAACCGTTCAGAAAAAACAAATTAAAATGCATGAACCTCGTCTATTCTCCTGTTGAAATACATATTCGTTTGATTTAAAGGTCGTGTCACAATCTTCACACTTACCAAACAATTTTCTCAGATGTTACCTTGAGGTGAACTTAAAACTTGATTTGATTCATCGCCCACCCACCATAAGACACTACTATACGATGACCACTAAACACCACAGCACTTGTCGTTATTGCCGCCATCGACTCGTCTACTTTCTCGCCTCCCGATCCAACCAAACCGCAATGATCTCCTTTTGCGCATGATATGCGTAATCATACCATCTGCGATTTCTTCAACAGCGATCGAGTGTTTTCTCAAGAAGGAGCTCTTAATCATTAATTCTATCAAGAATTCGCAAGGAAATCATGGCTTGTTGTCGGCTTATCACTATCTGAGCAGCTGAGCTTGACCGAATCGTTTGTAAATATAGAATTAATTTTTTTCGAGGTCAAAAAAGCAACTAAAGCGGTATACACTTTAAAAAGTTATCGACAAGCTCCGAACAGGATCGCACGAACATTCGACGTTCGTTTTGCGGATTCATCGCAGCGCAAAAAGTAGGTTTTCTCCCTGCACAATGGACGAATTTTCCTAAACATATAACAACCGAGTACCAGGATGCAATGCGATTAGTCGGCATTCGCCGATCATTTAGTATTTTGAGTGCCACCTTAAGAGGCGCAACGAGCGACCCAGCAACCATAATTGGGATTACAAGCAAAGATGACTGGCAGTGGTTTTTTTCTGGTGAAGTACTCGTACCGTGATTTGCATATCGTCCCATCTCTATTTTGGTGTATTTTTTTACCACAAGAGCAAGCACTTTGGTTTTAACCTAAATGGGCAATTAACTTGATTCTTGTCAGTACACAGACACTGGTGCCTGTATTGCGAATGGTCTGTTGCGCGGTGATGTGTGTTCACATGTGAGAAAGGAAAAACAATAAATGCTTTTTGATGATGATGATGATGATGGTATTACACATCATGATGCTATGCTATTCAGGGAACTTTAGGGCGCATCCTCTCATACGATGAAGAATATTATTGCAGTTGCATTTGAAAAAAAAATTCATGAGATAATGATTGATCCTGGAAACAAGGACGATGAATTAGGCATGTTGCACAGTATGGCGAAAGCAAAGACTAATGTACATTCAACAATGATACGCAATAATCAAGGACTGGGTGCGATACATAAAATATCTATAAGATAATTCGAAAGGAAAATATAGGGTTCATAGTGAGTAGAGTCTCCTATTTACTTATGTACCTCCTAAATTTTCTTTTCTTTAAGTTGATTCGATTCTTTGAGAACCTATAATGCTCAACGAAGCATAATTTGTTTACGCAGGTAATAATTCAATTTCGACTCTAGGACTGTAACACGTTCCGCGTTTAATCTTTCGACGTTACACAGTTTGCCCTCAATCAGAAGCTAAAGTTTTGAAAAACCAAAAGCCTATTTCCCTTATGCATCAATGTTTGTTCGATGACTCCCACAAAGAGCCTTCAAGAAAAAACCAAAAAATCTGACACGCTTGAATACCATTGAACCATCAAAGCAATGAACGACGATGAAGACATCAAAGCCTGCTTTTTCACTCCACGTAAACTCACATTGCATATTCTGTAGTATAAGCAACAACGCTCGAATGTTTATCGAATCAAAATGTGGAAATGTGTGAACAGATGAATAGTTCGACGGCTAATGTTCCGAAAAGTCAAAGGGTAAGTTTCCAAAACACCTGATGGCTGAGATGTAAAAAAGTGATATTTCAACCCATCCAATGTATCAACTTGAAGGGAATCTGTTGCGAAAATCTCCTCTTTTATTCATAAATGCAACTATTTATGCCGCATAATTGGAGCTCCGCCCTCTGCTCGCTTCGCTCAGATTCGAACCATTGACTCGAACGCCGTAGCCGATAGGCCATAGAGCTAAGCTTGAACCGTCAATCTTTTTTGCATAATATCGAGATAAATTTGAAACAAACAAACTTCCACGCAAAGTATTTTTTTTAGATGAAAAAATTTATCGCTGTTGTACCGCATCGTATTGTACCGTTAATATTTTTCCGTTATTATTTTTATTGTATCTTGTTTCGTGGAAAATCATACCATTTCTTTTGAGAAAAAATTGCTATAGAAAATTTTATTACGTCATTCCTGTTATTTTTCGTAAATATAAAAACTGCTGAACAAAAGAAATCTTTATTTTATTTCTCTATCTTAAATCAAAATATAAAAATATTTTCACAATAATTTTCAAAAAAAAATCGTTTCACATAAAATTGCAAAAAAAAATCGGATGTATAAAATAAGCTGGCACATAATACTCCGTAAAAAATTCAATTAGTCAATTTTTGGTTATTTCAAAAAAAGTCTTTGAAATGAATCACTCTACAGTGAAGTCTTGACATTCCAAAGTTCAGGAATCACTGTTACCGATGGCTGTGCGTATCAACCGAAATTATGAGGTGTTACTGCCCGTTATGTTCGCTGATCGCTAATGAAATCAAAGAAAATGAGGGTGAAAGTGTTCAAAATTAGACCATTAAAAATAGGTGTCAATTGTTCGTCATAGCACAGATCAGGCTTCTCTTGGATCTGCGACCAATACACCGGAGCATCAATATTCTCAAAGGCGTTAAAGAATACCTTTCGCATTGTGGATTGTACATCCTTATGTTTAATAGTTCCTCATACAATCACTATAGGCGTGTATTTTGTCCAATAAATAAACAGTTCGTTACAAGTGGTCACTTGTCAAGAAATTCGAATGGTTCTTCCGGCGTCTAATGCAATCAACAGATTCCATACTCTTTCACGAACTACCTTCGACATTACCGATATAATATACATATGTACGTCCAATTCGGCGTCCGGTAAAAAGACGTCGAATCATAAGGAAAATTTTTATATTATTGAAAAAAGGCAAAAAATCAAATATTTTTCCTACTTGGTAGTAATGTTTCGCATTTCACTCCTTTCATTTACATTTCTATACGCTTTAATTTACATATAAAATTTTACATAACAAGAGAGTTGAAAATATGTTATTTTTAAATATTCCTCTTCCATTTTTTATCAATCACTAATGTAATGTGATTTGATTTTTATTTGCATATTTTCTCGAACGGTTTCTCAGACATAATTTTTATTGTATTTCATCGTGTATAGGTTTTTGCATAACTTCTTTCTTTACACTAATTGAAGAAAAGAAAAAATGTTGAACTAAAAATGGAGAAAACAAGAATCAGTTTCAACTTTGAGAGTTTCCTTGAAAATTCTTACTTCGATTTAATTTCCAAGAAGACTGGTGTAAATAATAGCGGACCTAGTCGCGCTTGATATGCGAAATCGCAAGCGATAGACCGTGATATGGTGGGCAGCAATATCAATGTCTGACGAGCTCCGTTGACATTTGTCTTCCCACAAGAGAACTATGACCGTCCGAGAGATTGTTAGCTCGTGTGTCAAATATTTTTTGTAGTCTCAATCCTTCGCAGTAGTAGATTTTTATGATTTCAGGTAGGTCTCTATAGCGAATTTTACTCGATATGCGCGAGATAATATTGTAAAATTGGAGGCTCGTCTTCGAAATTGAATATTGTTTGATTCTTGTTGTTTTCGATTGGAATTTTGGTCACTGAGTCTAAAATAATGAGATACGAGGTCAAAAGTAAGGAAACAACCCACGACACAACAAAACTAACTGAGCTGATCAGCCAGCAGTCACTGCACCTCTAGGCTTAGATAGGCCGAACAAAAATCATCTTCATGACTAATGTTTGTTGCTTCGGCCGCGGGACTGCACGTTTTTGATATCAATGACACGAAATTCGAATTTCGTCCTGACACTTGTTCTCAAGCTCGGCCTATGTAATGAAAATGGGTGGTTGATCGTTCGTCGCAAATTCTCATTTTATTACATATACTAATTTAGATTAGATATCTCGTATTGGCAGCAAAGGCTTGGCGATTGCATTATCGTAACATCTTGTTCACATCGTAGTCCATAGGTACTTGATTAAACCCAAATTGATTATGTATGTAGTGATGTAGCTAACGAGAACTTAAGCTAGAGCCGCCGCTGCTATGTAGAATACTTCCTAAAAATATCTTGCAAAATTATTTGCGTAAATTTTAATGATGAAATATTTTAATCAATTTTCATTTCAGAAAGTTTGCCCCAACTTTTATTTATTTGACCATTTTATTCGATTATTTTCACAAAATTCTTTCAATATTATTTTCCAAGTCAAATTATTTTGGAATATTCCATTTCTCGAATTTTGATAAGAACCTAAAATATAATTTTGTTTTGTTTTGCTTCGAACAATTATTTCAAATAATTTTCTCATAATATCTCTGATGACAAAACTGGTTTAAAACTCCAACGCACTTTCTACCACGATATTATTCAACGATTTATATTCTCAAACAAAATTTATACGTAACGTTTCGCTATTTTTTCATTTAATTGACCCTAATTCCTACCGACTGCATTGCTACAGCTACTCCTGTGGGAGCCATGTGCCTACATGCAATTAAACAAAATGAAAAATGATCATTTTTAGGACATTGAAATGTTCTACACATCCAAAGTATTTTATCGGGCAAAAAACAATGTACTTCCACGTTTGGTAAACTCTTTCAGCACATATTTTTGACGAAGCAATCGCTTAAAAGAATTTGTAAAAAAGGAACAAAAGCCCACACTTGTGTACCGATTTTTTTTGTCAAAAGAACTTATCTTAAGTGAATTTAATGCTCTTGAACGTGGAAACATTCGTTTATGTCGTTCACCCATAAAATAACATCGGAATGAAGAAAAAATGTCTAAATGGTCAGCGTTAGTTCGATTCAAAAGATCTTTGATTGGGTAGAAAACAACGAAAAGTGAGTTAGATTTCTGCAAAATCTGCGTTGGTGTAGGAAATGTTGAAGTTTATGTCGATAGTTTTTCTTAAGCCAGACAACCTGAGTAAACTTAATCCAATTTTAGAAGAATTCTTCGTATGAGGTCCACTTTTTTATAAATTTTTATTGAGACATTTTTTTAAAGTTTTCCTTACAAACTAAAACATCATGCCTTTACTAAAAAATTTCATCTTTGTTCACCTAATTTCTAGCAAAATGTTGTATCTATTTTTTTATAAATTTAATCGCTAGAAAAATACATATGTCCTTAGTGACTACAAGAAAGCCCCACATCTTATGTTATTAGGTTGGATTCTATTACATGCGTTTGATACGCCTCCAGTGGCCAATAAGATGGTTCTATCACCGCACCAATAAAAACCACAACGTTACGTGGTCCTGAATAAAAACAGATTATTTCCATGGCAAAAAGAAAATTGAATGTGGATTGGGATTACGTGCTGAACATGGTTACGATAGTGAATGACTAGTCCCATATGAAAAAAGGATACCATATAAAAAGATGCTGAGGCAAACAAATACCGCGTGAATGCGAAGAAGCAGAAAATAGTAACAGGCAAAACATTCCAAAATGTTTGGAAGGAATATTGAACGTGTATTTTATAAAGAGCTTGTTTTAGATTGTGTTGCAGTTGAAGAATTGAAAAACTGAAAATACTAGTATTCAGATTTTAAATGTGTTAATATGTGTACTGTTAAAGTGAACGCGTTGTTAATAGGAAAAAATATCTGCAAGAATATCTGCATGGAAGAAATGCTCCTTGAAATTTTTATGGTTGGCTTCCATAAAAATACGCAACCTTGCATGCATTCAAACACGTCCCATTACCATCGTTACACGAAGCATGCAAATGGATCGTTCGAAGCAAGATTCAAAACTTCAGCAGCAGTAACGTACGTACGTACGTTCCGTGTCGTAACAAGGGCCAAGTATGCATGCGAGTGCTATTATTTTCCATATTTCAATTCGTTAGGCAAGAAGAAGTAGCTACGTCGTTGACCCAAATATCCAACTTCTTATTGTTAATGCGAAGGCTAACGAAAATCTCAACGCTGCATTTCTTGAATCTTACATTGCTATGACTTCTTGCGAAAGGTTTTTTTTTCTTCATGTGCTGTTAAGAATGAAAACAAAAGCAAAAATATATGTAGACATAAATCCGTGTGAGAAGTTGTGTTTGTAGAGAAGACTCGGATTTCTGAATTAAATTGTTCATATTCGAAGAAAATATTTGAAAAACATGAACGTTTTATATAGAACTTAAATCTGGACTTAGAAATTCCTAATTGATTTTCGAACTAAACCAGTATAAAGAAATATCAAACGAGATACAGTTCAAAAAGTCAAAAAGAAATTTGTGATGCGTTTGTCGTTTTTTGCCCCGAAAATATAAGAAGAACTTCGTATATCGGTCTCAAACTTTTTGAGCATACTCTTGAATAGCTAAACATTTGATTTCTGCAAAAAAAAATTTAACCGTCGAATGTAATTGCCCCCTTAGGGGGAGAAATACATGTAACTGCTTAAAAACCCCTTTTTTATTAAATTAAAATGTTCCAAATGCTCTAAAAAGACGCCAAAAAAGTTTTGAAGCGATATTCGTATTAGTTCTCGAGTTAAAGTCAATTATAGGCAGCGCGGTGTTCCCCAGCCTGCCACACCTGCCTACCTTGTCTTCGACGCTATGGACGGTTCTCTAATTGTGTATCCCTACCATATTCTTATAAATCTGAAATTCTAAGGGAATAGGACCTGGAATCGCAGACTAACAAGTAAGTTATAACAAAAACTAATAATCAATGATTTTTATCTACCACAAACTTTAAACGTGTTTTTCTCAAAGTAGTACTTTTTCAACTTCTGTACAAAATATCTCAAAAAATATTAAACCGATCCGGCTCATGTTTTTATAATACTTCTAAACATGCTTAAAAACATTCTTAAAAAGAATTACCCTTTTAACTTTTCCTCCCACATAAAAAAATCGCAAAAAATAAAATAAATTTTCGCTCTCTACTGTGGGTTACACCTTAATAAAAATGTATCTATTTTGATAGAAATACATCCAGAAACTGAAGCGATTATCATCTTTCACCTTTTTCCAGTATTGATGATGATTCTGCACAACATCTCTGCGATTAATTTATTGTGTGACAGTGTGACCAAAAATGATATAAAATACATACAAATATTGATTCAAACCTAAATTGGCTGATCTATTTGATGTATAATGTGTTTGTTGTCCAATATATTTCAACGCCCTTTGTGGTAATGGATAAAAATCTGCATGAAACGGCTTAGCTTTGATGCATTTATAAATCCAAGGCATGTGTGTTGTTTTATTAAAATCGTCCGAATTTTCACGGATGCTCTCTCTCTCTCTCTCTCCTTCTCCTTTTTCCACAATTTTATTGCAGACCTAAAATCAGAAATCACCACGAATCCAAACGAAATCGAACCAGCGATCATTTCCAAAAGAAATTAAAAAAAAAACACGGAATAAAAATCAACAACGAATGCTACAGGGATTCATCGAGAAAAAAAACGTCCAATAAAATCAAAATGAACCTTTAATACTCGTATTCGAGAAACTTTAACACGTAAGCACTAAAGTCAGGAGAGTGAAAAGTAGTGAAAATAGAAAATACAACTCACTTCCAAGAAGAAAAACGTAACAGGCCGGAGCTGCTATGAAAAGTTGAGCCCAACATACGAGTACATGCAATATTGATGACCACCTACAATAAGTCGAAGCTATGTTTTTCACGTTGCGGAGAAAATTGTATGAATGTTGCGATGTCCTGGTTTATCGACCATCAAAAGCCAATTAGTGGTACACTATTAGAAATGCATGTCATTTGTTTTTTGTGTGAATAAGTGGATGTTGATCACAGATTAAGTACAGCCCTTAGTGTTGCAGCATGAGACATTCCGATTAAGTAGCTTCGATTTGAAGTAATAATCCTAGCCAATGATACATGTTTTCTTCTTCATTTTTTGATCGATTGTTTCTGTTTTGATGGAGCTTCAACTCAACAGCATATTTTGTTTAAATTCCTGAAGTATAAATCTAAAAATGATAGAATGTATAGTGATAGATTTTCATAGAGTCTCTTAACCACTTTGGGAGTCAGGATGGCAAATCTTTAAAACTTGTTAAATTAAAGCATTGGTGCTCACTCTGTCTTCAATGATTCCAAAATCTATAGAAAATTTCTCAAAGTTGTGATCAAAATTATGAAATATAATACAGTTCCATAATATGCCCATAAACTTCAACATATAAGAGAGAAATATCAATAAATAATTTTTATTTGAACTTTTATAAAAGATTAAATCGAACAACAAAATGTTTCGAGCGACATTCAAAAACAGCTTCAAAAGGTCAAATACTGCAAAAATTAGTTACGAACATTTATGATTGTCTATAAATTTTGTTTTATGTGTATTTTAGAGAGCAATAAACAAATTGAACCGTGATGAGGAGTGATGCTGCAGCATATCATTAGGGTATAAAACGATTTGTATATCAAAAATTGGTCATGATTATAAGAAGCTTTGTATCCGATTTTGCAAAAGCTATTCAGATGTGAAGCAGCCAGAGTGTGCACGCATTTGTCCAAGGGAACATGGCACCTACAAATTTTGGAAAAATCGAATTTTTTTTGATAGATTTTGTTAGAATAAACCTTTAAAAACACGATTTTAATAATATGAAAGTAGAATTCATGAAGTAAAACCATAGTAAGCTTATATAGCAAGGGGCGTCAAGATCTTTTTTTCGATAAATTCAAAACGCTATTGGATATGCAGCCTTACGGTTCTGATTTCATAATCGAAAAAAGAATGTGTTGTACGTGAAAAAAAAATAATGTTTAGTAGAGTCAAAGAAGCAAAACAGCTGTGCAAAGTGCATCACATCCAAAAAAGGTTCCAAAAAAGTGCAGCTAACTATTAAACTAATAAAAACCATGTCAACTTACTATGGCCTAGCAATGCAACGAAATCCTGATTCGGTTGAAAACATGCACAAGGAATTTTGAGCAGGATTCTACCACAAAATTTCTACAAATGAGAATCCTCAACACTCTAAATGTCAAATTGGAGAAAAATTTTGGTGTAACTGGCGCACGACTGAGGCAGCTGGGAAAAGTATTTTGAAAATTTTCAAGCATCCTTCACCTTTGGATGATGAAGTACAACAAATTTTATAACCAATCTACGGAAACTTAACTTCGGAAGATTTATTGAAGCGCTGTTTAGGCAACTTAAAAAAATCAAAAATAAAAGCTTCAATTCTTGCGTTTGGAATATGGTCCCTAAGCATACGTTTGTTGGCAAAGGTATTATCAGGTTTGCAACCAATACCTATGCAAGTGTATTCAATGAAGGATTCATAACTTTACTGAAAATAATACTAGTTACGGGAATAACTGTAGGTCAAAGTGCGATGGAACATGCAAAGAAGCGAAGTGCTGCAAGAATCAAGCAAGCAGAAAAACGCAGCACTGAAGCGTCTAAAGAGGCCAGAACTGCTCGTAGGGAGCAGAAATCTCAATGAGGGAAGAAATTTGAGCGTAAAGAAGGGGAAAATGTATGGCACAAGCATCGCAAATTGAATTTACGAAGGTTTTTTTTAAAAAAGGCATTATAAATTAAAACGCAATTTCCTCAAAACATCGGCTTTCAAGTTGGTGTGCACAATGAAAAAAAAAACATCTATCTGATCGTTCCGAAATTTAAACACATTATTCACATGTTCATGCTCAAAATGAACTAAAGAAAACGCAAGGAAAAATCGGCACACAATTTTTAAAGTAACAGCAGATTTGTAGAGTCAAAAAACGTCGATTTTTTGATAAAAACGCCGCCATTTTGTTGTTTTTCATCGAAAACTTTTTGTAGTTTATTCTATAGTAGCTTTGATGCTGAAAAAGCCCCGTTTTTTAGATTTTTTTGTGAGCAGTAATCGTGCACATCGTGATTTTTTGGTGTTTTTATATGATGAATTTAAATTAGATACTTTGTAGAGTCAAAATTATTTGGGCGTAATCAATACAAATCCTAGTTGTGGTTAAGAATATTTTTGGTATAGTTTTTGAACTAGAATTTAGTTAAATCTTCCAAACTATCTTAATTTTAGATTCAAAAATCCTTTGCTATATAAACTTCACAACTAATTGATGTGTTAGTACTGAACTAATTGTTGAAAAGATTGTCTTTAAAACGCTCGCTACATCGTCTGAATATTTCCATCCTGAAAAACTCACGCTTATATTATTCTCTCCGTTGCGAGAGTCGAATATGAATCAAATTTGATGAAATTGCATACCATGATAATTTGATAAAATTCTTATAGCTTCCGCTGACTTACCCCATCCACTATTGATATTCATAAGTAATAGCTTCAATCAATATTTCCACAAGAAAAAATCCGCACCATGCATAGTAAGTATTTCCACCTATTGGAAATTTATTTTTCTCGGTCCGAGTGAGGCTTGGGCCATACGATTCTATAGAAGCTAATAACGATTTATGAGAAAATAAACTAGGCATAATCTTTGACGATGGTCAAGACATTCTATCTCTTTTATTAGTCAAATTTAGCGACAAGATACATTAGTGTTGCAGGCACTTGAAAATGATTTCGCTATTTGACGGAGGTCATACATATATGGTAATGGATAGATTCTTGCCGTCATTAAATAAATAGCTCCGGTTATCTAAATATTGACGATGCGCAATTTTGTTTGTTGGCGAGTAAGTGTAAGAAAGGAATTATGAACTAAATTTGTGGAACTCCGTTTTGAAATACCTTATAAAGATAGCATTTCGATGACATAATCGTTGACTAAATAAACGTTAGCTGAATCCTTTGTCGAAAATCAGCCAAAAATAGCTTTATTTGGCATTGAAAATTATGAACTGCAGCATATCTATGCAGAAATATTGGCGAAGGCATATTAGGAATCCACTCATTACGCAACTAGAGAAAAGTCTCAATAAATGGATGTGAATTGAATATCACGAGGAATGCAATTAAAATCTCGTTATAATCTATGTAGTATCCAGCTTGCACATACATCCAGGCCCAATTCCCACGAGATGTTCCATTTAATTGGCACATTAAAGTCATTCTGTTATTGCATGTATTATATAGGTTCATACGCCATCCATCTCGGATCATTCACGTTTTTCCGAACCTTCTCTGCTAATGTTTGCTTGTGTTGTACATATTCGTATGCAACTTGTTTGCTACTCCCTTCATGTGGGTACACCACATGCTTAACGATTTATGTTCATTCAAGAAATGATCGCAACAAAAGAAAGTACAATTTATGGTTTGACTATCAAGTTTGCAAGAAACTCGTCCATGAGCTTGTGGGGATTTGATTTCAAACATTCAAAGGAACATTCCATAAACTTCCATGCGTCACTGGAAACTGTCTTATTCCATCAATCTGCCAATTGAGGTATCTAATATCCACGGCATATTGATACAAGTGAGCACATCCATTATGAGCTTGTTGTTCGACCATTCAACGATGTTACATTTCCTCTCAGAATTGTTTATACGGCGCAAATAAATCGAGTGCTATATTAAGTTTTTTGTGAAAACCAGTCAAAAAGATGACCAACTTGCTTTGCAAGAGACTGCAAAATAGAAATTAAAAAACGTGCAAAATAGTTCAGATAAATAATAACTGACAGAAATGTCTGCAAAATTTTTGAACAATTATATAAGCAATACATTGCATACGCCGAAAAATGTTTTAAAAATACTATTCAGCAGTTAAAATTTTCTTTAGAAAATGACTATACAATCCAGGTTTAGAAGTAAAGAGTCATTCACGATTCTATATTTTAATCAATGCTCTTTCCTTATATTTAAATACCATCCAGTTCTTTTAGAAACGCCCTTTTGTTAACTGCTATGCCTTACCGCGTAGGGTGGCTACACAATGGAGTTGAAGGAAATATTACTTCCGTTGCCCCAATGTTGAATTTCATTTCATTAAGTATTTTTCATTTTCCAGGGAAAATTACGAGACACTTTATAGTTACACCTTAAATCTACTAAGAGAGGAGTACTCTGCTACAAAACAAAAATTAAAAAAAAAATTTTGTGAATATTTCGTTAGAAAAATATCTCAAAAAATATCTGTACAGAATTTTATATTGACATCTTAACTGGATTACATTCTACAGCGATGGTAGTCTTTATCCGTCCTACTATACTTTTTGGAAAGCAAGCGGCCTTGAACATCTGCCATTATGTAAAAATACTATTCGACTATTATACTCTAACACAATACAAATAAGCTAATTTACATAGTCTAAGTAAGAAAATATTTGAATTTCTTACTGTAAACATCAAAAACATTGTGATGAAAAAAAATTGTTTCGAAAAAATTCTCGTAAACCAAAGAAACGCGCTCTTCTAAAAACATACGCGTCGTAGATTTGTTAAAAAAACCATCCGATTTACTTGAAATTTTCCACTTATCCTTATTTAATATTTAACTACTTCACTGGCGTAACATTAGGGCAAAATAGTTTTTTTTGACGATTCCAGAACACATTTTTCAATCGAAGTAAAGCTAAAAATCTTGACAAGTATATTCAATACTAAATCGCGAAAAATTTCTTATCGCCATAAATTTAGGCCCGTGCAGGATTTTATACTCAAGACTAATAGAATTTTTTTCGATATATGGTCACCTATGGAAATTTTTTTCTCAGAGTTTTACGAAGCGCAATTCGCCTTTTTTGTTTGGCACTGGTGAAGCGCTTGGTCGGGACGGCCGCCATTTTTTTTTAATTTTTGTTTAAAAATGCGATTCTGAACTTTTAATCTCAATATGTATACAGTGTAAATTTCATGTCGATATCTTTAATTGTTCATTTTTTATATACATTTAAACAAAAGATTAATTTTCGATGTTTCAACAGAGTACGCCCTTAGCCTTTCTTCTCCCTCCTGAAAAAATAGAAAAACTTTTTGCCGATGAACGTTGGTTGGGGAACGTGAATGTAACGTAAACTCTACATTCAAACCATTCTTATTAGCAAATTTTCGTAATTGAAAAACATATTTTTTGCTATGTTGATGACCGTTGGATAGAAAATGTGTAAGTAAAGCCGGGTCTCCTACCCGTGTTTTGCTCTACACAATACACAAAACATCTACACAAAACATTGTTCCCCTCATGTTTCGCTACACATTTTTGATGGTATCAACAGTGTTTTTGCTTTCCATGTCCGATGGAAAACATCTACACATTTGTCCCCCCGCGGGTTAAAAGGGGGACGGTATAATCATTTCTCGACAACTTCCGTGGGCCACGCATGTGTTTTTGTGTTGAGTTGCAGATCTGGTAGTATCATTGATACAAGTGTTTCGAAATCGGATTTGGAACAACGAAAAAAGTTTCCTATACCGAATCGATCCTCTAGCTTTAGCTCCATATAAATGTTAAAATTTCGAGACAGTAAGTAGGGCCTTACACGCACTTTAGGCTTTCTTCTCTCAGGAATCAAGCCGACCACAGCTAACACTGATAGTACGTCTTCTTCGTCCGAACACATTTCCACAATGATTTGTTTTAGAAAACAATATGTGAACAGGAGACTTTTTGTGTAGTGTGTAGAACAAAACACGCGCAGGAGACCCGGCTTAACGTAAGCTCGTTTTCTAGGTACACTGCTATGGAAGTAGACTGCATGATCCTTTCTTCACGTCGGCTTAGTAGTCCTTCGGTGCATCAATAATCACAAATTGATTGGGCATGTAGTGATGTAGCTACCGAGAGAGGTGTATCGACATAAAAATCTGAACTTCTTCCCGTGAAAAATTTCTTAGAAAACACTTTATAGAGAAACAACTTATCAGATACTTTTATGAGCGGCTGTATCTAAGCCAATCTGGTTTGGTTAACCATCTCATCGTCGTTTACCAACAAATTGGCTAATGTGTGTAAGTTAATCCTTCCAATTACCGCACAACCGGCTAGCATTCCACACTAGCTAATGACGATGCTGCCGGGGCGGCACTGTGGCTATTAAATACTAACTAACTACCGCAAAAGTAAAAGTGAACTTCATCAAATGGAGATCAGCGTATCAATCATCAAATTTCATCGTTCCCAAACAGATAAATCGCGGGTATACCGTTTGGCTTTACGTCAATACGAAATCCCCGTGCAATGGCAACAATATTATCGCGTCTTTTGTGAACTGTTTTATTTGTAATGTATACCGTTTTCAATTCGCAGAGAACCAAAGATTTCTCACGCCATTTTCAGATATATTCAGCTGGATTGTTCGCGGATACTAGCGAAAGCTTAGATACGAATTAATCGAGATATTTCGATTGATTTCCTTAAGCACTGATTCTTATATTATTATTGCTGCTTTAGTGGAAATGAAATCAATTGTGCCCTATTGTTGTTATGCTTAAACCCCCAAAATGTAAAAAGAAGATGTGGTTTGAATGCAATTCACCCGTTACTCATACAACCATAGTTTTCTGTATTTCTTACCTTACTTCGAAAAAAATTTCGAAGCTTTTCAATGGCTCTAAAGTAGACGAATCTGTTTGCGTGTTTAAAAGTTCACTGCAGCACTGCAAACTTCTTAAATGCATCGTGTATTCAAAAATTATTTTGAAACTGTTTTAGGGTTATCCTACAGTTCCCTCAACTTACACTTTTGTACTTTATAGTGAGAGGACACAGACAAAAGAAGCTGTCCCCAATACGATTCCAACACCACATGGCAATCCTGCCAGTTTTCGAACAGATAATTGTTTGCTGCCATGCTATTCTGCAAACAATGTTAAGTTTGTTTTGCCAAATTTTATTTGAATGAATTAAAATTGATTTAAATATTATCGTCACGACGAAATTTTGTATTAGAAAAAGAGCGGTAGCTGAATCGCAACAATTAATGGAAAATTGACATAAGAATAAACTCCGTGTAGTTGCCCCATTAACAAGAGGAAGGCACAACCTCGTAACCTCAGACCAGGATGAATTTGGGCATATAAGTAGGAGACGTTAATGATATTCAATAAACACTTGACCACAACAAAATTTTGAGGGAAAGCCTTTGCAGTTTTTAGAGTCTTTTATGAACTTTTCGTAATGAATTCATACAAGTTAGCAACGACAATTACAATGCGGCAGTAAAAAAAAATCAATAAAATATAGAAAGTGCATGGGAAATGTGCATAGGTCTGTCCATGCGCTATTTTGCTCATAATTCTTTTTTTATCAATGTTGATTCAGTGCTATTTGATATTATCGAACACTACTAACAGTGTTATATCCTCAAATTACGTTTATTTACATTTCGCGAATCCTACTCCTTTGCAAACTTCATATTTTTTTGTACCTTATGTTTGGCTGCTAGTTGCTATTACCGGGAACGCTGTTATTTTAGTTATGTTTTTTTTTCTTTATAAACAAATTACCATACGGACGATGATCATGGATCTGGCCGGACGATGATTGTGGAGGACCATCTCATTAACTACCGATCCTGCGGATCCCTGGGTCGTTTGACCACTACCTCTTCAAATATGTGAAGATTCTTTGGTTCAGGAAGCATTCAGGTTGATTCCGCTATGAATGGATGGCTAATGGTGGACGCACATCCAGCTTTGACGATAAGCTGTCTGATTAATGAATGGTCGAAGAATTTATACGCATGTTTTATTTGCCTATAAAAACATGAGTCAGTTCACTGCGCAGTGGTCTGCACAGCAAAAATCTGTACTACTTGCAAATGTGAACGTGCATTCAATGACTGCGCAGCGATCTTACGTAGATCACAAACCGATCATGCGTTTGCGCAAACAAATTTCCGTACCGTGTGGACTCACTATTACAAGCAAGATGATACCATTTTCTTTATCTCGTCCGCTCGGAACTTTTTCACTCGTTCGTTACACGATTTACCCAAAACCTATTTTTTGCCAAGAATGTCTTCTTGTGCATCTACATCGTTCGAGAAAAAGTCAAACTTCTTCAAATAGGTCGCACTTGTTTCTTCTTTTTCATAATTTTTAACTGTGAAGGGCATCTACATATATCAACCATAGACTTACCAATTGGTGCATCTACATATATCGTACTTTGGGTAACTATCCCCAAACGAGAAACTTCTACAGCAATTATGCACAAACGTGTACAATTTTTCGAAGAAATTTTTCCTCAATTGATTGATTACTGAACGAAGATCCAAAGCATAAGTTTCATCATTCTTTCGGTAAAATCCAAAAAAGGTGGCATCCATACGTAATTTAATCTAATACTCAATTATAGTCTGATATGTCCGGAAAAAAACAGTTGGCCTGTTATCCTCAATGTCCGCAATACTAAGCAAAAAACGCTATGTTCCTACTCCGATTCCCAAAGCCAAAAACACGCGAGATAATTGCGAAAAAGTCAGCTTCCAAATGGAGCATCTATAAATTAGAAGAAGTCTGAGATATCTCGGCCAGAAAATGATAATGACAATTAAGTGCACGATAGGCCTTGACCCTCCCCCCGTATCATGTGTGTTGCGTATCGCACATGTTAACGGTCGTGATGAATTGATTAAATTTTGTAAGGCCAAGCAATTTTCTGGAATGTTTGTTTGCCGGTCGTTTAAATAACAAAGTAACAGCAAAAATAGCAAATTTATTCAACCCACGTAGATCAGTTATGAATTTTTGTAACAGCATTTTATGTGCGACATGAAATGAAGAGATCATAGAGTGAAGTTCATTATCCTGAAGAATATGAAAGAGACATTGACTACAATCTAGCAGTCACCAGCTTCGCAAAATTTTAGGATAGGTTTGGTTTGCATTTTTCTAATCATAGGCACTAGAAATTTGTGGATTTGATAGTAGCTACATATATAATTTATAATATTGGTCAAATTATTTATGCAGACATAAAAAAGTGCAAACAAGATTTTTAAAATAAAAAGTATCATTTTAAATCGATGAACATCAGTTGTCAATTGCAAATGAAAATTTTAATTAATAAAAATGCACTGAAAACTCGAGGACTAGGTGGCATTTCTCGATTTATTAATGAAAGGCTGTGTTTTTCAGTTCTAAAATACAGTTATTTTTCCACTTAGTCTCCATTTTGCTGATATTTTTTCAAAGTTTCTCTGATGAATCGATTTCATTCCTGGAGCGAGATTCTCTGGAACATCTCCAAATCATTCATCGACGGCCACTATTAACTCTTCATTTTGCAACAACGAACTTCTTTAGATGTTCGAATATGTACACTAACCGAAAAAAGTATTCGCGCAGTAACTATTTAAATTTAATAATTGCAAATGTTTGAAGAAAAGTATGGTTGGTATTATATTATTAAACTTATTGTCTAGATAGTACGAAAAAATTATCTGATATTGTTACGATTTGAAAGGAAGAAAATAGCAAATAAGTAAAAAACATCACGTATTTGCACAATTATTGTTTGCAGAAAGAACCGGAAATCCAAAATGTTTAAAAAAACAACAGTTCGTATAATATGTGTCTATTTATCATCTTAGTAATAGCAAATATTTTAACATCTTCAACATTAGAAATAGAAAAATACATTTTAAACTAATAAAACTCCATTTTTGCGCGAAAAAGGATTGCCACATTTCAATTTACTTTAAAATACTGTGAAGGTTTTTGGAATTAATTTTAAATTATTAATAGATTGGCACTCCTTGTCTTTGAATAACCTCTGTCAATCTCTTGGACATTGAGGATATCAACTGGCTCTATTCTCCTCCACTCATCTGCAAGCACCGCTTTTAGTTGAACTTTGTTGACAATGTGATGCTTTTTAATCCATTTTTCGAGTTCATTCCACACATGCTCGATCGAATTTCCATCAGGGGATTGAGGAAGAGTATTTAAGGTATGAGACATGTTGTATAGAACCCATTCTTGCACTAGGTAGACTATGAACTAAAGTAAAAATCATTTTGAAGACCTAAATTTTCGGCATTATTTTAAGATTCTCTTTTAAAATGCCTATGTAAACAAAATTATACAAAACTCTGTCAATAAACACCAGCTCCTCGACTCTAGCATCGGCGATGCAACCGCATACCATGACCCCTCTATCCCCATGTTTGACTGTAGGTAACGCATTCTCTTCAGTTAATTCAATCTAGATTTTCCGAACACTGATATTCGGCCATCACCACGGGAAATCTTGAATTTACTTTCACCAGAAAATATTACTCTCTTCCAGAATTCCATATTTTTATTCAAATATTCCGTTTCGTCTGTTGACATTAAATAAGTCTTTGACCATCGAATTGATAATGTGCATGGAAAATTAAGCAGTCAATTGCAGTTTGCTAAACTATAATGCTATCGGTTATCGTCAAGTGTATTGCACCCTCAAGCCGTGACCACAAGGATGCTTCTGACCATCGTATCGTATTCACTAAGTTTGCATTAATACTCTTCTTCGAACTTGACCATTCACTAGCAGCTATAAATTTACCCAGAGATAATTATACACTCAATAATCATTAATTAAATTACCATGAATTGCTGAGTGGAAAGCAGGAACCAGAAAATCAAGCGAATAATCAATTTTCTACACCTTTTCCGATTTTTATTATATCGTTAAGCGTATTATTTGATGAATAGAAATTAGTCTAGGCTATTTAGATTTGAATGAAGTATAAGTCCTAGAAGAAGCTAATAAGCGCTTTTCAAAATCAAGTTTTTTGAATGAGCTTGATAGTCGGTGTCCGCTTACAAACAGCATCACTTCTGGAAATGTTATGATCTTGGCATCACCTTGGATTTGGCTGTACTATCCGCCAATGCATATCACCTCGAATTCAAAGCTAACAACGCCCTATTTTTCGAAACTGAAAGAACACACGACACCATGAAAAGCCAAATGGCTGTAGCATAGTAACCTATTTCTCTCTGCAGAAGGTCCAATTCGCAACACTTGCAAACTTCTTTGAGATTGGAGACTACCGCTGCTTGGTGGATCTAACGTGTAGAACATTCGGCAAATACAAAATAACATGATTGCCTGTATCCAGAATAACATTTCCGACTCGACACACAATCGCAAAATTAGAATAATCCGTCAGCAAAAAATTAATTTACATAGCAGCTCGTGGGATGTGCTGCACAGACGAATACATTGTTTTCGATCGGTCGCCGTGTTTTTTTGCCATTGTCAACTTCGTCTTATGAAAGATGTGTTATTGTAGTCATTAGAACAGATAAGACCACTTCAAGTTTTATAGGAAATTTATCCAGATTAATTGCTCAACTAGCTATTAGTGAACACGGCTAGAGTACTTTAGATGTATGTATGTAGCTTTTAAAAGAATGGGTATTCAAATGATTGATGATATTAGCAAGAATTTGTGTATGTTTTCCTGTGGAAATCGTTGCGAATGCATGCCATTTGATAGGCAAACTAAGGCGCTTTGTTTAGGTCAATTCAGTTTGAAAACTAGAATGTCATGGGGTTTAAGGGGTCTACTCTCTTTATCATTTTCAAAAAATCGATTTTTTTATTGTATTTTTGGAAAGTACGTGGTTATATATGCAGAAATATGGTATTAAATTTTTTATAAAGATCGGAGTAGTCTAACTGTGTTTTTGGGCAACTTTCACTTTGTTACCCGAGCGCGATTCTTCATTAAAAAAAACTTTAACCGCGTTTTTCTCGAAACAACTACTACTGCACATAATTCAATTTTTTTTTTTCAAATAAAAAAGAAGCGTCTTCTAGAGTACTTTCCAACGCATTGTTTTGAATTTAATTTAAATTAATAGTTGCTGAGATATTCAATTTGTTTATTAGCAAAAAAAATGATTATAATTTTAAAAAGTTCCTGAGGCCGTCCTAATAATTCAAATTTAACTTTATAAAATGCATTTGATAGGTGAAGTGCTCTTTTATATGCGAAAAAAATATCAAACTATTATATGCTTTATATTTGTGTGCTGTTTTATTATATTATAAAAAATTTCTAGGCGAATTATGGAGGTCCTAAATGCATTCTAAGTGGTATTTTTTTTAAAAGCAATTGCTTTTTTCCCCTTTTTTATGTTTATTGCTATTTTGCGGCAAGAGTAAATTTCTTTTAACCAATCGTATCTTATCGGAAATTCAATTACGCAACTTTTATTTCCTCACAACTTTGCTCTAAAATGAATCTTTTTAAAGTTACAAGTGAGAAAAGTAGGAAAAACTCGAGTTTTTTTTATAATTTTTAAACATTTCGATTTATTTGTTAATGCTCCTGACTTTTTTGAGAGGAAGGATAGATCGATTATTGTTATACAAGTTATTCCACAACTTTTTCTGCAAAAATCAGTGTGTCTTCTTTCAACAGCCAACTGAAAACAGATTTTAAAAAAATGTCTCTGTTCTATAGAATGTTGATTGAAGGCTTGAAATACATTATACTGAATGTTATCGAATTTATTCTGCATAATCTAGATAATATATTTTTTTGTTCTCGTCTAATCTAAACTCCACAAAGCCACTTCGATGTCCATCCTTGTTTATTTCATTCAAATGCTCTGCTTTGGTTCCTTCCGTGCATATTTAAGTCAAGTTTGTAAGTTATTGACCTTGAGTGGATACCAAATTCTGTTGGTTGTGTAATCCTGTCTTTTTTCTTTGCCTTGTTGGAATGAAGGATTGTAAGTGTTATTGATACTGTTTGTGAGCCGCAAGAATTCGTTTTGGAGGAGAGAAACCAGCTTGCATACAAGCGCAGGATCATTCAGTCCTCGCACTGATTCCATATGCCCACCAACTTTCTTCCAGCAAAATTTGTGTATCTTGAAATACAATCACGTTCATCTCTTTCGCTTTTCTTTTTCTTTTGAAACGCAAGTACACCTCCATGTCTTGTGAAAACAAATTTTTCCAACCTCATTACACGACATTTTGTCACATCACATTAACTTTTCATTGCATCGTATCCAGCATGAAACGAAGCAACCAATGTTCAAGCACAAGCTGTGCGGAATTTCAGTTCCAAATCTTTCTTCGACATCAACACGAACGGATAAAGTATCTGGTGCACTCAGTGATTTAAAGTTTGCTAACAAATGGTAATGGGAGCGGAACCGAGCAATTTTCAATCGCCGAATAAAGTTTACTGAAAATTACAATTAGTAGACATCACACGTCACGGCGATGGAGCAGACTTTCAACTTTTCAATTGAATCGAAAAGATTAAACGAATCTAAAATGCAGAGTGGGCTGTTCTGTTTGTTTTGTACAGAATCTGTTATCCGCGATTGGAGCGGAAATGATTTATGCAAGGATTAGCTGTAACCAATATTTCCAATCAAATATTCTTGGATGTGGGGGGGATAGGTATATTAAAAATGCTTCTTAAAAATTAAATTAGTTTTAGCACGCTCCTCTAGTCCAGATTGATCCTATGGTCCAAATTAAATAAACAATTTCACTAAAATAAAACTTAGTTAAAACTCAAGGCTGTCCTTTGGAAGACTAATAAACAAAGATTGGTTGGCATTTCAATCAGGCGAAAGTTGTTCAAGTTCTTGAGATAGATACATATAAACTGTTCTTCTTTTCAAAGTGTTGTGACCCAAGCGAAATCCTTGATTGATAGTTTGACGATCCCTTGTTCTTAGAATCACGCCTGAGACTTCTCCTTGCCTCGGTTTCGACATGGGTAAAAAGCAATAAATCAAAGGGATAACCCATCGGGACTAGCCATGAAAACGCACGTGTTTACCAATTGTGTAGCAGTGGAATTGTACGTATCAACTAACAATTAGCAATAGATTACTGATAACAAAATGCACGTGAGTAAATGGTGAGATTTGGCTGGTTATGTGTGTGAGTATGTGCAACGGCTAGTCTTCGGACGGTTTCCTGATTATAGAGATAATCCTGGCATATTTGTTCTTGATCGCACGTAAGGCGAGGCAGAGAGTTGTTCCGCGACGGGCTCTGAGTCAAGCAGTGGATATTTATGGTGATTTCCAGTGTTTCAAGAAAAGATCACAACAAAAGTATCAATAAAAAACGTCATAGTACTTACTAAATTAAAGACTTCTATTACGAGACAATTAACACCAGATCATTTTGCTGATCACAAATGGGAAAAGTGACTATTCGGTAAATAACCACATGTGTTTTTCTTATATTATGTTTGAGCTGTCTTCGAAAAAATGAGTCGAATGGTGCAAAGTTTCCCATCAAAAACAAAAATAAAAAAAACTTGTCCCTCATCATGTTTGATAGAAACTTGTTTCATCCTGAATGTCTATTGACTTGTTTAAGGGGAGTTGGTGCCAATCTTGGTAAACAATCATATTTTTACTAACCTAAAAAACTCGACAGACTGTTGTGCATCCGAATTTCACTTCAAACATGTTTTTGTGCAAGTGATACATGAAAATATTATGCTAAATTGAATACTGCAGTTCAAATTAAAACAAGGATGTTAGTACCATAACCTTGTTTAACCGATATTTTAAATATTAGTAACGTTTTGAATTTTGGAGGAAAATCATCTCCATCAAAAGTTTAAATGCATTTTTCTCAAAACCACTTTTTTCATGTCGTGACAATGATTTCTCCGAAACTCTAACCCATCTTTTTGAAATTTTATCGTGTGAAAAAATATTTTTTCCCCCAATATTTTAAACCCAAAAATCACAAAAAAACTCAAATTTCGAAAAGTTATTTTTAACCATCCACCATTTTGTTATTATTGTACATAACTGTATAATTTTGCTTCAGACGATAGCCACTGACTTATATAATAAAATCTTTTTTGAATTTTTTGTTTCCGACTATTTGTCGCTTCAGGATCACTGTCACCGTTTATTATGCATTTTTGATATGGCTAGGAGAATGCCGCCATTTTGTGTAAAACAATAATTAAAATTCAATGAAATAATTTTTTTCGTACGTTTTGACAGTGTATTTAATGAACCCATGTTTTTTGACCACTATATGTACCAAAAAAATAATTAAAGTTACCGAAGGTAAGTACGAGGTACTATTACTCCAATGGCATTGAAATAAATTCTTAAAAATAGGTTAGTTTTTTGGGTGTTAAAAATTCAATTAAAACTGTTAGTATGAGCGAATATAACAACACTTTTTGTGGAGATCTTATGAACACAATGAACATCGAATGTTTTGTGGATATGAAATAGAGTGTTTTAAATCAATACATCAGACATTTTTTTCATTATATTAAATATTTATGGTGAAAACAATTCCAAAATGGAAAAAAATTGAAATATATTTTTTTTATGTTCCCACGGTGCATCCTTACGAATAGCATACTAACTTTATAAAAATTTCTCTTGCGCTAAATAACAATTCCGTAAAAATTTCACTACATTTTGATCAGGACTTTGAAAGAGAAGTGCGTGAATGTAGGATTAATTTCTTCATATGAATCTGCTTGGTACCTCGCCTTTTCATAAGTGCTTAGCAGCTCGTGAATTAAAACAAAGGACGGTTATGATCATTGTGGCGAAACCATGTAGTTAGTATTCATGGTTAAATCATTAAAAAAAATAGAAGAAGAAAATTATTGAAATGGCAGTCGTGGAGAAAAGTCCCGAGTTTCCCATCAAATTGTTGACTTTTGATCGATAATAAGCACTTTTTTAGCAGTTTAAAATTTTCACAGTTTATTTAAGAGATGCTGTTTTGAATGTTTCAAATTACTTTGGAATCGATCGTTGATTTTTGAATTTATTTAGCCAACTTTCGTATTCTTCTACAATGCCCAAACCTTAGAATCTGTGCAGTGGTTGACATAAGTTTTTGAAAACCCAAATTGAAAAAGGATATGGTTAAAATATTGTTCAAAATATACTTTTTATCGCATTCTATCAAACCTTAATGACATGTAAATAATTGATATCATTAATGTTTGATAAAAAACACATTAACGTGTCATGGAATCATTAACAAATTCACTTAGGACATTAGAATAAACAATCATTCCTACAGCCCGCACATATTCTCATATGATTAAATCATTCTACCCCTAAAGAACTTATAGGTTACATAAAGGCATCATGAAAATGCGATTAAAAACAGCAATTATACTCAGATATCATTGGATATCTGAATCGCCGAACAGTTTGCGTGCATCAGAATACGAGAATACGTAATTTGAATTGAATTTGATGTTGTTTTGTGGGAACTGACAATGAAGGCAGCTTTTCCTTCGCACTGATTATTCAATGCTTTGTTGGTTTTCGTGAATGGAGCTATTATTCATTTAACCAGCATTAGTGCAGTGGAATAGCAACTAATTGGCACATTAAATGGGTCAAGAGAGTTGCTCGTGTGAAGCAAGCAGACATTATTTGTTTAGGACAAAAATGACTAATCTTCGATGGAATTGTTTGGATGAACATCACTCCAATAATCAATGAATATTTTTGTGGGACATTATGCTTCTTCTGTTTTGTAGAAACGAAATTTGAAATCCGAAAACATTGGGGAGAAGTAAAAATTAAATTTCTGTCGATCGGAGCGAAGTTAATTGCGTTCAAAATTCAAAGAAATTCCATGAATTGGAAAATGTCGGTATTTACCTAAATAGCCGCAAGGTTTGGAAATTTATTTGCATTTTTTCTAAAGATGTATTTTAATAGATGCCTTCGTAGACACAAGCAAGTGAGGATCACAACTGAAACTGACACTTGATGTGCAAATTTAATTGATTTCAATGATTTCTGTTTGCACAAAGTTTCATTTCGAAATATATCTTGTCAGCTCTGTCAATGCTACCTCTTAGTTCTTCCCATCGATAGCTGTCTTGTCAGCAGGCTTTCAATACAAAACTGTGCTAATAGCTACTAAAGAAATCACAAAATAAAACTACCATAAGATGAGTTGGAGTTTACCGTAGCGTCGAACAGCTTCTTATATACCCCATGAAAGTATACTTCTTGCCGGAATCCACTTTTCCAGAGATATCTTCGTCCCAAATTCTATTCTCCCTGGAAACATTCTATCTACCGTTCAACTGTAGAACGTAACAAACAATGAATTGCTTTATATTGGAACAGGCTCATCGACCTGCCCTCCCCCATGAAGGATTCACTCACGGACTATTGGTTTTATTGCTTCTGAATTCAACTGCTCCTGCTGCCCACTTGCCTCCACCATTAAGTGCTACTCATCGTTATGTAGTACAGCCCAAGAACTGTGTCCTGGAACGAGGCTGTCCTCCGACTTGTGAAATATTGGATTTTCAAGCACTAATTAGAACAGCTGCAATTTATTCTGGACATATCCACTCCCATGTAGTTTGGGGATTAAATGAATTGCATTGCGGCAAGTCACCCAATCAGGACGTAAAGTAAATATGTACCGCAAATATGTACATGTCATCAACATATTCGGGTCTATTCGAATTTAGGCTAATCCGAAGTCTATTGTGTTGAAGAACATATTTATCGATTTATTCCTGGGCGTTATGAATAATACCTCCGTATGAATACATGGGGATGTGCTGAATGGGAAACTCTGTTCGAATGTTTGAGTTCAGTGTACGGGCATTTGGGGATGGAGTTAATGACTTCATTCGAGGCATATTTACAGAGTGCTACGGCAGCAGTATGCAATGCTTAGGGAACCGCTTGAATGAATTTTTCAAGCTGGAAAATAACTAGCTTGCACACTGTAATATAGGGATTCTCTCGCCATCGTCTAAGGATAGCAGCATACAGTTTGAGCCAGTAGTCTTCTGAGTTGATTGATTAATTGCCTTACGTCCGGCCTAGATTTTCATCCTAACGCTTGGCATAATTTAGTATATCTCGAACCCTCCGAATTTCCCGAAACCCCATAATTAATACCACACCATATTTCTTGCATCATTTCCAGGCCATCAATTGCGAATCTATATTTTCTGCGGGACCCAAAGTGGCGCACAGATCGCGATTCGCAACTCGCTAATTTAGCGGTCAGAAAACGGACAGTTTATTGAAAACATCGGCGCATGAATACGTCACACTTGTCGCGAATTTACCGAAATTAACGCATGTGACGTCTTCCTTGGCTAAGAATAGCGACCGCTGCTCAAAGTGGGATGTTTTGCCAGACTTTCACGTGTTCTTACGCATTTCGCGACAGAAATTATCTCGCGATTATTCGCAAGGTGGGTGTATCAAAGTGGACTTGGCAAAAGGACGCTCAGATTGCTTTCGCGTCGTTTATTTTTGGCGGTGAGAGTTATGACCCCCTTTGAAACAGTCCGAAGACAAGAAGGCGCCGTGTTGTTGGTAAGCAAAACCAATCAAGTGTGTTTAATTTTTGGGTATGCTAGAACAACAGGGAGAACTAAAGTTCACCAAGGATGTTTGAAAGACCGGCTCGTATTTGATGCAGGTTGTAACTATGAGATCCATCCATCCATCCAATAAGAGTTCAAAACTTTTCCTTTCAAAGCGAGGAAGCGGAAACCACCCTCTTTGTAATTATTTGAAAACTTTCTCATCAAACACGGCTCTGTCTGTAGTAAATATAGTGTGTATATATACAATGATCCCATGTAATGCTCGTCATAATAACCAAAGTAGCAAAGCATATTCGTTGAAATCCTCAATGAAAATTACAGTAATGAGATTTCGAAAAAAAGGACAGCACATCGAGTGCACTGTTGAAAAATATTTGCTATCCATTTCTTTTTGCAGTCTCATTACCAAAGATATTCCAGAAAGTTTGTGTTTCGTTTTTTTCGCGTTGAGAAAAAACTAAAAATTTTATCAATTTTTGTCAGTAAAGACTTTGATGTCTCTGCTTTTGGTCAAAACAAAACAAAAATGTTTATTTGACATTCTAAAACGGATGTGTGTATAAAAAATGGAAGGAGCGTACCGAAAAATTAGTGTCAATTGAGAAAGGGCTGGTGAGAACATAAAGTTAAAAAAAAAATGCCCAAAAAATGTCCAAATTTCATCTCACCATTATTTGGTCGTATCTTATTTTAATCCGAATTTAACTATCCATGTTACTATTTTCAATTTCAAGCTAACCAATTGAGTGTGTCATGCTTTTCCATTTTGGAGCCACTTTTAAATCTTCAATGAGAGTCAACCAATTGCTATCACAATTCTGTCACGTAAACCTCTCGAATGTTAATGAAGAAGTAAATATTACGAATCTATGTGAGTTTCAAAGATTGCCTGCTAAAAGCTGTAATTCGAGGTGAATGACTGTGGCAGAATATGAAGCACAAAGGAAATTGAATTAGATGTTGTTTGCATTGCCATTTCAGTTCATGCTAGAAACATTAAATGTGACTGAAAGCTAGTAAAATTTTGGTCTGGTCTCAAGCGTTGACTTCTGTAATGTGAGATGTCCAACTCATAAATTTCTTTCCATTTTGTTATTCATTATTTTTTTACTACATAAATAATACAGAACGGCGGGATAAATTGTAAAATTTTAGAATTTACAGCCTTGCAAAAGGTGTTGATTAAAAACAACATTAAAAATAACAAAACAAGAAAACCTGTCCTACTAAGCAGTATTTATGTGTGTGAAAATCTGTTCGCGGCCTTGCAAACAATATAATATCGTATTGAAACATGTCTATCTGAAATTTCAAAACACTGCCATCAAGGAAATCCGTTGACAAAGACAGATATCCCGTGAAAGCGAAAGCGTCCCAAATGTTGCTTGTGATTAAATATAAACACACTGCGAAACCGGCAACGGATTGGTCGTACGCAACAGCCATCTGATGGTACCTTTGCATAATATCTCGCAGCCAGACAGAATATCTGCTGGGTATGTCAATCTGGTAGTATACTACGCCTATAAATATTTCACCCTGTGTTTCAAACTCACATTTCCTGAGAACATGCGATCAACGTGACAAGTGATAAGTAAGAGGAAAAGGAAAGTTTAATTTAGAGATTTTGGGCCCCAAAACATGTACACATGTTATAAATAGTTGGATTCTATATTTTCTCTCTTGTCGTAATTCGTAATATTAAGTGATAGGTATCTACAGAGTGGCATTCAGTCAGAAGATTGATGTTGCTTTTATGATCCTCGACTCGTATTTTAAGGGGTCTTTTAGGTTACAATTTTTCAAAAAATCAGAACAGCTCGCAGAGATGCAAAATTAGCTAATAAGGAGCTGTATGAAAAAGAAGAAGGAACAGAGCAGAGCAGAGATATATCGCGTTTATAAAAATCGTGAAAAAAAGTAAACGCGATTTTCTCGAATTCATGTTTTTTAAGCTGGCGGACACGATTTTAAAAAAAAATACTCAACCGATCACTCTGATTTTTCCATATGTTGTTGTACACATAAATGACAATAGCCGGTAGCGGAATCATTATGATCGGTATCAAATTTTCCGATTTTCATTCAATTTTCCACACTCAAAAACAGGTTTTTTTTTAAAAAAAAAGACCGCCATTTTGTAATTTTTTAAGAAAAAAAATCATTCCCGTACTTGCCATAGGCACTTAAACAAGGATTAATTTGGCGTTTTGTTATTTCCCAGAGGATCCAGTCACCTGAAATCACATCCGCCGTCATGTTTTGATGTTTTTTTTTTAAAATGTTAACAATAAAAAAACCTAAAAAATATTTTTGTACACCCAAAGCACCAATTAACTAATGTTAAAAAATTAATTAATTAAAATTCAAAAATTCCAAAATGATATCTCTTTTCTTTTTATTGAAAATATGGTTAATTTTTTTAAAAAAAATCGTAACCTAAGTGACCCCTTAAAACTTCCTTGATTCAATGCGAGCACGATAAGCTTAGACATAACTTATTGGCTGTTTGAAAACCTCCATCATATTTCATGAATACGGATGTGAAATTTTTGGCTAAGAAATCCATCAAAGTGAACAATAATTTCGACGAAATGTTCTACCAAATGATTTTTGATGCCAAATTGTGTTAAAAGTTAATAAATTGATTGCAAATAGAACGGAAAAAATTGATCCAGCATTCAGTTGATACAAAATCCTTTGATGATTTCAATTGTACATTCGGATTCCGCTAAGTAATGTTGAAAATAAAGAGGAAAGTAAGTAAATGGTTTAGGGGTTGATTGAAAAGCTTGAGAACAATTACGCCACATTTTTTTTCAACGTCGGAAGGTGGAAATCTTTAAAAGTACCGATCAGCTCCTGCCTCTCAGCATGCCAGAATTCTACCGGATGAAACCACCTCTGTCTCCTTCAAATCACTCTCTCCATCAATTTTCAGTAATTGTACATATTTAGATTTCAGTACATAGTACTTTCCGGACGATAAAAATCGATATATAATTCATCTCAAATTTATTAAAAAGATATTATAAGAAAATAAATATAAAAAAAAATATTGTAAAATACAAGAAATAATGACAAAAAAAATGAAAAAATAAGTAAATCCAAAACAAAAGCAGAAACATTATATTAAAATAAAATTTATCTTATTCAAAAAGAATACGAATAATCATAAATAATCCAAATAATAATAAAATAATTCGATGAGCAAATTTTACCGCTTGGATGCCGAAGAGTGCTATTAGGTTCCGCAAAGTGTACCGAAATAACAAAATCAAAAACTACAGGAACTACGATAGACTTTAAATTCAACCACGGAAAAATAAAAATTCCAATACTCCAAGTTCCAAGTAATACTCTGACACCATGTACCCCTTTCTTTCAGCTTCGTTCGAAAAGAACGGTGCCGGCAAACTTGCGGATGGTTCGGCCAGGCCAGCTAACCAATGTCGCTCATCCAAATCAAATATAAATCACGTGATCCTGCCACAAAATAATTAAAATTTTCCTCCAAATATCGACATTTGTTCAGATCAGAAACATAATTTTTAGTGGAAGGCTTTGCCATAGATGTAAAGGAAATATTTTCCCCCTTGTCAATGTTAAAATTTATTCCATTTCCCGAAAAATTCATAAGTCACTTTAGTCATCAATCAAATTCAGGCAATTCTAAATTTAAAAATTCTTCTTCGCGCTTTCATTTGTTGATTGACGAACGTGGAAGTAACGAAAACGCTACTTACAAGTTTTGTCTATATGATTTCTAGGTATGCTTATAAATAAATTGTGTGAAACGTCCGTATAAAGTGCTGAGGAAGTAATATCATGTGTCCTTCACTTGGCCTAAACTAATAACAACTATTATAGACTGGGTACACTGCCGTGAAAGCATAATTTCGAGAGCTGCATTATTCTACTCTCACATTCACGCCGTAGTCTCTGGGTACATCATTAACCTCAAATTTATTGTGAGTATTTCGGTAGTGAAACCCAAACTACTTCTACAAAGTAGGCTGGAGTCGCTACTAATACTTGTATCAAAAATGTGGTTTAAGTGCGACCCTATTTTGTCCTTTTCCAGTTTTTTTCATTCTCAATAAAAAATGGCGGATTCGATTTTGCTGAAAACTCATTCAGTTTAAAGTTACGTAATTAAACGTCGAATGAAACCGGTCCCACGTCAATATGATCTTTGGTTCTCGAGATAATCGAGACGAAAAATGATTCCGAACGCACATACGTACATACATACACACAGATATCTCTCTCATATCTCTCTTTTTTTCATTCTTAATATATATCGGACTTTAATTACGTCAGGTGAATGATACCTTTTATTTAGCGTGTGGCGACAAACACCCAATTGTTTCGCTCCACCCCTGATCACAGTAACGCTGGCTAAATGCACAGAGGCTAATGGAACTGAAATAGATCCAACACCTTAAGCTCATTTAGCGGATCTTTTCGAAAAAGGCTGATCGTTTGGGGACACGTCTCTATCGCAATGCCGCCGTTGTCGTCACCTGGCCCCATCATTTAGACACAACGGAACGTTTGTATATGCGCCAGACAATGTGTTATTACACACCCCTATTTTCTAACGACCATCATTGTTTTGCACTTATTCGAGGTGAATGTAATTAGGCTCTTTGCCCGGCGGAAACTTGCGTCATGACAACAATTTCACCCATCATTTGCTGCTCATTCGAAACGATAGCGCGATCATAATTTCTATTTAAACTGAATATTTTTTTTTGCTGTTTTCAGGAAAGATGCCTCTGGACGAATGACATGCAAAACTGAAAATTTATCGGGCAAATTACGGAAGGAATCTTGCAACATAGTCAAACGCATTTATGATACGTCGCAGAGCAGGAGTGATAGTAGCCACGGTGAAACCTAAAATATTCTCAAGTCATTAATGCAGCTGTGAACCAAACTGAAAATAAATAAATGAAAATGACTGTGAAACTATTTCGGCGGGGCTCAGCTCGATGCATAGGACTTCTGTCGGCATTTATAACGATCCTGTTGTGTCTGTACTATATATCGTTGGGCCAGCCAGCAATCCCGCCAAAAGTAGCGCGAATGATGAGGTGAGTATTGCTTGCATGGAGTAGCATAGTGTTTTCTGAACTCGTTTCTTTTCAAGTTATTTACTCTCTCGGGTTAAAGCAAATGTCTGGAAATATATCGAATGAGCGAAATAGCCTCCAAATTGCACTCTGATCAACATTTATCTACAATCTATCCATAACATTTCATAATTTAGAATAGGCTGGTCTCACATATAATGGGTCTTCTAATAGGGACTTCCTATCTTTAAATTAAAATAAAACAAAGTGTTTGTGAGATATCATCGAAATTTTTTATTCGTTTGAAAGGCCTATCGATGCCATTATATCGTTCAAATGTCCGCCGCGGCTTCTCTGGGTGGCGCGTATCCGAAATGTCCAATTTTCTATAACTTTGGCGTATAAATAAAGCTGAATTTGACTGATGGCATGGATTATGTTGACTTTAAGAGTCGCTGTGGTTTGTGGATTATTTGCATAGTCTGAAGAAAACCCCACAAGAAAAGGTCGAACGGGGTCAAATCGCACGATCTCGGTGGCCAGTTCACATCACCTCCACGTGAGATGACCATACCTTCAAATCGCTTATACAGAATGTCCAATATGGCATGAGCTGTGTGGCATGCAGCGCCGTCCTGTTGAAACCACATGTTGTTGGTGTCCATATCGACCAATTCAGGTCAAAAGAAGTTGGTAATTATCGACCTGTAGCGCTCGCCGTTGGCGGTAATGGCCTGGCCAACGTCGTTCTCAAAGGAGAATGGGCTGCTGACGCTGCCAGCCCAAAATCCACACCAAACAGTGACTCTTCCCGGATGCATTGGACGCTCTTGAATCTCATGTGGATTGGTATCGTCCCAAATTCGATAATTTTGTTTGTTGATATACCCATTCATCCAGAAATGGGTCTCATTGCTGAAGATGATTTTTCGATGAAAATTTGGGTCATTATTGATTTTATCATTTGCACGTGTTGTTCAACGCTTTATCCGTTCATGGTGATTTGGCAAAACATACTGAATAAATGACAGCCAATTTGACAATATGGCCGCTATCAACTGTCATAGTTCGGAAGTCCCAATTGGAAGACCCTATACTTCTTCCGAAGAAACTATGGTGCTAAGCCGTAATTTGAACGAATGAACGAACACGTGGTTGAAAATGTGGTTGCTGGCAGTTATTGCTTAAAAATAAGAAGAAAAATTATGTAGTTTGTGGTTGACTTTTTAGTCCCGCGCAGTTTAAAACTGATTTTCTTGCAATAATCTTTGCCCTGACGGAAGTTAAGCAACTTGCAGTAAGTATTGATGGATAGATTTTCTTTTCTGAGATAATCTGATATGAGCTGTCCTGCATTGATTAGCATGACCTACTTTCAATTGAAAATGTTCTTAGTGGCACTTACGATAAATTCAATATCTCATTCCCACATTGCAGTTGTTCTGCTTTCGTGCCATCCGTGAAGATTGGCGCTATCGCCATCGACTTGTTCATTGAACTCATGGCGCGGAAAACGAAAAGCTATTTTCATTGACGGAACAGATATTCACTTTTAGACTGCCTTGTGCAATCGGCGCAGTGGCGCAATGTTAAAAATAATTACTCTTTCTATTTTCGGTTTCTTCACAGACAAAACAGCGACTTCAAGAATGCAGCCAACAACGACGCCGGGAGATCTCCACATGAATCATCTTCAAGCAGTTTTCAAGATGCCGAGTCGATGGCGCTCAGAGTGGGTGCAGCTGGGTCTGGTTCTGCTGGCTCTGCTTCTGCTACCAGCTGGGAGACGTGTAATACGCTCAGCGTGCGAAACACAAACATAACAACTCTAGATGAATATGCAAATTTCGATTTTCAGGTAAACAGAGAGATCCCCGAACAATGTTTCCTAACAGTGCATTGTTCTTGTACAGCACAATATGTGGTTTATGATGGATATTGTTCATTCACGACCCCGTCGAGAAGGATAGTCGATACGAACGAACCAAACTATTTCGGCGGGAATTGCTTAGCGCCTATAGGTTGGCTGAGGTTCCAGGCGGATGCATTTCACATAAAGCATGGTTCATTCCAATTTCGGCCCGGAAAAGCAAAAAAAGAACTATGGACTGATTGTATTGATATTTCTGCAAAAATCGTTAGCAGTTCCTCTATTATGGCATCTTTTGTTGCGGAAAACAATAGGCAATTCTCACGTCGACTATCGATGTAAAACACCACAGTCTTGCCAAAAGTAAACAGCTTTCAACTGAAAGTCGGAACGTAATTTTTTCACTTGCAGACAGGATTTAAAGTGTTTCTCGTTCTCATTCTTTATTCTCAAAAGCAAACTTTCTAATTAAAACGAATTCCATTTAAATTTTCTGTGTTGCGAACAGCCATTGTTGCTCAGAATGTGAATGTGGGAAAATGCCATCACTATTCCCAGCTTATGCTAGAGTACGGCTGATCACCAAACAATATCCATACTTTTTATCGCAACGGCCATTGAAATGTAGACACTGGTCTTAATCCTAAGCCAGAAATAAGAGTTGTAAAAGTGTATTTCTCATAGGAAAACAACTCAAAAAACATAAGATAGAAGCAGTCGGCAAGTTGAAATTTCAGAATTTTTTTTCGCACGCCGTCAATAAAAAAATTAAGCAAAAATTTGGAACAGAAGTATCTAAAGTGCTAAGAAATTTTATTTGAGTGAGTTGCGTAGCAGTAGCTAATAAACATCTTTCGAAGAAATGAACAATATTTCAAGTATAAACACTTCGGAAAAAAAGATTCCATGATTTTTTGCTTGTGAATGATTGACACCACACAGCCTCACTTAAACAATATCGTCTATTCATTTAGCCGGAATGGATGCGCACGAAAGAATATTGGGATAAACTATTTGAGACGCGCTACGAACAGCAAAAACAAAACTCGAAAAGGCCTCCCCTAAAGGTGAGCAAAGTTACTTCTAGCCGATCTAATAAAAAAACCAATTCATGTTTCCGATAATCGCAGGTGATCATAGTTCCACATTCCCATAACGATCCAGGCTGGCTGAAAACTTTTATGAGCTATTTCCAGTCGGACTCGAGACAGATTATAAACCTTATTGTAACGAAACTACAGGAGTTCAAGGATATGACATTCATCTGGTCCGAAATAAGCTTTTTGCAATTGTGGTGGGATCAGGCGCACCCCACGAAGCAACGAGTAAGTTTTTTTTTTTAAACCGCATTGGTGTAAACTTCGACTACAAGTCATGGTTGACTATTTTCCAGGCTCTCAAGCATTTAATACAATCGGGACGGATTGAAATTACAACCGGCGGCTGGGTGATGACTGATGAAGCCAACGTGCATGTGTATGCAATGTTAGATCAACTTATCGAAGGTATACGAGTAGTGTATCCAACAAATTATTATTTTAACAAAAAGGCCAACACCAAATCGAAACTTTTTCTATGTTTGTCGAGTCACAAACAACTGTAAATCCTACAAAGTATCATTAGCATCTAAAGAATACGTAAGAAACGCTTAGTTTGCACATAAAACACTAATCTCCGAATGATAAGAATACAAATCACTTAAAGAGTTCAGGCATTATAAACTTCTGTCGCATGTGTGTCGATAGACAATATTATTTTTAATGTGTCGCTAGTGACAAGTCTTATATGCACGTAAATCTCATCAATTTGCATCGGACCTAATCGCATATCAGTGTTCCGTGCCTCGCAGATAAACTTGATAGTGAAATAACTCAAACAAATCAGGCTTTCCTATTGCGAAATGAGCTGTTTAGTAATGAAACCATATTGATCAGCTGGATGTGTCGATAAACAACAAACATGAACAATATGAATCAAAAAAATCTAACAAATTAAACTCCTTCTTGATTCCAGGTCACCAATGGGTGAAGACAAACTTGAATATAACGCCGCAAGTTGGGTGGTCCATCGATCCGTTCGGACACGGAAGTACGGTGCCGTACCTGTTGTCGGGCAGTGATTTTGAGGGCGCGATAATTCAACGCATCCATTATGCCTGGAAGCAATGGTTCGCGCGCCAACAAAGTAGTGATTTCATTTGGTCGCCGTTTTGGCAAACGGCGGCATCCAACGCGAACGTTGATACTCATGCGCATAGTTTGCTCACACACAACATGCCGTTCGATATTTACTCCATCAAGCATTCGTGTGGGCCACATCCTGTGATATGTCTGAACTTCGACTTCCGAAAGATTCCCGGCGAGTATACGGAGTATTCGATAAAGGCGCAGTTTATTACGGACGAGAATGTGGCGGAAAAGGCTAAGTTGTTGCTGGAACAATATGCCCGCACTGCGTCGCTGTTTCCACACAACGTAGCGCTGATTCCTATAGGCGATGATTTTCGATACAACCGAGAAAAGGAAGTAGACCAGCAATATTTGAACTACAAAAAGCTCATAGATCACATAAATGCCAACAGGGATACGTACAAAACGGAAATATCGTTCGGAACGCCGAAAGATTACTTCCGCGAGATAAAGAAGCGCAGCTCACAATTCCCGACGCTTAAAGGCGACTTTTTCGTTTATTCAGACATATTTTCGGAGGGACGACCAGCTTACTGGTCGGGGTACTTCACGACGCGACCATTCTTCAAGATATTAAGCACCCAACTGGAACATAATCTGCGTGCGGCGGAGATCCTATTTACGATTGCTTTCAACTTTGCACGTCAATCGAAAAACCACAACTCACTGCGAGTATTCGAAAAGAACTACGAGAAAATGATCCTGGCGAGACGCAATCTGGGACTCTTCCAGCATCATGACGCAATTACGGGAACGTCCAAGGCAGCTGTGATGCGAGACTATGGGATTCGATTGTTCGAGAGCATTCAAGACGTGGTGAAAATGCAGGAATCTACTATCGAGCTGCTGATTCAGAATGAAAGTGAAAGGCGATATAAGCACGGATTCGTTCTAAGCGAACTGGAGCGCGACAACTACAGCAAACTGCCGAGAAAGACGACCATTACGTTCGAAGACAAGAAAGAATCCTCGTTCGTTATATTCAATTCACTGGCACAGGAAATCGTCGAAGTAATTACGATCAACTCACCGGTAGCCGGTGTTAAGGTATTTGATGATAAAGGGGTGGAGGTTCCGATCCAAATTTCTCCCATATGGAACATATCAGACTCATATGAAAATCAGCAGGTGCTGTTCAACGAGCGAATATCCGTGTCGCCCAGACAGTTTGAAATACTGTTTGTATACAAGCTGGCACCTCTGTCCTTGGTAGTATTCAAGGCTCAACAGACTGATAACTTCAAAGACAAGCTTTCGACGATTTACTGCAATGAGTGCAACGGCAAGAACCCCAGCGTGTTCGAAATCAAAGGGAAACAACCGGGCGACATCCAACTGGAAAACTCGAAGATGCGGCTTCTGTTCGACGAGAAATCGGGCTTCTTGAAGACAATCACCAAGAAGAACGTTGGCAGGGCGATTCAGTGCGCGATAAAGTTCGCTGCCTACAAGAGCGCTCAGTTCCACTCTGGTGCCTACCTGTTCAAGACAGACCCAGAGCAGCATGATGCGGAAAAGGACGTGCTGGAACAGTATGAGGACATTCGCATCTTAATAGCTTCCGGGCCAATAGCCAGCGAGGTAACGGTCTTGTACAATCCGTTCCTGGCGCACACGATTCGGATTTTCAACACTCATACATATTTGGATGACGCGATTTATATAGAAAACGACATCGACTTCGAACCGCCGCCGAAAAACCGAGAAACCGAGATGTTTATGCGTTTCGTGACGGAAATCGAGAACGGAGAGACGCCCGAGTTCTACTCCGACCAAAACGGATTCCAGTACCACAAACGAGTGAAAGTGCCGACAATCGGAGTGGAAGGCAACTACTTTCCCATCACGCAAGCGGCTTTCATTCAAGACACGAAACTACGCTTGACGTTGCTGACAATGCATGCGCAAGGAGCAGCCAGTTTGGAACCTGGGCAGCTGGAGGTCATGCTTGACCGGCGGACGTTGTACGACGACTACCGAGGAATGGGCGAGGGAGTAGTGGACAGCCACCTGACCCGTCATCAGTTCTGGGTCACATTGGAGTCGATTGAGTCGCAGCCAGCGAAGAATAAGTACGAGGTTCCCAGCTTCTTGGCTAACCGACTGGCTACTACGCTTCGCTATCCTGCCAATATTTACTTCATTGAAAACTCAGAAGACACACCTCCCGCGAATCTGAATCCTACAGTGCGTCTCCTCAAACATGCGTTCCCCTGCGACGCACACCTGATGAACTTCCGAACCCTTACCGAGGAACAGCTTCCGTTGTTCCCCTCCCGAGCGGCGCTGTTGATTGTGCATCGGCAAGCATTCGACTGCGGAGTAGGGCTAGGAAGCACTATGTGCGACCCATCGAAACCCCTCTCCGATACAATATTCAAAAAACTCAGCATCGAACGCATCACAGAAACAACGCTCACAGGACTAAAGACTAAGAAGACTGTACATAACCTTGCGAAAATTTCGCTCGAACCCATGGAAATAAAAACATTTAACATCACGCTTAGATTTTAGAGCATCGGACAGTTGACAACCACTGGTTTTATTGTTGTAAGTTAGGAGCCGCAAGGATCATAACCGTTCACGCGATCTCGAGCGTCGCGTCGTTAGTGATTTGAATTGTTTTCGTTTGTTTGTTAGTATGATGTAATTAATTTATTTTCAAATTGAAAACCGATTAAGCTAGAATTAGAAAGTCACATTCCTTAGAGGATGATTTTTACAACCATTCTCATTGCGTGTTGTGTGAAACAGTCGGCAGCTCTCAGCCACCGTATATTTTCGATTTAGTTCGCTGTTAAATCTTCAAATGCTTTTCTAAAAAGATACATCGCTTCGTGTTCAAAACGGACGGTGATCTACTCGAATCTGAAATATACGAATGTAGACTCCAGGAATGAAAATATTGATTCGAATAGTAAATCATCTCATCTACAATTGTGTAACTGAGGAGAAGCTAGAAAAATGTTCAAGGGGTTTATTATATTTAGTCGCTAAACTTCGTTGGTTCTGATCATGACACCTATCCATGGCATCTAAATAGGAATAATATTATTTTTATAAATAGACTGAGTAGTAATTGTTATTAAGCTTAGTGAATTTTAAGGGATTCATTCTAAACGACAAGAACTAATGACAAATTAAACACTTGCCTATCATCGCACGTAGTTAATTGATATTTAATGGAAACATAAATGTAGGCATAATGAGTCGCGTGAAGTCTGTTATCCTTGTAGAAGCGAAAGTGAAGAGCGAAGGACTTTTATTGCATTTTCCTGTCGTTTTGAGTGTTGATTGTTTAAAAGTCAACCGACATACATATAAATGATTGAAGAAGAGTGGTGTATAAAGTATTTTTGATTTTGTTGTTTTCGAAAACTTACGAATTTGTAGTAAATGTTTGATATGCACTGAAACGTGAAATTAAATAATAAAAGAATACATCCCTGTACATATGATGCCTTGAAATAAGCAAATAATTGATTTGTTTATCTTTTATGCTAAGTTGAAATTCGTTGAATTTATGTGAATGGCTAGGAAGCGAGTTGTGAAGTAGAAAAAAAATACTACACGTATGAAATTTAATTTATTTAATGTGGTAGTAGTTGTAGTTTGTTATATTGGTAATTTATCTGATTGTAATATTATTGAGAGGTCATATTTGTAAATTATAACGTGGTCTTAATTTATTGAAGTGACGCATTGTGTTTTATATGAATAAAGGATATGCATTTATAGCCAATTACGACCATGACCACTTTTGTTTGGTTCTTTGAGGAATTTTGCAGGAAGGATGGAAGGAAGATTTTGCTCTGAATTACATTTTCGAAGACGCGCTGATATTTTCGAAACAACTCCGATTTTAACTGAACAATCGGAAGCAACCCAGCAAATTTGCGTATTGAACATTGCCACAGCAATTGATCCAGCTGTGCATTTTCTAACAGGCAGTTCGGATGTAATAATTTCGACAGTCATAAAACAAGCTCTTCAGATGAAATCGGTGACTGAACTGTGTCATAAAAATATGTTTTAAGAATCAACAACTACCAGAAACACTTGGCTGTATAGACCAGATTGTGCGCTTAATGTTATCAATGATATAATTTGCTAACGAAGAGGGTAATTGATTTAATGAAGTGGAAGATGAAAAGAAATAAGGAGATAAGTTTTAAAAAAATTGAATTTAAATTTAGAAACATTATTAATATTGATAATATCGTTGCCAAATGAACGGTGCCGATCAACATGTTTTTGATTTATTTACGTTATTTTGATATTTTTTTAAAATAGTGGGCCTAAAGCGCACAATATGCCGCATGGCAAGCGATATGCCATGAAAGGACGAAACCAGGCAAAATTCTGGCGAGCTTCGATGACGTCAGTTGTTCTGCGACGTGTACGGATACTCAAGGGATTGTTTTTTTACAGTATAGACGTTTGTTTTAGGGATGAAGTCCGAGTGAAGTAATTTAATTTTTGTGCCCTCGAGTAGGTTTTGATAGTGTTTTTAAGTTGGTATATGCACAGAATTTCGATTTAAAGTAAACTAGAATTTAAAGCCTCAGAAAAGATGTTCGTTTGATATTTGTTGTATTTTGTTCGGTATTTCGTAAAAAGGTCATTTCTGATAATTGAAGCTCACGCAATGTGATTTAGGAGCGAAGATTAGATAAAATGTAAACTAAACTTCCAGCATTCAAATAACCAACTAAAAAAAGACGCACATATTTTAGGGATTCAGAACTGTTTTGACTATCAAAGAATCAAATGCCATTTATAATACTTTTGTTAATGAATATTCATCATATGACATAATTTGTTGGGAAGGAATCTTAAACACATCCTTAAATTGTTTAGAAACAACACAAAAATACATTGTCAAGATTGTGCGCACAAATGAGGCAATTTTCGTCTGATTTTCTGTTACCAATTTCAGGCCTACCTACAATAAGACAAACATACATATTTAAATGTCTCTGCTTTATGTATAAAAATACCACATTTCCCCCCTTTATGAAAATCAATGCACAAAACCAGACAAAACAACAAATTTAATTTACGTTCTTGCAGTAAAAGAATTGGATAAAAAATATCTCATTGTTGGTTCCGTTATAATAGGTTTTGTTTAATGTTCATCTTTATTGAATGAAATACAAAATATTTACCATATTGTCCAGCGACAAGCGCTAGTTCCGATGGCACGCGAAATGCCTATATATCTAAAGCCTACTGCCGACTGTTACTACCGAATATGGCAGGAGAGTATGATATGAGCCCCTTAAAGCACAAGTGGTGTAACTCCAATTTTCGTTTTTTTTTAGTTAGGCATGCTACTGAGTAGGGAAAAATTTGTTCTATTTAATGCACTAACAGTGTAACTCCTAGTTCCCATAGCAACCGCATAAATTGCAGTACTTACTTGTGCAGTCAATGCTGCCTCCTATTAGTTGACAGCACAACCGGTGCAGCTGGGAGGTACACCATTTATGCAGTAACTTTCGTAAAGGAAGGATTTACTCTCTAGTGTTTTTATTAACAGTAACAAAACATAACTTATTCTTTTATGAACTTCACTTACGAAATGCAGAAAAAGCTCGCGATTCCATGATAGCGGATGCTGAAAAATTAGCTAACAATGACAGCTACAATGCATTCTCGTTTGATTTGGAGAAGTCTCTGCCTTTCCCTTAATTGGTGTGTCAACAGGCCTACTACAAACGTAATATGTACGTATACAATTTAGGCTGCCATGAACTTTCGACCAAAATGGGATTCATGTACTGTTGGGACGAAGTTTGATTAAACACATAGAATCTAGAGCCCCAGCAGCCAAACATGTGGTTATGTATAGTGATAAATGTACAGGGCAAAACCGGAATTGGAAAATTGCCATGACATTAATGAAACATGTCCAAAATCCAGACAACAACGTAGAAATAATCGACCAAAAATTCATGCAAAGTTGACATTCATTCCTCCCCAACGACTGTGACTTTGCATCGATTGAAAATTTCAGTAAGTCGCAACAAATTTACACACCTGACGACTGGCACAGAACTATTGCTATGTTGAGGAAAAAGAAAGCCTTTCACGTGACAGTTATGACGATCGATGATTTTTTGTCAGTCGAAAACATCCTGAAAAAAATCAGCAAAAGAAAGAAAGACTGTGAAGGCCATCCTGTATCGTGGCTAAAAATACAATGGATACGCTACCAAAAGAGTGAGCCATTTAAAATCCTTTTCAAGGAAACTATATCTGAAGAGATGCTGTTTTCAACTTTGAATTTCATGCCAACGGGGAAAAAAGGACGACCGGTTAACGTTTGTAACATTGATCAGGGTAAGCTATACACAAGCGCTCGGCCTGTTACGAAAGAAAAAAGGAAAGACATTATGGACCTGCTGTCATACATCCCTCCAATACACCACAATTATTTCCAGAGTCTTGTCACTAGCGAGAATGCTGAAGATGTTGGCCCACTTCAGCAAGAAGATGAAGAAAGTGACAATGAGTAAATAAATTATTATTTCACTTATTATTTTAATAAAACAGAGTTTTATTGATAATGATTTTGTTTTTGTTTACAATAACACCTTAAAACCATTTACAGCAGTTAAAGATGACCCTTTTATGGAGTTTTATTGAAAGAAAATATCCAAAAATACAATGCTGATTTTTATATAGAACTTGCAGCAAACCCTTTAATATCTCAAAACAAGAAAAATTGGAGTTACACCACTTGTGTTTTAAGGGGCTCATATCAGAATTGACTCTAATTTTATTTCTAAATCTACAGCTCTTTTATCCTAAAATCATCTCGTTCCCACGGATAGTCGTGGTTTTTATGATTCAATTTGAAAAGCAGCTTCATTAACATTTAAATACAAAATCGGATAAAAGGTCACCTTTAGAAGTTTGGCTCCACTTCAAGATACCGTAGGAAATTTTAGAAAGGAGGTGTGCATACCTAATTTGGAGTTCATGATGGCTTCAGTTTCATTTGCGAATTCTGTTTGACGACTTTAATACATTCCAGCGTCTTTTACAAAATGGAAGCTCGGAATTAGTTCAAGTATGCTCATGGAGTAACAGTTATTGAGTTGGCTATCATATTTTATTGTTTAAAATGCTATCAATTTCGAATTGAAGTAAAATGAAAGTATTTCGTTAAAACCGCCATCCCACTTCCGTTTTGTTCACCATGGACAACATCTTCAATTAGCTGTTGTGTCACACACTAGATGTCGGTAAGCACAGTCTCCCAAGAGAAGTGACTTTTGGACCTCAAGAAAAATATTCGAGTGTCAGGCGAAGACCACGATTGACTGTGCCGCTATCTAATTCGTGATTTGTGGTGATAACGACGATTGGTTGTTCTTAACAAAATGTTCTCGAGGATCGCAGTTCGCAATCTGGTGGTAAGTTTCCTATCCCCCTCTCCAGCGGGGTTTTAAATTGTTTACAAGTTGCCCCCCAGCCTCTGATCATTCAATCAACGCTTATCAATTGGCAGGATTAATTATATATTCGTGCAATTACAGTTGGGCCGCTGCAAGAGCACGTTGGTCATAGCCGAGCACAACAACGAGGTCCTGAATCCCGTCACGCAGAATGCCATCACGGCTGCGAAGAAAATCGGAGGCGATGTGACGGTTCTGGTCGCCGGCACCAAGTGTGGTCCTGTTCGTGAATGTCCTTGCCTCCACTTGAGAACCACTGCTAACAATCCCGTGTATTGCAGGCCTCCGAAGCCGTGTCGAAGTTGCAAGGAGTCTCGAAGGTGCTGGTGGCAGAGAACGAGGCGTTCAAGGGGTTCACTGCGGAGTCGCTGACGTCGCTGGTCCTGGCCGCGCAGAACCAGTTCAAGTTCACGCACATTTTCGCTGGATCCACGGCGTTCGGGAAGAACTTGTTGCCACGCGTAGCGGCTAAGTTGGACGTGTCCCCGATCTCGGATATAATTGACGTGAAGTCGGAGGACATCTTCGTGCGCCCCATTTATGCTGGTGAGCGCCCGATTTTGTAGGTGTCGAGGGGGTACTGCCCGCTTGGAGATAATCATCTTATCTTGAGTGTTTATGTAATGCTGCTTGCTCGTCTTCGTTTCGATTCGAGTGATAAATTGACGTTCCAGTTCAGACGCAAATTAATCTTGCTGACGACACTCTGTCGTGCTCGCTGCGCGGTTTTATTTGGGGTACATTACGATTCGCATTCGAAAAATATTCAGGAGCGGAAGCGTTTGACCCAGATATGTTGGACAAATTGGAGTTGGATATCATAAAGCCCGAAACGAATAGATCACATCAATGATGATCGTCGAGCGATTAAAGTTTGAAGAAGTTCGCAATTGTCTTTTCATTTCGTTCTTATTACGTAACACTTGTTCATAAATGGCCCTGAAACCGTGTCGCGATGGTTCCATTGACTTTCGTTTGATGAGAGCAAGTTAATAGATAAATTAAAGTATGTCGTCCGGGTTTCAAGTCCTGGTGTCTAACAGCCGGGCTCCAAACCATAATTATGTCGAAATCAAAGAATTTAATAATCGAACGGTATTGCTTCTTACATCATCTTCGTCTTTTCCCAGGCAATGCAATTCTAACACTGAAGTCCAAGGACCCGGTGAAGGTAATCACCGTGCGTGGAACAAACTTCGAGCCTGCCCAAGCGGGCGGAAGTGCTCCCGTGGAACAAGCACCTGCTGGCGACTTCAAAACAGATCTCACCGAATTCGTTGGACAGGAACTGACGAAATCAGACCGTCCCGAATTGGCTAGTGCCAAAGTAATTATCTCTGGAGGACGCGGCATGAAATCTGGCGATAATTTCAAGATGCTCTATGACTTGGCGGACAAATTCAATGCGGCCGTTGGCGCCTCTCGAGCCGCTGTCGATGCCGGCTTTGTTCCGAACGATCTGCAAATCGGACAAACGGGGAAAATTGTCGCGCCGGTAAGTATACGGTTTAATGCTACGTAGCGTGTTATATTGAAACTTTCTATATTCTGCCAGGAATTGTACGTGGCGGTGGGTATTTCGGGAGCCATTCAACATTTAGCTGGCATGAAGGACTCGAAGACTATAGTGGCGATTAACAAAGACCCGGAAGCTCCGATTTTCCAAGTGGCGGATATTGGGCTGGTCGCCGATTTATTCAAGGCAGTGCCCGAGATCACGGGAAAAATTTAAATTTATGAATGCATTTTTACCATAATTTTATATGAAAAGCGACTGTAAATAAAGAAACTCTATATTCTGCGACGGTGTGCTCTTTTTTTGTTTGATCGATTACAAACGAGTGTTACACTTAATTCGCCGGAGTCACCAAGGAAACGCAGTCCATAGTAAACACCGCCGAAAATGTCCAGGATGACGTATAAAATTGACTTCCTTCAAATGCATCGAGAAAAAAGATTCTAAATCACAATTCTATTAAACAATACATGATGGCGGAAAAGAACATTGAGAACGCTCAATCCTTGATTCGATACAACAATCCGGTGTTAGTGGTGAAGCACCAAGATCGCAAAGCCACCGGTGATAGTGTAGGTATTCTGAGTAGTCGTCGTTTGGTACCACTTAGTGTGACACGATCCTTTCATAGGTTTTGCAGGCCGAAAAAAGCGCGAGGCAGGCTGCGTCTGGAGTCGCGGACACAAAGAAAGAAACAGAGGATATTCTGAATACCATCTTGCCACCGAGATGCTGGGAAGAGAATGGTCAATTATGGACGCAGACGGTAGCGAGCTTTCAGGATCCAGTACCGGGGCACTATAATTATTCGTTGCATCTGATGTTTTCTTAAAGGTTTCAAGTACGCCTGCGACAAGACAGGATGTGATCAATTTGCAGGAGATGCTTGACACGCGGCTACAACAGACGCAAGCCAGGGAGACAGGAATTTGCCCAGTACGACGAGAGCTTTTTGCGCAATGTTTCGGTAGGCCAGCATCCAATTTTCAGTTGTTAAAGGATACAGTTAAATTGTTCAGTGGCGACTAATGATTTTTTTCAACGTTGGGAGGTGGAAATCTTCAAAAGATACCGATCAGCTCCTGCCTCTCGGCATGCCGGATTTCTACCGACTAAAACCATCTCCGTCTCCTTCAATCACTCTCTCCATCAATTTTTAGTAATTTTCCGTATTTAAATTTCTGTACATAGTACTTCCCAGACGATAAAAAAATCGGTATAAGGGATAGGAGCAAATTTGTAAATTTTAGTATCCTTTAAGTTAAATTAATCGTTCAGACTATATGTTTATAAATTATTTCATGTTGACTACATGTTTGGCTTCGACTTTATTGGAGCTGATTGTACTTGTAACTTACTTCGAATGTTGATCCTGAAGGAGGTATTTTTTTAGTGTCGTTTTAAAGGAAGTTGGGTTCGCTATGTTTTTAATTTTGTCCGGTAGTGTATTGTAGTGTATTAGCAGCTTTGTTGAAGGGATCTTCTTTTAGCCGATCAGTTCTGGCAAACGCTATAGCTATATTATTCATGTTTCTCATTCTGTAAGTGTTCCCCCCCCCCCTCAATTTTATCTAATTTCACGGTGATGTATTCATTACGGTGTAAATTCTTATGTATGAACTTAGTTCTTTCCATGGAAATCATGCCTTGCAAATTCAATTCATGGGCTGTTTTGAAAACTTCGCTCATTGGAGTTGATAATTTGAAACTCCCACCGAATATTTTTTTTCAATATTTGATGGTGGTGCATTCAAATGGTTATAGCTCCCACGTTTCCGCACACCAGATTTTTTTTTCAATGTTGGGAGGTGGCAAAATTCAATAAGATACCGATCAGCTCCTGTCACTCGGCATGCCGAAAAAGTTTTATCGAGTTAACAAATATTTCTTAGAACATAGCATAATATTCACGTATGATTAATATTTACAATAAGTATCAATATGGCTGCAAAGGCATTCCCTTATTCCAAGTTAAGATGTTGCAATTTTAAATTACTTTTTAAACCATAAGAGTTTTTGTGCTCATTTCGAATTTGAAGTTCTTTTCTTTCGTTCCATTTAGACGAAATCATTCGACAGGTTACAATCAACTGCACTGAGCGTGGCTTCCTTCTGCTTCGCATACGCGATGAAATCGCCATGTCTATGGAAGCGTACGAGACCCTCTACTGTAGTTCGGTGGCGTTTGGCATGAGGAAGGCGTTGCAGGCGCAAGAAGAAACCGAAAAGTTGCGTGATAAAGTCAAGGCGTTGGAGACAGAAAAACTAGCGCTGGAAGAACTAATATCCGATATGAAAATCAAGGCCGAGCAATCGGAGCGACGAAATGCCGAGTTACGGGCATCCGAGGAGAAGAAAAGTGCCGAAGAGGTGGCATTCTTGAAGAAGACTAACGCTCAGCTTAAGGCACAACTGGAAGGCATTACTGCTCCCAAAAAATAATTGAGAAAGTATATATATTTTTAATTATGATATTTATCCCACAAAGCGAACATTTTAAATAATTATGTTCGCATTAATGTGGAAATATTTGATGGGATTAGCATTAAAATAGTTAAATTCTTTGTACAGTTTGAATACAATAAATGAAAACGTGCAGAAAAATTTCGAGATGAATACAGGATAATGTGAATGTGTGTTCATCAAACAGTATATTTTTTAGATCATTTTCCTTTGGCGTTATTTGTAGATTTTTGTCTTATTCCATAAAAGAGTTTGTTTACGGGTTCCCGTTAAATTTTCTACCTCGATCCTTTTTATTGCGCGTGGCATCACATTTCTTATTTTTCAAAGTTTGTTTCATTAAATCTCCTTCTCAAAGCTTGCAAATAAGCCCTTATACAGAACATGATCAGTTTGCTGTGAAATTATCTTTTCACACATCATGAATTCTTCGTAGAGAAATTCAAGTAGTGCAGCCGAAGTTTATTAGTCTCTTGAAATGAGTGAAAACGTTTAATATTTCTTTCTTTTATTTGTTTACCCCTGATATGAAATACGATGTGGATCACGCTAATAATACGACTAATGTCTCGACAACTAAGATTACCGATAAACAAGTGTGCCATTGCTTGAGTGCGCTCAATCTGCATGCAAATCAACAAGGTTACGCTCTGACGCCCGAAGTATAGAGTAGCCGCTACTGAGAGCTAGGATGTTTATACATAAAAAATTACCAAATTTTGTTCAAATAAATTTTTTTATTCAATCAAAAAAAAGTCGGATTTTTAACAAATTAAAAGTCCATGTCTCAGGGTGCGCCATGAAAACTGAAATAGTACCTAAAACAACTCTTAGTCACAGCTCCGACAATCCTTCCTCTATTCTGTCACTTCTTCTGTTGTATCTTTATTTTGCGTGTGTTCTTCTTGTGTATCGACTTGCACATGCTCGTCTTCAACTAAGTTTAGTATGGGTGTCTCAACGAATTTCTTCGATTGTCGCTCAGCTTTTTCGGTATTTTTTACTTTATCTCCTTTTGAAATGTCAGCTTGTGCGTGGCCAGCAGGTTCACCTACTGTCCCGTCGTATGCTTCCTTTTCAACTGGAAGCTCCTTGTACATTTGCTGCACAGATTCTATGCTCTCCTTCAATGCCTCTATCTTCTCCATGTAAATCTTGTATACAAACTCGGCCATTTCCGACATGTTTTCAATGTCGCTGAATTCATCGATTGCATCGCTCGCTCGTCTCTTCGTGGGATGCGTTTCGCTTGGAATGAGTTGTAGCGTTTGGGGTCGCTTCGTAAGCTGTGCAAAACAAATCAAGCCAGTTGACTAGCACAAATCACTTTAGAGTTTCTCTACTTACCAACTTAAATGTCGGCTGCAGTTCGAAGCAGTTCTTGAAAAGTGTTACCCGTCCAAATACGTAAAGCCCTAAGCGGGCACGACTCATTGCCACCACCAAACGCCTAACATCACGTAAGTGACCAACAGCTTTGGTCCGCACTAAGGAAATCAAAATGTAGTCGTTTTGCTGGCCCTGATATTTGTCCACTGTTGTTACTTTGTGCGGCCATCCAATCAAAGGATTTTGGCTGCACCGTAAGTTGATGACGTCTCGAATTAAATGCTTTTGGCCATTGTACGTGGTGAGGATAGAAATCTTGTCCGCGGGATAGCCCAGGAGGCGCATGTACATATAAACTGCCACAACGTATTCAGCTTCGGCCAGATTCTATAAAGGAATCAAGAAAGCTATGCAGAAGCGAGATAAACAATATCCTTAAGCGTTTTACCTGATAAAAGAATGGGTTTGGCTCGGATTCGCCAACTCCATTGAAGTCATCGACGTTTACCAGTTGATAATCGTGAACGAATCCACTATTCGCCAACTGATACTCAGCGCCTGCCCTGATGTACTCCAGGTCATCTAAGATTTTGTACCGCCACCTGTACAGGGTGCAAATAGACGGTCGTGCACGACCCTGCCCGTCCAAGTCCACTGTCGGTACGCCTAGACGGACTAGTCGTGTGAACAACGATTGCTCCATGTTCGAGTACTTCTGAAATGCCATGTTCTTAATCACGGGCGGCAGTTGATGATGGTCTCCGATCATTATCCATCGTTTCAAACGGTTAAACCCATCCATTGGATTCTGCAGAAGCAGCGGTATGAACGTTTCGATCTCCAGGATTTGAGCAGCTTCTTCCATCAGAATGTTATCGTACTTGAAGCCTAAGTTCACCAGCTCCTTCCTCTTGAGGGCAGCGTGCGTGCAAGTCATCGCTATGATTTTGGCCTCTTTCACGAGCAAGTACTTGGACCGATCCAGGCCGCTGCGGAGTAACTCGAATGCACGAAATTCTTCCAGTTCCGTGAATATGCGCGATATATAGCGGAAACAACTCTCGGCGATTTTAGTGTATTCCTCCAGTGTGCCACCTTTGAACAGCGGCTGCGGCGCATCATTGAAGAACCTCGAAAATGGGAAGAATGTCTCAAACTCCGCCTTCCAGTCTTCGGATTCCCTGAACTCGTTGATTTGCGATGTGAACTTTTCCCAGCGAGCAATGACCTTCGAAAATAAATCAATAATGGTTACATTACATATCACAGAAACTTTTATCTGCGAAGGCATGCATTAAACATTCTGGAAAGTAGCACAGTTTGTCGATCAAGTCCATTTGAGAAGAGACAAGCAAGCTGCCAAGCGAATTAGCAACTCCACTTGGCAGACTTGCCAGTAATCAATGATCTAATTTCTGTTGCTTTTAATCTTTTGCAATGTGGGGCTCTTTCCAGATTCCAAATGAGCAAACTTCAAAGGCCTTACATGATACAAGTAGAAGTAGCCTGCTGTCTCGCAAGTGTACGCATTATCGCCGGGCACATTCAGAGATTCCTGCAGCTTCTGCACTTGATTGAGCAAGTCCAGTCGCTTGGCCAGCACATAATTAACCCGGCCATATCGACTGAAGTCTTTTTCCGTCTCGAGCGCCTCCTCGCCATGGCCCAAACGCAGCAGATGTCTCTCGTCAATGTCGAGTGCCATGATTTTTTCGAACAGTTGATTCAGCGCCTGATTCGAATGCGTTACAATCAAAGTCCGTTGATTCGGATGATTGTGATACAAGTTCGATATGATTTGAACAGCAACATCTGTTTTGCCAGTTCCAGGTGGACCGACCACTAGCGTCAGACCGGGTTGCATGCCGGCTCGGATGGCTTCGATTTGTGTTGCAGTGAAGCGAATCGTGTTCCTGCAAATGAAAAAAAAACGTGTATCTTTTTACGTGCTGATTGACGAGATATTTTTGAACAATACAAACTAAACAACGCAACAACGGCGCTGTGTATAAAGCCACTTTATTTCAGCAAGAAAAAATATTAGTTCAGTCTAATTTTAAATGTTCAACCAGCTTACTTTTTCGGCGTATTATAGATGTAAGGTCCTCTACTTTCAAACGAATAGGGTTCAACGATGATATTGTCGCGAAGATTCTCCGTGTCCGCTTCCTCGTTCTCATCCCGTAGCGGAACATCCTCAAATGTTAATCGAAATGGTGGCTGAATGCTATTAATGTCGTCGTTTTTAACATCAACCGTATATTTAGGAAAGCATTGCTTTAAATGTTCTACGTTCAGGAAGGTGTCATTGAAATCAAGTGTCCGTTCCTTGAAATTCAATTTCATAAGTAAGCGAGGCGAAATTGTAGTGAAAATTGCTGCCGAACTTACTTGATTGGGCATTCGACTATAGTGAGCAGCGCCAGGATCACCGTATCCCAACAGAATGTCATGAAGCCAGGGCGGAACAACACATTCAGTGTTCATTAAATGTCGAATCGTTTCCAAGACTGCTTTGAAATTATTTTCTTTCGGTTTTCGCCTCATTATGATGTTGAAGCCCTCGTAAACATCCAGTTTTCCCTGAAGTTCGAATTTTAGATGATTTTAGTGTGACTTTTGTATAGAACATAGCGGAAACCATTGGAAACATGGAAGTGATCACAAATGATATATGGAAATGGTTTTACAAAAGTGATAAATTTGATCAGAAGCATGAAATTTAACGGCACCTATTCAAGTTAATCGCATATGTTTTATCTCTTATCTAAAATTGAGCTGCTGTACTTTATATTCAAAGTTATCCATTTAAAGGTTGCAGTAGCGTCATATGCTTGAGATACAAAAAATGTGTACATGTCCAATGGTAGACGATAATTTTATGTGATCGCCTTTTGCATGTTTGTTTACTAATAACCGACAACTGCTATATGTTAAGCGGTTTTTACCTCTTGCAATGCATCCATATCTAGTCGATATTGATTACAGTCCAACCACACTCGGTACGTTCTTTGCTCGCCTGGTAATGGAGCTCTCGGCTCCGGGTTGTCTTCTATTACGCGGCCGTTAGCATCTAGCAGACCTTCGATTTCACAACCGCGTACGTTAACCAGACCAACTTGCGGTATAAATGGTTCACGAATGTTATATTTTGTGCCTATAAATAAAATAATTAACATGAAACGGGAAAACGGCGCGCGTCAATTTTTAGCTCCTACCGATCGGCTGCGTCGGCATGATGGTGAGAAGGAAGCACACATCATGCTTTCTAAGACTTTCCCATTCTTCTTTGATTTCTTTTCGAACGCTGAGCGTTACCGAGATATCGGCACGGACTCTCGACGGTTTCTTTTCTCCGATATGAGGCTTGGCAACCTCTACGACCGCGAAAGAAGATACGGGTAGCGCCATTCTGGCCCACCCACCATAAACGATATCGCCGTCTTCTGATTGCCTGTCGATTATAATCAATTAAAATTTGATTTGTGTTCAAACATTTGATGACAAGCAATATAACATTAAAGTTTCCATAAGTTAAGCTGCAATAACTAGCGTCCACCATAAATTCCCACTTACCATGGTAGCATCCGACTAACAGCATCAGTGATATCTTGGCGAATTTCATCTGAAATAAAAGCAAGCGTTAAATGATTTGTTACATTATCAAATCCACATATGTGTGTAGATTCTATTCAACTCACAAGTTGATTCCAATCGAAATAAATTGAAGTTCCTTAATAGGTAATCGTGCAGCGTCAAAAACTGTAAGTTTAGTTTCGGCAAAGCCAAGCAGCCCTCACCCGAATAGTATTCGGATGGCACTATATTTTCGTCCCAGATGATTTCCTCGGTCGGGTAGAGAGGCATCTCGTTGAGGGCCTCTAGTTGTGAGGCACGTTTTTCGTGCCGGGATATGAGAAGCTCTCGTAAAAACTCCTTGTCGTGTCGATGCCACTGAAACGGATCCTCTAACTTATCCGGCACCAAGTTTAGAAAGCAGGCAATTTTCAATAGGCTCTCGCCGTCTAAAGCTCCAAAATGTTTTTCCAATGCATCTCGTGTATCGACGCTCGCCACATTGGACAGCGCGAATAATTTGAGGTCTGGAAATTTAGCGAATGCTGCCCGCTGAAATGGAGTTGAGTATATTTGCATGAAAATGCCAAGAGATCTTTTTAAACGATTTGGTAACCAGAATATAGCCATTGTAGACACAAAAATCGTAAATTTGAAGAAGTTTGGAAAGAACTTCTTTTCTCGCATTGGACTTCAAGTATTTGCAGACCATTGTGCGATCTTGAAAAAGTGGGACTGAAATATGTAGTTCGATTTGGTTCTAAATAATTTCGATTATATTGAACTAGAGGAACTCATGTAATAGATTAAAAGTCGGGGTTACTACGTTTTCGCTGTTTTGGAATAAATCGACTAACACAAACTGAGAGAGAGAGAGACGAACCTAGCGTTTTCACAAAGATTCGCTGTAAAGCATTGAGAAGAATATATTAAGGAAGTAGCAAAGGTCCTTTAGGTCGTACTAGAATTCAGAAAGCTTGGCAACGGTAAAAAGTATGAAAAACAATTGGGTTCTACCCATACCAAAAAGAGAATAAAGGAGGCATATAATAAATCTGTCATGTTGTGCTGTGCCTGTTTCAATTAAAAGATTCTTTATAGGCCGTAGAATAATTTCCAAAATCTTTGCGTAGATACCCGGTGAACGCAGTAATATAAAAGCGACAGAGTGAAATCATAAAATTGATTGGTTGGTTGAAGTGGCAGGCCTTTTCATCAAAAAATGGCTCACTTATTATAAAATAGGACATACACGAAAATGTTTAGACAACATGATCTAGAACCTAAGGAGAGCTTAAAATGATCAAGATGCAAGAACATATGAATTTAAACACCAAATAATATAATATTAACCCGAGTTTTAGCTTAAACGTTAAGTAAATGCAAAATAAATTTAAATAGCCACAGAAAACTTAAAAAAGGAGTCAACACTGTGTCGAATATACTACAAAACTAGAGAGGGTGTAAGGTACTTGCATAGCAAAGCATTGAATCAAAAATAAGTAAGAGTTTACTGGTTACTCGTATGAGTATTGTTATTCGAAAAATCCTATGCAAATCCGCTTCAGAAACACATATAGCCAAGCTGTTGTTAAACATGCAGCGAATTTAGTTTACAATTCACTCAAGGCGTCGCGAAACTTTCAGGAAAATTCAAACGAATGCATATTATCGTAATCCATCGATGGCATTTCCAATAAGCGTTTACGGTGGTAATTCCACTAGTAATTGTTTCATGTGAATTTTTCAACCGTCTATAATTCTTTAAACATTTATTCTAAATCCTCTGCTTTTCTGCTTCGAATAAAACGTACTTACTTGAAGTGACGTAATCCTTGAATAATGGATTTGAGTCATATCGTGATCAGTCAGTGGATCGCCAGTTACGTCGTTGATCTCGAAACGTGAATAGAAACGAAGCATGTCCAGGAGCTGAAATTGAATGAAAAGCTATGTACTCGTATATTGACTTTAATCGATAAATAATGACAAAGCTATGATTTCCATTTGCTTTTATCATTTCGTATTGTTTTCAATAAATTAACTCGACTTGAAGGTCATCAATTTCAATTTCGAAAAAAAGTATTTCACGTAGACGTGATTTACGTAGGTAATTATTGCTGAACGAGAACTAATTATATTCGTTCTATGCTCGGCTTCCCTTGAGTATAACATTGTTTGACCCAGTCATTGGGAATATTCAATAGAAATCAATGACTGCACATTTGCTGCGTATAATTACGTAAATTATTCAATTAGCGCCATAATGATCAAATACGTGTTGAATGAATGAACGTGTTGAATGATGCGTCTGTAGAGGTAGGGAGGGGCAGTAATTATTAAATTCGAGAGTAAATTTTAAATAGCACATCAATGTTTAAAAATGTAGACGCGAAATTAATTTTATAGAACTTGACTCTACATTTGTGCTAACATTTTTTAGTACATGTATTTGCTAATAAGTTTGAATGCCTTTCCATTTTAGCTGCACATGCAGACACTTAATATTTTGTGGGAACAAATCTTTACGTTTTCATGCATTTAATCCCTGACGATTATTATTATAATCCATTTTGCGGAGATAGTGTCTTAAATAGTTAGAAGGAAAAAACACTACTGTCTTCTGGGGAGTACTGGGCACTCACACAGGAAATGCTGGATCGTTTCTTTCGACCTGCAACTTCGGCATAAGTCTTTAAAGGGAACGCCCAAACGTTTTACGTGACTGCCCGTTGGACAATGGCTCGTCAACTTAGTCACAATAATATTTTTTGAAAACTTAACATGTATGAAATACTAAGTAAATTTTTATAATAATAATAATTTTTATAATTTTTTTATAATTGCAATATGTTTGCACGAATAGGCATAATTCATCAGATGTATGTACGTACGGCTTTTCACTTTTTCCCTCACTGTGAAGGCCTCACAAGAGTTTTCAGGAAAAACATACGCTGTGTCACGAAAACATTCACGCGAGGAGTTAAGTTTTGATGTTTTGAGTATATGATAATGAATAATGTAATACAGAAGAATCAGAGAAAAAAGTTCAAAATTCACCACTATGATACAAGAACATGCAATCTTTCAACACCTTTATATATTTTTATTATAATATACAAAAAAACAGTGAGCCAGTTCCTATAGCTTGGAAAACGCTTCGTTTCCATCAAGAGAATCATTCCGATAAAAATTCGAATTTTTTCGATGGTACTGGATGCATATTTTTTTTCTCATTTGTCAGAAACTCTTGCTGAGAATACAAGTTTGTCTGAATCGTACATAGCGTGCTCAAATAAACCATAAACCGTCGGTCATGAACAGTTCAAAAATGTCCTTAGAAGTAGGAGACTTTGTAGCTTTGATAAAATCTTTCCTAGCACAGCTTCCCGAATAATCGTTGCTTCATTTCCAACATCGGATTTATATAAAAAAAAATACTAATAGAGTCAGCCTCAGATGGTATATTTTCGGCAATTTCCTTCGTATTTACGAGTTCACGCTCAGACTGTGATGATGTGGAATCGCCTTGCGTTGCTTGTGGTCATTTGTTGTTATATTCCTCTCCGTGTTGACTAAAGATCTCCATGATGAGGATATATGAGAGAAAAGAAATTATAGAGGGAATGTTTAATAATGAAACGGCCGGCAAAATTTTGATTCCACTGGCGAATAAACATGCCGATTGTAGGCATTACTTGAAGGGCCAATTTATTGGCTCAATCCAGGAAAGTCTTAAAAGAGTGCCGGAAAGGAGAGGCACTAGTGAAACTAGTTCGAGTGTTCTCAAAAGACTGTATTTTCTTGGACTCTTACTTGCTATTTATACAATTTCTTAATACTAGCCCCCGTAGGTGGTCAAACACTTATGACCTAATTAATTCACCTAAATTATGTATTCCACCATGTCATACATTTACAGATCCAATAACTTATCACTACTCGTAAACTTCCACATGACACTAGCAACCAAAAGGGCAATGTCTATGCTCGCAAGGAAAGATCACGAGGTGATAAGCACTATCTGTCCATTCATGAAACGATGTATTTATTGGTGATAAATACATCAATGTTTGAAAGGGATACACCACAAGATTCTGCATAAGTCATGTTAATAAATTTAATTGAAAAATTTTTCAAATTAATTCTGAAAATTGAACAATATTATTCATAAAATGAGTACCTTCCCTCATGATTGCACACTGAGGGAACCACCATAAATTTGATAACCAATCGGCATCTGTAGTCAAAATATTCCCTAACTGTTATCAAACATAAAATACGACGAATGGTCATTTTTACCATAAATGTAATATAAATAGCGGCAACACTTTGGACACACGTTTTATCAGTTAAGTCATGCAATGCAGACAATATGCTAGAAATATTTTCACCACGAGATTGTGCAGCCAAAAGAGAATCTTGGACATGTTTTTTACCCAGGCGAGCGAAGAAACCATACATATACATATGTATGTATGTATGTATCTTCACAGTAAGCTACGAACGAAAATCAATCATTAAAATAAAAACGCCTGTATCAGTGCTTCTAATAATAATCGCAGCTCATTGTACTTTTGCTGGAGGGAAAATCCCTGAATCCTTCTCTGGTGGGGTCATTTTCGACATAAAAACCTCACAAACAGAGTGACCTTCTAATTTAGTCAGGAAAATCAAATCCTTAACTAATGCACAATGTTTGCCTACTTTAATTTTGGCATATGTTGATACGAACGTACAATATTTTTTACTAATTGTAATTTATTTTTAATTGCTCCCGAAATAGTTCATACATCGGCTGTAAATATTTGTTGAGTTACTGAAAAGCCGTTTTGGCTTTCTGAACGATTTGCCTGTACATATCTATTAAATTTATAGAAACATTGTTACACATATTCAAGACTAGAAACGCCAATTCTTTTGACGCCATGATGAGAGAAGAAACAAAATTTTTTTGAAGGACGTCGGCGCAAAAAAAACCAAATGTATTGAATTTTTAGTTTAAATTTGATATATTGGTGACATACCATCAACAATGACACTTTTAGATGAATCTCAAGATAAAATTTGTAACAATATACCAGATTAGAATTTTGATGCGAATTAGGCTCGCATGGGATTGTAATGGAATTTGCCACACTTGGAATTGTGATGGGGTTTTCCACAGTCGACATCGGAAATTGTCAATCCAAGAGAAAATCTCAATTTTATCGGGAAGAGCTGGTATTGATGGATAGACATGGCTGAACCCTGTTGCATGATATTTTTAGACCACATTTTTGCTAGATCACTGTCTACAAGCCAGAGTAAGTGAGTAAAGATATGGCCCTTAAAATTTTCATCAAGAACATAATCATCGGTCTTTTAGTAAGAAAAAGCACAATAACAATAAATATAAACGATGATCTTCAGTTTTGCATAAATATTAGCCAAATGGTCAAATAATTATACAAATTTTGCAATGCGTTTCAAATGTGTATTGGACGAATCTTAAAGAGGAATTCATTCCACGAAACTATTTAATTGGCTTGCTTTGATCAGAATTTTAGTTCATTTTTTAGAGTAGCTCGAAACGATCTTAATTTCGAAACATACTTGATTGATTTCATAGGAACACTCAAGTTTTATTTGTTTTTAACAAGAGTACCACAAAATTACTCATTTCATTTTATTGCGTTCAGCTTCCTTCGAAAAACAATCCACCATATGTTTCCTGCACGCTGAGAACTGCTTTCAATTAATTCCTTGAAAGCTGCGCGCTCCGTTTGAATTGAAACCATGAGAACTACAATAAGTTCGTGACCCAGATAAACTTAACAAAACACATTTGATAGTCTGGAAAAACGAATAAGATTCAATGGATTTTTCAGCGAATGATGTTATATATTTCTTGTGTTTATCAACGCTCCACAATTATTTTGGCGAGGCCAGCTAAAAAAAGACTTGATTTGGCTTAAAGCGGCTGCAGCCGTGGTGAATGTATGGAATATGGATGGATGGCTAATTGAGTTATTTTTCTGGTGGAAACCATACAGAAGCAAAGGACTTAAGAATCCATTTGGGCATTCATTCTGCGCTTGTGGTGAAGTAAATTCAAGTGGATTACGGTGCGAAAGAGCGCTAATAGCCGACACATGATTTACGTTTTAGAAGTGTTTGTTTATAATGAAGCCATCGACTGTGCATGGTTGTGTTTACAAAAGCTGGTAATCCAGATTCGAGATGGGATGTGTTTGTCAACATTGCAACCATAATTGTTTTGGTTTCGATCACACTCGAATAAAATGTAAACTTAAATGTGAAATTTGTGCAGATCATTCGTGAACAGAAGCACGAGTAATCTTGGCAATCCACTTTGCAAATAAAATATCAAAGATTTCATAAAAAATATATGAAGCTGAAAAGAGAATACTAAAATAAAGTTATAAAATATATCATACTTTCCACTCAATTCCGATGTTATATCATCGAAGATATATGTACGTTGGCAATAGACACTTCATTCTTCAATGCGTAGGTCACAAAATTCCCAGAAAGTTGTTAATACAGAAATTCTATTTGCCTATTTATTCACACATGCAGCTTGGAAATGTGTAATGTTTGTGTACGGAAATGTGTCATAGTATATGTACATATATTTCCTGAAAATCCTACAAATAACGAATTTGTGACGTATTTGCGTTTGAATGATGAATAAATTAAATTTGGTTTCCAGTTTATAAATATAGTAAAGGCGTTCAATGTGAAGATAACACTTTCATTGCCAGCAACTCGGTGAATACTTTTCTGGCAACATGAATCTAATTCTATTTCTTTAGAATAACATGTCTTCATTTCGTAGTTAACATTGCGAACTTACTGACATAATTCTGGAGCTCCACGACGGCTATTCATATTTACAAAAACTTACATACACTTGCTAGAAAAAATACACGTACAGTGTGATGATTCATATTTTCGAATGGCGAAAATGTAAGCATGCAAATATACATATTTATAATGTCAATAGTATATTTTAATTTGTTTTTGTACTTCAGTCTAGGGGTTTACAAATATTATTTTCAAAAAGTAGATCACAAAGAAAAACGACAAAACCAAAACAAGACAAAAATAAGACAAAAATATATTTTTTACCATACCATGTCATACCATGGGACAGAAAGGGTTAATTTCGCAAATGGCGGTTTTACCGATCCATGGAAAGTAGAAGTAGTTGTTGATGATGATTATGATGAAAATAAAAACTGACACTATGAATGATAGTTGTTTTTGTATTTATTTGATATTTATTCGTGTGCATCCCAAAATGAATTACAAAGAGTCGTGCGTCTACTCTATTCCTCATTTGGCAGTCAATGTGTTAAGTAGACAGTTATGCCTATCAATTTGTTCTTAGATGTAGCACCACTTAGCACTTAACTGATAAGAGTGATAAAGCAAAAAAGAACTCTAATTAGAGTTCCCCACTGCTAATTTCTAATCGGAAATGAGCTTCCATCTTAGGAGAAGTCTGCTTAGGGTCCGGAACAAGTCTTATCAAATTACCAGAAAAATGTTAAGCGCACATGCATCATGTACATTTGAACATACTTATGTATGTATGTGCGTAGTCTAGTTAAATAGAGAGTAATTGATACTTTTCAGCTTAATGTTTTTCATACATATTTTGACGAATGAATTTGTGGTGTTGCCAAAATTGAAAATCAATTTTGCCTAAACAACTTCTACACCTCCTCCACATTTTTATTGAAAAAATATAATTTGGCGATTTTTATCTCTATTGCAAATATTTTATTTCTTCAAGCCATATTGATTTGTTAGGTACATTACATTAGAGAAGATACACCAGAGCTTAATATACTCAAGTTGTCGTGCCTACGGTGGCCTTGATCTTGATCACCTACATCATTGAGTTTTAGTTAAACAAGATATTATCTTCCCTTAAGATATAAATGGAATGTTTTATTTTTATCCATGAACGCGAGAGTGTTGTTAATATCTTCATTTTGTATTCCCGCCATGAATTCAAGCCAACAATGTACACAAGAAAGTATCAACAACAGCACTAGTGTGTGTATCTCGCGACTCTACAAGTATCTGGAAGAATGTAGCTTGGCCGGGTATTTACAGTGCAGCATCCGAAAGATTTTAGCGGCATACAGAAGACCAGAATTAAATGGAACAAATTATAATTTTTGCCGATTTATTTCGATTCGATAACAACCGTTTTAGTACTCTGCATCGATTGACGTTTGGAAGATGCATACAGAACCATAGTGCATACAATAGATAGTGGGCGAACGCGTTGCTCGAAACCAAAACATAAAAGGGGCATTTAGAAACGAATTAAGAGAGAATTCTGTGATTTTTATGCGAAACAGAAAATAAAATACGTGTGCCAGACAGAGCAGACTATATAATTATGTCCCGTATAATAACCGCAGTGCCCGTTGCATAGTATCCTTTGTATGCTCGTTTGCCTACTTTGTCATACATATACTGTGTACAGGACTGTCCGATGCGAAGCAGAGATTTTTTAAGGATAACATGCTGAGTACGTGTTTTCATATACATATATGCTACTTTTATTCACTTCATTTTGAAATGATTCAATCACCATTGACTATCCTTCTACGAAACATTGCAAAACCACCCGCCACTCTGCTACTAAGTCAGCTACCATACCACATCGCTTAAATTAGGCTAGAGAAATCGATGTTCTCTTCTGCACCTCAGTATAAAGTAAACAGTTCAAAGCGTAAGGCAGCTTTTCGCGACTGATCTTCGTTCCCGCCTGAGCGGCTTTAACTATCTTTTGTTGACAAATGTGCAAATCAAGATAAGATATCGATTTCAAATTAAATTAAATGTCCTAGCGCGTCCGTTAAAATTGTGCCAAAATGAATCTGAACAGTGTTGATGTTTTGGTGTTACTAACCTGTGTCTTGAGCGTTCTAACAGTGACCAATGGTGGTGTTAATCTTGATAAACCGAACTTGCCTAGGTGTTGTCCTGGCAACAGTATCATATATGATGAGAGTACGTGTGTGCTAGGCGATTCCTATTTGAATGCGACCATCCATTGCGAGGTGGGAGCATACCTTGTCGACAAAACTCTAGATATTATAGACGAATACAATATAGTAGACGGCAATCTGCATTTTACGTACTCGGATACAAAAGTTGAACCCCATAGGTATGTTGTGTTAACGCGTAGATAATTTTTTTGCGAATTCTGCGATAGGAATTGCAGTTGCAAGCATTCCGTTTGCTATCAGTTGAAGATAAATTGGGGCAGACAATATTTATGATCAATATAGTAATGTGGGCGTCTCACACTCTATTATACTATATTAGCAATATTGCATTTGAAAGCATTTTGCCAGATTCATAAAAATCCCTAGCCTAAAACAGGTACATAACTGTTAGCTCTTCGTCAACTTTTTATATATTGACATTTTTGAAAGACGCAAAATTTTGCTATGAGTTGATTCAATGTTGAATTAAATTTAGGTAACAAATGACTTGGCTATCCAGATCAAGAATTGTGAATTTCATTAGCAAAATATACCTTAAAAGGTTACATAGGTCTTGCATTTAAGAGTATTCACACCAAATTTGATGTAAATTCGAACAATATTACCGGAGTTATAGAGATTTGAATATCGCGTGGTCGGTACGTGCGCTCTGCCTTACCTAGCGTATTATACGCATGCGGTGCGGTTCTACCGCGTAAAATCAGCTCCTTTTTTCACATCAAACATCAAAAGGATGCTTTGAACATCGCGAATCAGGCGAACGAATTACTGTATGGACTTGGAATCGACGAATCGATGTAAATCGCTAAAAAATAACTTTAATTCATTAAATCGCGATAAAAAAAAATTTAAACGCGTTTTTCTTGAAACTTTGTTTTTCCGTGCGGTAGGCACGATTTCTCGAGATCGAATCGACAGAGTTTGCTGAAATTTTGCACAGTTCCTCTTTATAGTATTATTCGGTCGACTCGTTTTTGTTTTATACGAAAAAATATTTTAAAAACGATGAGAATCGGAAAAATGCTTAAAAAAGAGACGAAAATTCATTCAAATCAATTTCAAAACTTTAAATTTCAATTTTTTTAATTCCTTCGTTCAAGCACGAGCCGAAGGCATAAACTATAAGAATTTTTTTTTTTGAATTTTTGATTTGAGATGAACATGCCCCGAAATATTTTGCCTACCGCAAAATAAGGTTGGACGAGGAAAACTGCAGGAAAATTGACAATTTTCAATGATTTGAGCTAAAAAAAATTTAACAACTTCTTGAAATGCTAAACTTTTATATTGGTAATTGATTTCATCTTCACAAAATACTACGTGTGTTTGTTTTTTTAAAAAGAAAAACTTCCTTTTAATTTTGTGTATCTTCATTTGGTTTCGGAGGAAGACCGAACGATTACGGCCGAAAATCGACTACGAATCCAAATAAAGATACACAAAATTAAAATGAAGTTTTTCTTTTTTAAAAAATAAACTTTTATGTTGTAAAATTGAAATAAAATAGATTTTTGGTTTTTAAAATACAAATTTTTGAAAAAGTTTTTTTTTCTCCTTCAAGACCTATGTAACCCCTCAAAGAAGATAAATTATTTATCGGTGTAATGTGTATTTACTAAGCCTGCTGCCAGCATCGTTCAGATTCAACAGTCAATTTAACACTCACTTAATCTCGCCGTCGAAGCAAGAGCTAGTGAATATAGTTATTTGAGAAACCTTTACCAGGTTCTAAATCAATAAAACGCTACCAACTTCAACTTTACCGTTATTCACTCCCTTATTATCCTTTGAAAGTGAAAAGTGCATATTGTTTTTAAACCATTTAAAGCAACCATTGCTTGAAATGTTCTACAGATATTTAGAGTGAAGTTCATCATCTTCTAAAAATCGTTTAGAAGAAAAGCCAAAATGCAAAAAGTACCAAAACTAGTTACAAACTTGGCTACATTTCATTGGAATTGTACAATAAGTTGTTTCTAACTATCTTCTTCACTATTCATCTTTTTGATTCGTTGTAGTTCCGCTTGAGCACAAGAAGTCATATCTAACATTTGTTTTTTTTTTTTGCTGAAATTGTGAAATAACTTATTGGATAACCATTAACGTTTTTATGTTTTATTTCAATTGATTCGCAGAGGGGGTTCCAATGATAACCATCCTATACGAAAGCTTTTTGTGGTATAATTTGTTAGAGATAACTTTCAGTTGATACGAAAAAAATCCATAATAATTGTAATTGTCTTATTCTACAAAATCTAATGATTCTGGTAAATCCCAGTTAGATGAGAAGAAATCAATAAAATCTATGATTATAATGTACCTAAGAAAAGGGGTATGTATTATTATCAGATGAATCGAATCATTTTCTTGGCACGTATAAAATGCGACCAAACCTACGTGTTTGAAATTCTTCATCACTAAAATTGCCAATGTAATAGCATTTAAATGTTGATGTTAGTAACCATTATTGTATCTGATCATTTGGTCACGAATTGTACGTCCGAAATTTCTCTATAGGAATTTGTGCAAGATAACTTATTGAGAATAAAATTCAAACATTGAATCTTTTTTAAATGAAGTTTTATGACATCAAGCTATTTTTGATACAATTTGTTTTTAATACAATTTAAAAACAAAAACAAAAAAAAACTATAAAACGCTGTGACTCAATAACTATTGGTTTGAATAATGAATGGAAAGATAAGAATTGTAGTACATAGTTCGAAAAAAACTTTCCTCGCATTTTATCGTAATATATGAACGGCTTCCAAGAAGTTCACATGGAGCGTCTATGTAAAAGTTAAATGTTATTGAAGAAAAAACCTTCATAACTAACCAAAAATATATTTGAGCATTTTTTGGGAACATTTTGGTGCAATATTTATTGTTATCAAGCATGTAAAAATTGTAGTGAAATTTAAATGTTTTATCTTCTACGAAGCTATTGGTAAATTTAACAGTTTTGCTTACATCATTCATACAACTTTATATCGGAAACAATTTTCCACATTTCCACAGGCGTGTTTATTTCAATCATCAAATCGATAGATAAACAAATGCCAAAGGTAAATGCGTGAAACGGAACCAATAATGAAACGAATGCATTAACACCTATCCAGATAAACTAGAATGTTTACTTGAATATGATTGAACGCAGGGGATGGAATGATGATATAAACTGTAGTCATTATAAAATTCAGTCGAAGGTATTTTTTTTTTAAATAAAATAATAAAATAATTCAATTATTTTCAGTAAATGAAAATGTCAAAATATTATCATATCCTTGCTTAGTCTAATGCGTAATCGTTCAAAACACAACTTTTGACATTTCTATTTACGAATTTCTACGAAAATGCAATCAGCAGCATTTCAAGAGAAATATATGACTTTGAAGAAAACATTTTCACCGTATCGTTTCCAATTAATTTCATTAAAATTTAGAATTTTTTACGGCATTTATCTTCACGCTCTAGCATCAGGCAAGTTTCTGTTGAAATTTGCTTAGCATGTGAAAAATTTCAATTTCAAAGTTTTATTGCTCTTGAAAACGATATAAGCTTAGCATACAAACGATTTTGAACTGCGAGAAATTATTATTTTGTAAAGTCGAATTGTTTTTGTGGTTGCGATATTTTTTTTTCATAAATATCTTTGTACTGACTATAGACTGTAGATATATATTAGTATATATAGAATATTAACAGTAAGTAAAATTAGGTAACATTATTCGTATCAATCCTTTATTTAGTACAACCATTAACGATTTTTTTATATAAATACTTCTTTTGAATTATCAAAAAAATATTTAATTTAAAATTACTGAGAGTTCTATGCAGCATTTGAGTTTGTAAGAATTGATTTCCAGAGGTGCATTTTTTATGTTTGTTTTAATGAAGACCAAATTTTTTGCAATATTTTTATATTATAGAAAACGGCTTTATTAAATTTCGAAAATTTCATGGATTAATTAAAATGTTAATACGCTTCGATTGACACCTTTTAATATAACGTTTCGTTCGTGAGATATCATGCGCGACAGAATGACCCACATCTAAGGTCGAAACAAAAAAATACCCGAACGGATCCTAGCAAAATCTACAAAACCGCTCAGCTTCTTGTCCAGACACTCTGAATGGCACCTTAATCAAGTCTATACAACTTTGCCTTCGTGAGATATCGTTCTAGAAAGAAATGATACGTACGTACATATGTACGCACGTACACACATGCATACTTTTTTCTAGAAATGCTTTTAAATTACCCCTAAGACCTTAAAATGTAAAATTATGTTGTAAATTTCTATTTCGATTTTCGGACCAATTACAATTACTTCTTTATATACTGAGAAATTAAAACTAATGATGATTTAAACATGTCAATTATTTATGTGAAATATTTTTTTTTTCATTTCATCTGATTCCAAGTATGTATATTCGCAACGCAATATAGTTTTTCGTGATTATGTTTAATGCGTCGTTTTAGTTTCAATATAGGATCAAGATTAGATTCGAATATTCTAGTCGGTTAGATAAATTTTTAAGGCATCTTTGCTCACAAAAATAATCTAGAAATGCATTTTTGTTTCGCATTTATGAGTTGAGAACAAATGCTACGTGACCATAAATAGTATCATTGCTTAAAGATTTACTTCCATTGTTTGATCATTGACTAAAACCCGCATTGAATATTTTTTTTAATCATGTTCTTTTCAATTATTTTCAATTCCAATGACGTTCTTGGATTCGCAAAAGGAAACATTGTTTATGAATACAAACCATCTACATCAAACAAAAAGTATGCACTTCTTCCATGTGCGGATTGTAATAATTCTCATAACATTTGTTTTGGTTAATGATATCATTAAAATTGTTTAAAAGAGCCATCAACATGGTTAACATTTATGAACCAAGCAATTTATGGAATTGCTAATTGGAATTCCAATAGCTGAAATGTATCTTGCAACTTTGGTAGTGTATTTCTTTTGAATGCGACTCAAGCGAATGGTTTTTCCTTAGAAACTGTTTCAAATTAAATTTTTGAAGAAGTTTAAGCCAAATTTTGATATTGTAAAGCTTTGGATTTATTCGAAAATAATGTAAATTCAATGTTAGTCCATTGTATACATGTCAATTTTTTGTAGGTAGCTTCTTCTTACCATTTTGGTAAATGTTCTATTATTTTAAAAATAAACTCTGTATTAAACGTATGATATGATGATGAATCTCCTAAAAGATAATGCTGTTATTAACACTTCACTTATGATTTACATCGATCACAAATAATAACGGTTGATTTCAGATTAAATCATTTGCCAAAACAATTTGTATATAGTTTAGATTACAAACATTTGTATTAATATCCGCTGGATTGTTTATGCATGGCTTTTTTATTTGCAAAACCAATTTTTAAATTTACTTTAGGTTTGACTACACTACTCTCTACACTCGCAGTTGTAGCTATTTCTGGGATGTGCAGCATTTTTATGTGGGAATTAGTTGTATCAATTTTTCCTAAAACTCCACATGTAATTTTTTTTTCTATATATATTAGAAACTATGGGTAACCGTCATACGTGTTACATGGACTGAGGACATGAATTTTTATGAGTTGATCGGAGAAGCTTTTTTCTACGGAATTTTCAATTTGAATATCGTCTTTGTAGTTTAAGATACTAAAGATACTGTACATTGGGGTACATTGCACTTCCCATTGTTATCAAATCACTTAACACTTTCCGCTTCCAATTAATTTCAAAGAAACGTGCGTATGCTGACTATTCAATTTTAGCTCAAATTTGTGCGCCAAGCTCTGACGAAATAAAGCTTGCATATTTCCTTTTCAATCGATGTATTTATAAAAAAATGCATTCTGGTTTGTTTGTTATGGAGGGAGGATTTAAAATAATGATAAAAAATAACTAAACTTCTCAAAAAATAATCAAATTAAGAAAAAAGTACGTGAATGTAAATTAACTTGAATGAAATCAATGAAATATCTAAACATCTTCCCAAAATGACTTTTTTTAAATGATTATTACCTGTAGTTAATATTTCTGAAGTGTGTGGTATTTTTAAACGCACTGGCATTGACAGGTAGTCTAACTACTTTTGCTGTGCTTGGCATACATTGCACCTTTTTGAAGGATTTTGTTTTGTACTTGTTGATAGAATTCACTCTAGAAAACACTAAAATTTCTAGGTTGCTGCTAGTTTTTCATATAGGCATAAGAATGCTTTGTGCTTCATACAAAAAGTTTTCTAGTTTTTTAGATGTATGTACATATATTTAATTAATTTGCAGTTGATATATGTAAAAAGTCACAAAATTTAATAATGTTTATTATTGATTTGCTATTTTTTATTTTTTTTATACAAACTCAAACAAAGGATTTGACAGTAGTCACTATATTGCTAAGGAACTTCAACACTTTGATATCGCAGAACAACTAACTACGGAAAAACAACAACAGTTTTTTTTGCAAAATACCTGGTACAAAACAAAAATTTCAGGAATTATGGTCAAGGGAAGAAAGGAGTAGAACGTATAAACATCATAACAATTTTTTCTATTTATATTATTGAAAATTTTTATGATTTTCAACCATTTAAATGTAGTCGCAGTAAGTCGGTTTTGATACAAAAATTAATGCTGGCGACACACGCCATTTCCACGGAAGAGGTTAATTCTCCGTACATTTTTATTCTGACGGAAAATTGATTGCGGTTTATTAAATTATATAAAAAAAATTCGAAAAAATGACCGTTCGACAGGCAAAAGCGATACCGTTAAAAACGAAATTGAAAATTTGAAATCGTTTTGATAATGGAGACAAGGCATTCAATATTGTTAGTTTTCTGGGACAACAGTTAAAACAGTGTTCAAAAATGCAAATAAAATACGTTCATCGGAAGTCACAACTAAAGCCATTTAATGGAAAACATGGAGGAGGGTTTAAGGGGTAACACTACTCTAGGATTTTCAAAAAATCGATTTTTTTTATTGGCTTAAATTGTACTTTAGGGTCATAAAAATGAGATGTCGGTAGTTTTATAGCGTGGAAATTTTTTTAAAGTGCTAACTGAGCGACTTTGCAACACCGCGTCCCAGAGCCCCGCGCACGCTGTCGGTGAATCTCGCACCGCTGGGTGCAGCTGCTCTCGGGATAATAAGTAGTCTTGTTACCTACATCACGTGAGGTATTTATAGTTTCAAAGAAGGCCAATAGATGTCGCTCATAAGACACTTATGTTTTTGACTACTTAACAGCCACAAAAACTTTAAACGCCATTTTCTCAAAATCACTTTTTTCAAGCTTACCGGTAAGATTATTTTGGAACGGGTGCATGGATCCATTTGAAATTTTGACAGTAACTTTGAAATACCAAAATCTAGTGAAGTACGTAGGGATTTTTTGATTTATTGTTTATTTTTAATTTTATAAACAATTTACGGCTAAATTGTTTTGGCAAAAATTGATTTTTTTCAAAACTGCGCCATTTTGTTAAAAATTAGTTTTAAAAAAGTCTCCTTCGTACTTCACTAGCTATTAGTATGCACTTCTAGGAAAAATTTAGTTATTTGCGCTAGGAGCGACCGTTCGAGAGAAAAGTTATCGGTAACTTTTTAAAAGTGGATCACACAACAGCCGAATACGGGGTCCTATGGCCGCCATTTTGGAAAAAAATATTTTTTTGTACAGTTTGAGTTATACAATATACTATCATAAGCGGATTTAGTGTTTTTTAATTTATTTACTTACGAAAAATCATGAAAAAAGGGGGTCTCTATAGAAGTGTTACCCCTAAAGTGCTTGGATATACGAAATGAAATTTTTTTTAGCGTTTCAACACAACAAATAAAGCAAAAAGCTTATATCATAATCTCAAAAAAAGTCTCATATTGCATCAGAAATTTTCTGTTTTACATTTCTCAAACATTCGATTTACGTTTTTCGGTTTACATCGTGTTTTTTTATCATACCTCAACGTTAACCGGCGGTTCTCTGCATATGTGTTTTCAACAAGCGAACTTCGTACACATATGTTTTCAATATATAATTGAGACATGAAGACTCAACTTCACTGATAGTAAAAAAACCAAAAATAAATAAGGACGGAACAGTTCAGTAACCTCGTGCAACATTTCAATCGAAAACGCACAATATCAATGCAAGCATGTTTTTTTTAGATTTTCTGTTCCTACTCATTTCATTGTTCCATTCTCTGAGTGAAATATTGGATTGCGCATGGCAAGGCCGAATCGAGGCACCGATTTCAGATACTAACAATCAAACACTTTGGCATTGACTACGAAAATTGTCGTTCCAGATGACCATCGTGCACTCAGGCATGTCGTCGTCAAGAACGCATTGTCCAAGTTCAATGTCAAATTTAGTATTCTGTATTAAATTTCGGATAGCATGAGAAGTTTGTTCTGGTTTTCTACATGGAGGCGTTAAAGTAGCTATTTATAAAAATTTACACGCAGGAGCGTGGGTCAAATGTTGAATAAGTCTGGCATTTCAGATGAGGGCGTAAAATAAATTATTTAAAATATCTATAAATTTGAATAAAAACAAGGTTAGTCGGGTGAAGATGATAAAGTTCGATAGAACGTTACTTACTTAAAATGATTTCTTTTCAATTTTGCTACTTTGCTAGTGTATCTTGTAACGAATTAAGGAACTCTCCACATTAATTAAATCGCATTTATATAATAGAGAGTGGTCCAATTAGTTTTCATTAATCACTCTGGATCAGCCCAAACATCAAGTCAAGCTACGTTCCCTAGATCCACCCTGAAACGAGCACAACAACAGCGATTCTAGAATTGAAAGTTCGTTACTCGTAAACAAAAACAAATATGGGCACTTAATAAAATGAAGACGAGAAACACATTTCTGACTTTTGTACACTAAACATTCACCACAGACGTGTTTTTCTCATAAATCTGAAAATATCTTTGAATGTGCATAAGATTTTATATATACATATATGCCCATGGTACAGAGGCTGAAATCTGTTTGATATCTATCGAAATAATATTGTGTTTGATCAAAATTTGCGGATTTTCTTCAATTGTTTTCGAATAGAAAAATGACATTTATTCAATATAATATAATTAAATAGCACACAAATTTTCATCAAAATCGATTCAGCATAATAATAAACGGCCGCCGCCGCAATGAAGTACTCCATCAGCATAAAAAAAAATTCAATTGCGCCTTGTAAAATTGTGGCCAAAATATTGATCTGAAAGCAAATATCCAAATATTTTCTTGTTATAGTCTTGTGGAGTACTTTATTGCAGCGGCCGCCATTTTGTTTTTTCTCTTCAATAAATATGATTGTTTTTCCTTTCAATATTAATAAACAAATATACATAGTTTCAAGTCAACACCTTTTGTCGTTTTTTTGTACAGCAATTTAAAAAAGCTCCATTTTTTCGAGCTCAACTCTAGACTATCCCCTTAAAAGTATTTACTGTAGAGTTATATTTAATAATTTAGTTAAAATGATCTAGCAACAATTTTACAGAAAATAAGTACACAAAAATCATTGTTTTTAATGGTAGGGATAAGGCTGATGCTTTAACAGTACCATTTTAATATTTCGCTAAAATCTCCTGGGCAAGTGATTTTCAATCTGTTCCTTTCTTTTTGAAAAGAGATTGGTAGCCGCACTGAACTTCCTTTCCGCGAAGTATGAAAATGGGAAAGCTATTTTTCATTGAAATCAGAGTTGCTTGTATACATTTATAAACTCAATGTTAAGTTCTTAGTTGGTGATAATGTCGATCAGTTCTTCTTGTAATATGACATACGTTTCCTCAATGGTACCATAAATATTGATAATCGACTGTGATGTTTCTATAGCCAATACATTTTTAAAAAAGATGGAATGATGATTGAAATCTAAATTTATATTTTCATTGATAACATAACATGATTGAATTTTTTCAGCTATTGCTTAGGTGAAACTACCTTTGATAATGGCAGCTTACATGAAGTCGCAATTCTATGCTACAGATCGCCTGGTTTCCAAACCGGTGTCTTCATCAAAGGAATCTTGGCGTTGATTTCCGTTGCATTCCTGTGCGCTACGTTGTACGTATACAAAATCATACCGCAGCTACGCGAGACGCAAGTAAGTGAACCCAATGCGTGTTTTTGCGTCAATTGATGAGATACGCGCCGAGATTGGAACTGATCAAAGATCTTTGCAGGATAAGGTGACGATCTTTTGCATTTCGTGTTTGGCATTGACCTTCGCCGTTTTAGGACTGGTTCAAACAATGCCAGGCAGCTTCCTCAACATGGAATCTTGCATTGCGATGGGTAAATAGATTTCGCTATCCTTTGTTTAACTGTTTGACTTTAAGTCATCCCCGTTTTGTTGCAGCATTTCTAATTTACGGCTTTATGGTGGCCTATCTAGCGTGGCTAAACATGGTTACAGCGAACGTACTGAAATGTGTTGTGTAAGCACAGCGAAAATTGCATCCAGCAAAATATGTACTACATATGCAATTTACTTTTTAGGCTACCTCAGTGGAAAATCAAGGAAAGGACATGGTACATACTCAACCATATTTACGCGTGGACAATTCCAATTGTATTAACAATAATTTTGGTCACCTGCCAACATATGGAGTTGGAGGTACATCCGGCGATCGGAGAACAATCTTGTTGGATAGACGGTATGAACAGTTAGTTCCAATGTAGGAAGCTGCGTTCAATTGAATGCCGAAAATTAGCAATTTCGAACTATGATGGTACTTAGCATAGAAATTTATGTATTTATACATGCTTCCAACACCCTTCATTTATAATTTTTGTGCACAAAAATATCTATCTCTAAAATAACACCAAATTATAAATCGCTTGGTTACGCAGCTATTTGAAGTCAAGAGTGTTTAAAGATTAGGCTTTAAGGCAAAGGAGCTGCTTTGATTTCGTGTAAGCGATACAAATTACGTTAGACTTCCTTATCTGCTCCTTTGAATCTTATTCAACTTATATTCGCTCTCTTTGTGTCGCGTTTATTTGCCAACTTAATAGTTAATTTTCCTCCTATCAAATCATATGTTGAAAGAATCTTACTTCGGACCAGTTCTAATTTAATATTTTATTTTGATTCAATTGCAGAGAAAACACAATGGCTTTACTTGTATATTCCCTTCACGATATTGATCACGATCAACTTAGTACAGTTCATAGTCATCGCGGTAGCTCTCTACAGATATTCGGGCAGCAATCTGAGCTCGAGCAGGAAGAAAGTCCTCAAATACAAGTAAGAACTCAATTTTTCCATCAAATAAAATGTGACTAATGCAATCTGCCCATTCTAGATGCCAGTTGTACTTTAAACTATTCCTTCTGTCCGGGATGACATGGTTCTTCGAAGTATTTTCGTTCATATTCAAGGAATGGGAAAGTTACTGGTTCGTTTACATTTCTTATTATGCAAACAATCTATTGTTCATTCTGAAAATGTTAAAATGAAAAGTCCATGAAAATTCCATAAATCATTTCAGGTTCGTTACGGACGTGGTGAATGCATTGCACGGCGCAATAATCTTTTTGGTGTTGATCATTTTCCGGAAACGTGTGCGCCGGGAGTTGGCGGGAAAACAGATTTGCGGTTGCTGCCGCATTCCGCAGGAATGGAGTAAGGTTGACAACACTGAGGACGATGGATTCTCCGAAGAGACCAAATATGATAATATCAACATAAGATCACCGATTGATTGCGAGTAGGTTTAATCTGAGAAGGAGAGATGTCAATTTATGGACTGAACGCTTCTAAAGATATTTTTGCCTACTTAACATCATTCGTGAGGATTGCAATGAACGATCGAATTTCATGAAGAGAATCTCTCGCACAGTACATTATTGCTACTGTTTCGTTTTAATTATTTCGAATGCATTTATAATTTTAATTGTTTACAATAAGCGCTTGTCAAATTTTGAATAAACTATCAACTTTTGTTTATTACATTTTTGAAATTTATAGAATACAATCGAATTCAGTCCATTATGATTTGATGCTCCTTGAATGTCGCGTTCTATTACTGAGGATCGACAGGAAGTTAATTCTTCGTATGTTTTCATAAATTTACAGAAAAGAACAATGCCCACTTTCATATTATGAAAACCAATCAAAATGTTGAAAAATCCTTTTTCAAGAAATTTCGAGCAACAAATTGGTTGCCAACATGGATCCACACACATAAGAAAAGGCACAATTTAGTCCAGCCAAATGATAGTTCAACCATGTTTTTTGTTGAGAGAGAAATTCCGGCCTACCGAAATGCACGGCGAGTTCTTGCCTTTTTGAGCCTTTTGTTTGACTGAAAAACTCATTTCTCACGTAAAAACTCCCGCCAGAATTTTGTGATTGCAACAAACGATACCGCAAACGGCTTATGACAAAATTATCTTAAAGTAACTTCAAAATGCTTTTTGCGGTAAAGATGAAAACAAAGAAGTTATGGCGTCCCAAAAATTATGAAAGTGTCGTGTCCATACAATACTGAAGATTACTTAAAATTATACATTGTTTTTATTTTGTTCAGTTTTATCGATTTTATAGCAAGAATTATATCAGAGGCTTATAGCAAGCAATCGACTTATTGGAATTTACTGGAAAAAAATTACAGTGCACATGATTTGTAGCCGAGTAAGACGAGTGGAAAATATGTGAAGCAAATATTTGCCTTCATTAAACAATATTCTCGCTTTTTATTTGCCTTTAAGCTCAGCCTGCCTCACATGACAGCACTGAATGAATTTTAGCCATTTAATTTGCATTACTCTTGCATGAGACGGATTGAACATTTCGTTCAAGTAAAAACACAAATTTAAAAACGTTTTTTTCTTTTACCCAAAGGTAAAACATAATGTTTTTGTTTTTTATCACCTCAAGTTTTTTATATATATGCTTAGAAAAAATGTTGATACAATATCTTATTTTGGAGCTTATTAATTTCATCCTCGTGCCAAATAGGATAAAATTAAGGAGACAAAATAAAGTTATAATAAAAATCTGTAATTATTGAGAAATATCTATTATGTATAAACTCTTGAAAAGGCAAAAAGGCGTGGCTTGACAAAAATACTTCTACTATTTTCAATTTTTCTAGATAAAAAATTACTGCCTCAAATAGTGTGAAAATTTCTAAAGTATTATATGCCGGAAAAAATAAATACTTGCAATTCGGTGTGTTGATGTTATGGAGAGAAAGGAACTAATTGTGTAGCTATTAACAACAAAACGAACCGAATATACAATCTCCTGATTTTTTATCGATCGCAAAACTTCTGTTGCATTTTTACGGAGTGTCCTACCCAGAAGTTCTAGTAGCGAGCACTGAAAAATCAGACTATCTGGAAACTGATCTTAAAATCTCTAGACTGAGCCAAGCGAGTAATTCTAACTGGGAGTGACTTTTTGACGAAGTAAAAAGTTTGCACAGCATTTCGGAGCAAATAACCATTGTGCATATTGATGTGATGTACGTGTTCTACTCAACTCTATTACTCACTCAAACGTACGGTCGCAAAGAATAGCGTTTGTTCGAAGATATCTCGAAATTAAGTTTAAGAGCAGTATTGTTGCATAACAATAACAAAAAGCCATCTATCCCCATAAGATATGTATTAAACTCTAAGTAATCTTATGAGACAATAACAATGTTAACATGGATTAAACTCATAAAATATAAAAAAACACAATTGGTAAGTGTGCGGAGATCTAAAAGTAGTGTGAATGCTTCTTACTTTAAAGGGTTGCTATACTTTTTTGTGCTTATGGGTTAGTATGGTAAGGAAAGACCACTATAATAAAAAGAATGGCATGCACGTAATCACTATGTACGAAGTAAAATAAACGTTGGGCACAAGCCGCTCCATCATAAGAATGTAAGTTTTCGTATAAAGCTAGGATCAATGAAAAAAATCAATATAAAAAAGGAGTTAATTTTTTCTTGAACGATTTGTCGGAAAACAACTTTTAAGAATAATTTTAATAAATGCATATTTTGAAAAGGCGACATCCTGATTTTTTGACTGCAAAATCGAATTTAGCGGTAAATACCTACACAAGTGCACAGTATTTGCATTTTTTGGTATGATACACTATAAATTTGTGTAATTAAAGTAATCAATTGCATTTCATTGAACGACGCAGATATAACATTTTTCAGCAATTCTAAATATCCCTAAAGAGCATTAAAAGGCGAAATCACATTAGAAGGTCTATTTTTACGTTTTTCTCGTAGTTTTTTAAAGGGGAAGAAATTATTAGAACTAATTGAAATTAATAGGCTATTTTATTCATATTTTGAACTACATTTCATAATTTTTTTAAGTGATTATCATCAAAATTCGCAAAGTTATATGCTATTCTTTATGGAGGTCCATCGTTCGAGTCTCTTATTGCCGTGCATGCTTGAGTCCAAAATTTTAATGTGACAGCAATCCAAGTAAGTTTTTCATATTATCTATATGTATGACTCCTCGATGAACCAGATTTTGAATGAAAATTTTGAAAATTGAAAATTTGTGAAGCGTTTTAAAAAAAAATAGAAAATTTCAAATTTTTTTCGTGCTTTTATCATAAAAAACCTTTAAATCTTTTTTTTAACTATTTCATGTTCAGTGATACGCAAATTGAATAGGAATTCAGAAAATTTTCGGTTTTTGAAGATCGGTCAAAAATTCGCTGAGGTACAATGCAAAAAGCCGAAAAAACACGTTTCGAGGAAAATGCATAACAAAAATTGAGTATTGACGTGACTTGTGTATTACTCCTATATACACAGGGATGCCAGGAAAAATACATCTTGTTTGTAATACCTGCCTCAATACATACAAAGTAAGATAGATTCATAGGAAGACAGAAGAATATCGGTCTAAAACTGTTTGAGCATACTCTTGAATAGCTAAACTTTCGATTTCTGCAATAAAAAAGTCGATTTTTTAAAGAGTCTAATGTGATTTTCCCCTCGCAATACGATGGAATTGATTTTAAAAATCTTCTGTACTCATAACTACGACAGAATACAGAAATAGTTTCCCGGAATCTTTACGTTCTGTAATGTTATTATGAGCTCAAAACAAAATTCACACCGTTTTGTAAATTAGTTGCAACTTCGACATTGCCGCGTATCACCTACAAAACAAATGAACATTCATTTGAATGAAGCTTCTCTGAATGATCATTTGGAAGACATCGAGTATCTACGACTTAAACAAATTTAACAATTCTACAGAAACCATGTGAAATTAGTCGAATATCAAACAACATTTCGACTATAGAAACTTAGTATGAGCTTCAATCTAAAAATGTTATTTGATTTTCGTAACTGTTTGTCTCTACTAAAAATGGGAAATTGTGAATCGAAGTTTAAATCTTTAAAAATATAATAAAAAATATTCAAAATGATCATAAAATATAATAAATCACTCTTTTTTTAATCAATTTTTATAATATCTAAGGTCAGTTGCGAATCAGCATCATTTTCAATAAAATTTAGCTTATTACGTTTCATTTTTCAAAGAAATCTGTGGTCATAATATTTTCTTTATATGGACCCTCAATTTGACGTCGAAACTTGTTGACGCATTTGATTTTGTTTATCCCGCTTTAGCTAAGATTGATGCAATCTCTATACTTGTTTGATCTCAACCGATCTTGAATGAGAATCTTTTCCCATCTACGAAGATACTTCTCCAGAGACGCTCAATGCAAAAGATAAATGCTAAGAGAAAAATCACTTAAAGAGGCGCAAAAACAATTTGAATGTTGCTGGTAGCGACTGAATGTATCTTTTTCTGCCAAGTACCTATGCCGGAAAGAAAGAGAAGCAACAATGGTTTCACATTCTACGAGTATTTGTATGGTCGCAGAGTTCCCCTTGGGAAAATTTTGTCGAGAGCGACGGCAATAAACAATAAAACCCGGCGCGGAATGGCAGAACGTTGACGATCTCAAACACAGGTAACCATCCATCCATACCTGATGTGCAATACACACATGAGATGCTTCTGAGCTCGGGAAACCGTGCATGATCACGCCACTTACCACTAAGCAGTGGTTCCCTAAGCGGATTTGTTTTGCAAGATCGGTGAAAGTATCTTTGGTTGACAAGATAGATTTCTTTAGGGTAAATTTTTAGTAGTATGTAATTGATCATGGAACTCGATTAATCTTATTGGAAGGACTTTGATGAAGAACAGTTTGTTGAATGTTTGTGTTAGACGTTAATTTTTCCATTTGCATTATCACCTGGCTTATCCATCGAGAATAGTTTCAAATTATCGTATATGCTATATCGTTCAGAAACCTTCTAAGCTTCATGTCAATCTAATGATATTTACTGGATGTTTCCATGCTTAACTAGCCGCCAATTTTTTTCGAACATCCCATATTCGAGCGGTTGGACTCGGAGAATATTGTCAACATAAATAAATTATTTAAATTTTACTATAAGGGATTTATTTAAGCATGCACCATGCGCAAATAAAGAAGCGTCTCATAATTAAAGCTACAAAAATAATTCTACTCTATCACCTACTGATTTGCCCACGAGCTGACACTAACTGTGACAAAAAGGACTCGGCTCTATGACCTGCAAAGTTTATCGAGCCCTGGCGTGGGCTTCGCCACAGACAATACACAACGTGTTCTCAGTTCGACTCATGCATACATACGTTCCAAACGAAAGCCTATTGCAGAGTATCTGCTGGTGTATGGAGTAGATACTTAGATAGGTAACATTTCAAAGAGCTCGTATCCGTTTTGTTTCGTCACTGTTTTACTGCCATGAAACGAAATGCCTTTGTATTTTACTGCACTTCTGTTTGAATCGTTATTTGTATCGTAGTCATCGCGGGATATCCAAACACGCGATTCTACATTCCTGCGTGACTTCGTGTCCTTCCTACACGTTACCAGTGCCGCAGATGATGACCAGAAGTGAGTGTGAAGAAAGAGTGTTGAGCGACTTAACTGATTCACCTCATACGCGGAAAGCTAGTTGGCGCAGTTTAGATATTAGTGCGCCCAAAAGATATCCAGTCATTCTAGTTTACCGTGTTCGCGGAGAATAAAGCTTGGCCGGGCATTCGTGTCGAGAACTATCAGCTCCCCATTCGAACGATTTAGCTCAAGCTAGCGCTGATTGGTTTTGTTCGTCGTCAAGATTGTTCAATAAATTACGTTAATCAGAAAAGTGATTGGGTGACAGTGACCGACGGGCAGTGATGAGACAGGAAACGCACCCGTCTGCGTAATCAAGTCTGGAATCATCATAAATGGTAAAGAAATGCGAGGCGGCTTTTTCCTGTGCACACATCCAAGCCACTGAAGACCCTGGATGCATGAATTAACGTCTTGTCTGCTATTTTCGCTGTTTCGTAGGGCACATTGGGCGCCGGAGTGTCGAACGCAATGCCAAAGTGACTATCAGGAATCAATTCGCCGATGTGCAAGCAAAGGAACACCAGGACAGAAAGGAGCAAAAATGCAGAGTCACCTTGCGCCTGTGTTTTATCAGTGGCCGGTGGTCCTGATTGTAACGCGCTTTATCGCCTCGTTACTGCTATTCGGTAACCATGGCAGCAGCCATGCTCACTTGACCGATAAATTGGAAGCAGTTCGTGTTAACAAGTGCTGCGAAAAGTTCGAGATATTGCTGGATTCCACCTGCACACACGCGAATGAAACGATTGCCAGCAGCGGTAATGTCTTTCACTAACCATTTTCGATGTTTTAGATTTTAGCGGAAAGTTAAAAGTGCTGACCCAATCAAATCTGTTTGGTCGGTGCGCCTGGCGAAAGTATTTTGCAGATAACATATCTGATAGACACTATGTACAAGAAAACATTCGGGTTGCAGTGTATATTTCAGCGTTTATTTGAAAGAGTTAAACAAATAACACTGCCAAAAAAATTTGGTTAAGCTTCATTGAGATTTCATTATAAGTTTCTTTTATCAGTGGAACATTCTACTTTCATATCAAATGAATGCTTAGGACTATTTAGTCAACAATGTCCAAGCTTATATTAAAAGTCTGCATCAAACTTGCAAATATTTTAGTGTAGTTCGAATTTGCCATAAGTAAATGCATTTAAAAATATTTTTTCTGATTTCCCGCGACCCATAAAGCAAACCGATTTATTCATTGAAAATATTTGCATTTATGTCCTCCACAATTGGGTTACATCGAGTTCAAGCCAAAGGAATCAAATCAAGCGCAAGCAGCCAATCAATGAATGGCTTTGCATATAGTTAATTGCCTAATGGACGCAGATCACTTGATCCAATTGAGAATGTAAATACGAAGTTATTGATTGTTATAGTCATCGAATTCAGATGAATCCAAATTTAGCAGATTATGTCTCTATCCATCAGAGAATCGGTGGCTGATTTCAATTTTCTACTCTTTTGCAGACTCCTGGCAACCGGAATTCAAAAATGAAAATGGACAATCGGTGACGCAACCTAATTACAGATTTGTTATTGGTGCACCTGACTGTAGTGTGAAACAATCGTGGCCAATTTTTCACTACTTAGGAGTAAGTGATTTCGGACAGTTGTTTTGTTGAAAGCGTCTAACAATTTTTGCGGTTTTCAGAGTCCGGATGAGCTCGTACTTTTAGAAGATGGCAAGCTTAGGCACTACACCCAGAATCCAGCCAGTGCGATTCTAGATGACCACGATATGGGTGCCGATAAAAAGCCCATATATTATGATCATACACAGGGACAATACTGTCTGGAAAAGGTGAGTCTTTGAGTGGCGCGTAATACTGTGGAATCAATTCAAACTATTGGGCAGCAAATTCCTCAAATGAATTACTTTACTTTTTCAGGGCTATTCAACAACGCCCGAGCACAAAGAATTTATGTTTGCGCGAGTCTGCTCGCCAGAAAAAGTTGTTCGATGGACTGATACCGATTTTCTACTTCGCAAAATCATCAATCCGGTCTTTCATGCTATTGCCATTGTATCGCTTCTAATCGTTGCGATTGTATATTTTATACTGCCAACATTGAGGTAAGTACTGAGCAAAGATTCGAAAGATTTTTCACAAACATTCTCATTTTCTCGACAGAGATCTTGTTGGAAATATCATCACTACAATCACGATTTGCTTGATAGTCAGCCAAGTAGCGGATTTGGTGCGAATTTTTACAGAGTTCAGCAGTCACGTTAGTTTTATCATAGCAGGTAATCTTCATGATCCGTGTCGTAAGCAACGTGAATATGTATTATTTCAAATCAATTTCCTGCAGATACAATTTTATATATAAGTTTGCTTGCTGCATTTTTCTGGCTGAATAGCTTTGGATATTATATCTGGAAAACGTTCCGGTAGGCATTGTTATCACAAAATACGGCAGCCGACCACTGAAATTATTCCTTTCAGATCACGCAATGTATTTTTGAGGGTAACCGATGGTCGCAAGTATTGCTGGTACTCTGCTTATGCATGGAGTATGACTCTTATGATGGCGGCGTTGGCAGTTTTCGCGCATTTTTTCCTAGATTCTGATTCGTATCGAAAGAACTACATTGTTGAGAATCAAGAAACCATAGGTGAGTTCCAACTGTCTATTTTCTTCAAATTTAAAATCATCATACTCTTTCAGGATGGCTCGGAATTGCAATATTCTTCACGCCTGTGGCGTTCTCAATAATAACAGACATATTTTTCTATGTAACAACCCTGAAGTTGATAAACAGAAGAAACGTATACGGAAGGATTCAGCATAAACTCAAGTCCAAGTATGCATGGTGGTGTTCATATTCGTAGTACTTTTTTTATGTGCTGCTCGTGTGTTTCAGCTTCATCATGTACGCTCTAATGCTAGCCATAATGTCGGTAGCCTGGCTATTATTGATACTTTCATGGTTGAGATATGACGCGCTCTTATATGTTCACATGTTTGTCAACGCCATTCAAGCGCCTCTTATCCTGTATGTGTGCGTCATCAGGCAGAAACATGTGAAGTTCCTTCTCAAGAAGTCCTGTTGCTACAACGAACCACCGTCACATAATGACTGGGGCGACGAGCTACACTACATGCACGATGCAGACTATTAGGAAGCAGAAGAAACAATCAACGCAATGGTTTTTCGATGTGTTTTAGTTGGAAACATTCCACCCGATGATGATTTTGGAATTTACAATGTGTATTTTTATTGGAGCTTTTATTCCCATTGTCCGGAAAATACTCTTTTGATGTAATTTTATCTATTTCAGTACTTATCTTTACTTTGTATGTAGTATTTATTGTTACGTGTAAAATTGATGTTTTAATATAACACAAGATTTTATATGAATTGAAATGACGTGTTGTAATCATTCTCGTTCATTCGCTCTTTCAAAATACGGAGAAATGGATATAAATGAGAAAGAAATACGAACACTAATTTGCAACACAATATACTTAGCACTGAGGCATGGCCGCATGATTAATGCCATAGATTATTCAACCATAGCCTAGCTATGTATCCTCGTTTGCCGATATGCTATTGAATGAAAACAACAAGTAGTTGTTTTATTCTGGCTGTGCACATTCACTATTTTTTCGATTTCTTTAAGGCAATGCATTAGTTTTATCAATTTACATTCTACCATAATCTACTATGTAATATTCTAATCAATCAGAAATTCTTATAACGCTACCCTATTTTCCAATGCAAGGGAGACCTGAGTCGTTGAGTCAATGCATCTTGTGGTTGCACGTGTACCATGCATATGTAAACGGCAAAATATTGAATCGCAGTATCTATATTCATGCATCAGTCATGTGTTTACATTTGTTGAATACGGAGCAGTTGCTATCAACGCAATGATGAAAAAAAACACATTATGACAAAATCATCGCTTAAAAACATATTCAACATTTTCAAGCGATGCGAATTGGTTAATTTACAATTTCTTCTAGGTATAGTTATTGAATGGGTTCTTTACTGCAGTAACTCAATCATAAGTGGAAATACATGTGTAGCTGACAGAAACAGCTCATCGTCTGATGGATGGCTTTCAAAATATTTATATACATTTCATTATTCCTGTTTTACCATGTAAACAATGCGACGGATCTATTCATCACAGGCACAGTAATTCAAAATTGTCAACAACATATCTTCACTTACTTGCGCAAACAGTTTCCCCTCGTCGCTTTTCGCTAACCGACTCAACTGGCATCTCACAACTAGGTGACAATCGTCCAGGACTGTATTGAAGAATCGCCTCGTCGGCAGCAATGCTTCTAAATCGATTATAAACTCTATGAATCGTTCGCAGTACACAACAAGATGCTCATCGATTATCTTTTCTTTCTCGACCGACTCGAGAATGGTTAGGAATTTGATAAGCAGGTTCTGGAACGGACGATGCCTTGGTAAATGCGACCAGTTTATTGTGAATGACAAATATTACTTGCAGAAAATGTCGTTCCCAGTCGAGTTGCGCTTTCTTCTCGGGGACTTCTTTCTTCTGCAGCTTCTTCCAGAACTTGCGCCACTCGGGAATGTTTTTCAGTTCATTTTCACGGCGTCCTAAGAACAGAATAGCTCAATAAATACCTACGTAGCTTCATGGAAATCTGAGAAACCTACGAGGCTGTAGACATGACCACATTGACAAGGAAACCAGTCGCTTCGCCTGGTTTCGGCAGATCTCCACTTCCATGCTGTTGAAGCAGTGGTTCAGGAATAGCAGCAAAGCAGTTTGTTCTCGCACAAACGACGCATTCGGCGGATTGTTCTCCAGACAGGCTTCCAACACATTGTGGAAAAAACCAGCGAACTCAGCGGACGATTGCTCGAAGAGGCTCCACACGGGAACACGCTCCCGGAATTTTTCGTTGACCATCACGACAATGGACATCATGTGCGCATGGGAGGAGGACTCGGCCTTGTAGTTGGGCCACAAATAATTTTCCAAATACTGACTGAACTCCAGCATCATAATCCGTCGCACGGAATTCTTCGAGTTGGCGATCTCGTTTGTGTACACGCTTTCTATGACACTGGCATCGAAGGGCCGATGCTCGTTTTGCGTGGCCGGCGACCAATATACGTTTGCGAGCTGGAAGAACGCATCCATAATCGTTTATCTATTTCTCTGGTACTTCCTTGCAGGGAGACTTACCTGCGATATGACATCTGCATTGATTTGCGAAACGGTTACGACCGGAATCTTGACTTTTGCGGTCGCATCTTCTTTCGTCATTTTTGATGCAGAATTCAACTGTTTAGGCACACAAAATACCTGCGAAAATTCAGGCGCACTATTGTTGCCGGCAAACGGCTGTTGTTTGGCAGCTTTGACAGTTTAGAAATGACAGCCGCAGTCTTCTTCTTGCTTTGTAATTGAGGTCACTTCGAATTGCGTATCTGAAATGATGACTAAAATTAGTACTACCCAGTTTCCCCGGCGGAAAAGTAAAGTGACAATCGACGGTTGATGACGGTTATAATAGGAGCTCGAAAAAAAAAAAAAAAAGTAAAAGGCACTGCAAAAACGAATCGAAACCTGTAAAGTGGAACCAAAAATAGCTGTAAACTTAAAGAAAACAAAAATGACTCCAATATGAAAATTTGATAGGCATAAAATAAATAAATGCGCCAAACAATGAATCGAATTATTAAAATTGATCTTATATGTGATATGATAATCTCTGTTTAGTTACATTATCGAGAGTTCAATGTGTATTCTTTTTAAGCACGCTGTGTGATGATCATCAGCTTCCCAAAATATATTATTTCCTGTCTATCCGTCGCAGATAAAAAACGAGTCCGATATGTGAAAAAAATAACACAGGAAACAAATAATAAAAAGAAAAGAGCAAAATGTCATCGTTGGAAGGTGGAAATCTTTAAGAAGATACCGATCAGCTTCTGTCTCTCGGCATGCCGGATTTCTACCGATTAAAACCACTTTCGTCTTTTTTAAATCACAATCTCCATCAATTTTCATTGATTGTCCGTGTTTATAGTTCAGTACTTAGTACGATAGGCGATAAAAATCGTTATAAAGGATAGTAATAGTAGAAGTTCACATTAGTATATATATACCGATATTCAAATCCATGCAAATATGAAAATGATGCGAAAACTACTGTACCACAATCTAAAAACAGAAAATGTTGCTAGAGGATCGAAATTGTAGGATGTTGTTTGGAAAGGCATATTAGAATTATGTAAGCCGACATGCCGAGAACCAATAACTAAAATTTCCATTTTTGTTTTGGCTCTACGTTTAGTACTTAAGTATGAAAAACAAATCAACCCGAGATGTATTTGTTCAAACGCACAGAACGAAAACAGTTAACAGTTTACATTCCAGAGAAATGGAAATTTCTCCGATTGGAACTTAAACTGCAGCAGTTATGCGTCAATCAGCATTTTGCAATTAAAACTGACTCCCATTATTTATTTATTAATTAAAACACGTCTTCATTTACAAACACTTGTAATTCAATTTAATAAATTATCACTAATATAATTTAATGTTAATTTGTTCACTCATTGCTCGCTTTTTTCTCTACTCGAAGAAAACAGTTGGACATCACTACACCAAAAAACAACAGTCATATATCACGCTTAGTTGCTCATATTAATTTTTTTGTCTATCCATCTGTTTGTTTGCATTTAAAATAATCTCCAGATCGTTATTGTTATTGTCTCAAAATATTCGCTCAATTGTTGCTTGCTAAAATCCTCGCATTCTTTCATGCACACCTTATATAAGTTCTGTTACAAAGTCGTCTTGTTCTCGCACCGGCGCTTGGAATGTTGATCCAGTAAATTCATACATCTGAAAAGAATTGATATGGTAATATTTATTTGGACATTGGTCTCAATTCTCAAGTCGTTGAGTATTGTACCATCAACACTTACTGAGGGAACCCGATTATTTCGTAGAGTGGCGTAGTCTGCCACTTCAGCTACTTGAGATCCATTCCTTGGTTGAATGGTTGCATACGTGTTATCCCCTGCGTGCGATGTTTCAAAAGAGTCTCTCCGATCCAAAGTTGTCTACACACAAAATTGATTCGATTATTGAACAACTGTTACACTCTTTGAGCTAGCATCTTACCGGAGATGGATCTGAAGTATTACAAAACTCAGGCTCCGAGAATACTTGCATAGTGAGCTCCTGCTCTTCGTACAATTTCAATTTTCTGAAAGCAAATCCGATTTTTTAAATAATTCTTTGGAAACCCGTACAAAGACTGTGAATGTGCTGGGAATATCATAGGAATAATAGCAGGCGGTTAGAAAATAAAACGTGACTGTGAACTACGTGAAATCCACAGCCAACATTCATGATAATTTCTAAAATGGATCTACTCACTGTTCCATCCACAGTGGATTTTCTGTTGTGTTCAAGTCTTCAATTATTTGCTTCTTAATCAGCGCCTCTTTTCTCGTCTTTTCAAGTGGTATGGACAAATTACTAAATACAAAAATAGGGGATTACTATCCTGAACAATCCAGAATCAGATAACCAACCACTGTTTCAAGCAACAGCATAGCACAACAAAGCTTATAGCACCAACGAAGAGCACTATGATGAGAGCCACAAGTCCAGCAAGAGCCATATCGAACTCATCCTCCTCGATTGTCGCGTATGCAGGGACAACATTTTCTATCGCGAACCCGGCATAATAATCCTGAAATATCAATATTTCAGCATTGAATGCATCAACGATATCCATTTTTCTTCTCTAATTTATCAGACATAAGACAATGAAAACTTCACCAACCTTCAAATAATCGTAATTGGCATCGATCACTTTCAGAATATTGTTGACTGGCGTGATTTCATTGCTCGACAAATCAACAGCATGGAAAAATAGATCGCACCAATCCATTCGGATGCGACCTACCGAATCAACATGGTATCTTATTTCGTCTACGACGATGTGCTTGTGAGTGGCATTTCCCAGTTCAGCGACAATTTCGTCGCGTTCTTCGTGAACCTCGGACGGGGGGCGTGATAAAATTACGCGTATCAGTTGCTCTGAATCGAATATCCACACCTGAAAAGAATTATTTAGAACAACCAACGATCAAATCAACAAAGGTTGTCGATCTCACATAGACTCTAGTTTTAGCGAATCGTTCGGGAGGTTCCACCTCTTTAGCTATGATGTCCAATTCGAAGCGATCTTGATTGTACTCGGCCATAAATGATGCGGTCGTCAATCGGCCATCCTTGGAAATGGCTGCGATGATACGAAATTAATATGCAATAAAAATAAATATTGCAGTGATGTTTTACCAAATGGGCTAGGAACGATGGAGCCAGTCGTTTTCGAAGAACCAAACTTATATAGGTTCGAGGCTGTTATGATATATTCAATTGAAGCGTTCGCACCATAGTCTCGGTCAGTTGCATTGATCAATGCGACGATTTCATTGATGGATGACTTCGAATTAATGCCAGCATAGTAGACCTGAAAACAATTGAAACAGTCATTTTCTTGCATTTTTTTTGCATCACCTTTATCAGTTTAAAGCTTAAATGTTATATGCTTTTCAACACTGAACGAAACAATAAACTCGGCATAAAACAGTCCCATTTTTATGTGATCCAATGCAATACTTGAACTTGCATTCGCAAGAATGTAGTCTTACCAGCAGCAAACCATGCAAATTTTCTGAAGTGCACATTGTATGCTTACCGATTTTTCAAAGACGGGAGCGTTGTCGTTCACATCCAACACCGTCACCCAGACTTTCGCCACGGAACTGTCTCGTTCAAGACTTTTTATCGAGAATGTAGCCCTCTCGGTGTCGGATATGTGCAAATCGATCTTGTTACTAGCTAATATGTACAAATTGTAAGAAGGAATGGATTCTCTGCAACAAACCATAGCACATTAAATCTTAAATGCGAAGTAAGTTGAAAGTTCGACTACTAACCGGTCTAATGATTTATTCGTGTAAATATCACCAGTGGTCTTATCCAAATAGAAAGCTCCGTCCTCATTGCCCAGGAGCATATAATAGTAGATATCCTTTTTGCTTTTGCTCTTTGTATACGCTTGCACCCGACCTACTCGAATGTCTGGCGAACTGTTTTCAATGACAGTTATTTTATATGGATTCGACGCGTCTGAGAACTCTGGCCGATTTTCATTCACGTCCACAAGAATGATGCTTAGAAAACGCAGCGTTTCGAAATAGGATGGCGTCCCTTGATCTCGAGCTACCAGAATGAGATCGTAGCTAAAGGATGAGTCTTTTATAATATTTTTAAATTGAAAAGCATTTGTCGGTTTGCTTACGTGGATCTTATATTTCTATTCAACTGCTTCCGTGTGCGCAATTCACCAGAATGCTCGTCAATTGTAAATGCTTCCAACTCTTGAACATTTTTATTGTTCACCTAGCAGGGAATGGACATGTTAGTAAAGTAAAAACCAAACCAAGATCAATGCTTCGTCAACCTGAAGATGATATGAAATTTTTCCATTCTCCCCAGTATCATTATCCGTGGCCTTAACAGTCATTACTAGATAATTGGCTTCCACAATATCCTTTCGAATAAAGATAATACAGATAGTATTTCAATGGGGTTGGAGCAAAAGACTTACTCCTGGTAGCTCTACAGTAGCATTTGAAAGGGCAGGCATCAAGAAAATAGGCCTGTGTTGGTTTATACCTAAAATATCAACAACTACAGTGGCCTGTTCCTTGTGCGGCCCTGCACCAACTCCATCACGAGCTTCCACTTCCAAAATATATTTTCCTGTTAATTAACGTTTAATTTATATCAGTAGTTCAAATGGTCCAACACTATTAACACCAATTACCTTTTTTACCCAACAGGCTTTTCCCAGGATACAATATGCCAGATTTTGGGTCCAGCTGGAATAGTTCCTCGTCATTTCCCGATACAATAAAATATCTTACTTCGCCAAACACCGAGTCATCTGCATCTTCGGCAGTTATCTGCGGTCAAGAATGAAATCAGATAAATGATTTCAGATGTGAGAAGAGCCTCGAATCTTACCTGTAGTAAAGTAGCTGGTGGATGTAGGGCTGCGTTCTCCGCCACCGAGGACGTATACTCCCTTTGGGTGAAGTGCGGTGCGTTATCATTGATGTCTAAGACTTTGATGTTTATCTAAAATACCAAACGGGAAAAATATGCTTTCCAAAAGTTCGTTCTTGTCGGTTCGCTTACTGTGGTTGTGGTAGTTTTCGGATTCATCGGCGCCTTGTCTGTAGCCACGACACTCAACGTAATCATGGAGACAGCTTCACGGTCCAAAAATGTGCTGTTTGCCACCGTCAGAATGCCCGTGTCTGGATCCATAAGAAAATGCTTACTATCCTTACCAACCAGCGTATAGAAAATGTCTCCGTAGTTACCTGCAAAAGTTTAACAGTGGGAGTTTGTTGACCAGCACCTTTAATATTGGCATGCAGAGGTTCTCACCCAAATCATCATCTTTGGCCTCTACTTTCCCCACGAGCGTGCCCCGTGGCGAGTTTTCCAAAACAGTAAACTCATATTCCGGTCGCAAGAAGTAAGGACCATTGTCGTTGATGTTTATCACATCGACTATCACTTCTGCGGTGGATGTTAGTTGCGGTATTCCGGTGTCCGTGACCGTGGCAATGAATCGTATCTCTTTGATGTGCTCGTAATCGATTCGGGACTTGGTCATTACCACTCCTGTGGAGGAATTGATGGCAAAGTATGGATTTTCAGTGATGTTGAACGCGTCAATGGTTGAATCTTCATCAGACGCTTGAAGTGTAGTCAAAATCGTTCCAATTGGTTGCTCCTCGGCAATTTGGTATTTCAATATTGGATCGTCCTCTGACCATGGTTGAGCGAATTTCTATCAAATAAATGTAAAAAAAATGGTTACAAAATTCTTTCGATTTGTTCTACAACTTATTTTCGTTTTCCAGCTTTATATATTCTGGAATACCTAGCGTCTATAGGCTGAACCCGTGAAATTTGTAACGAATTTATTTTAGCACAGTAAGTGTTGAATAATAAGTGAAACATTGAGGAATTTTACTCATGTATCTTTTTACAATATGATAAAAACTCACACAGCAGACAGTTGAATGTGAATCGATTAGTGATAAGTTTCCAATACGAGTGACATTTACAGGGCACAAGGCAGGCAAAACGAAGGATTACAATCAAAATATAATTAACTAAGCATTCAGAATATTATAGAGAATTTTTTTGACTTTGACGCATTCCCAAACTGCACGTTAAAATTTCCGTGAACTATTTATTAGAAAGTATGACCATTGGAAATTACTTCGGTCTGGAACTTCATTTAGAAGTACTTCTAATTAATCTGTACTTGATGATCGATTTGATGGTGGAGCCATGCGTTTTTGATATCTATTCTAGTTTGTGGCTGGTATGTGTCTTTTCAAGCTGATCCTATTGATTCAAATTTCCTTTCTAGATAGACGCGTTAATAATAAGCGGAAAAAACAGTCCCGTGGACATAGTATTCAAATTGTTTACATCTCTAATTGTTATTGTCAAATGCTCAGCCAGGTACATTATGCTAGCTTGCCAGATCATGTCGATGTAAATATATCGCCTGCAGCCAAGGTGCCAACACTAACATCCAACGCCTTCTAGGTATCCCATCTTTTTCGAAGATTTGCCTGATTTGTTACTACCACTGGTGATGGTTTGCATCTTTCGGAATATAATCCTCAACAGTTTGGAACTGTTCGTTGGAATAGTTTTTTGTTACTACGGTCTCTCTCCGGTCATAGCTTGTACTGTGTTCGTGTTTAATTTAATTTTTTTGATAGGATCATCGGGATATTATGCGTATGTTAATCATTAGTTGTGATTCTAGTTCAAATGAAATCCACAGAACTTTTTTTTTAGATTTATAGTAATGCGACTGTATCACTCGTTGGTTGGTCGTGGGGTGGATGATATTCAACGTGATATTATCGATAATGAAGATATCATCAAGAATGTTAGAATCAAGCATTTGGATTCCCGAAAAATGAAGATATCTTTAATGGTAAGACACTGCGCAACTTTGTGAAGTTTGTCCTTTCTTTCGAAACGAATGACCGTCATAATACCTATCTAATTAAAGCTTCCATGCCGGTAAAAATCTCGATTGAATTTATATTTGCTTACATGTTTTAGAATAGCAGTGTATTAAACAAAAGTTACAGTGATGAGTCTGTAAACATGTCAGTGAGCTCAAGCAATTCACAGCTTACGGGTTCGGAGGTCAAATCAATTATTCATGTCACTTGGAGAGATGTTTCACAAGAGTGAAGATGATGCGTAGCCGCCCTGAGAAAAGTTCCGCAAACAATTAAGGAGAATTAAGAAGAATCTTGTTGCGACAGCCAATTACAAAATAGGTCCAAGATTTGCGCATACGGAAAACTTGCGCATAAAGTACAACACATTTACAAACTGCAAAATAAAACAATTCGATAACTGCACAAATTTTGCAGTTTACATATCGTTTTTCTCAGGGAATAAGTTTTACTAACCGGTGGTACTTCATTGACGTCGATTATTGATATGATTAACAACCCTTTGCCTTGTTGTGTTGTTGACGCTGTGCTATCGATGACTAAGACTGTTATCCTGATAACCTGATAATAAAAACAAATAATTAAGAATGACACCGACACAGTTTCTTTTAATCATCACCGCAAACAAATTTCTATCCAATTTTTGATGGACTATCACTTTGCCTGATCGGTCGATTGTAAATACATCTTTAAAGTTCTCTACATCATCGATCTGGAAGTAGGAAGCACGTCAACTTCGATCCACATGCATTATGTCAAGAAAATCTTTGACTGTACCTCTTTCCCATCTTTGTCCACTGCCGTTATTGGTTCGGTTGCCGAATATTGTAGGACATCACTTGATTCCACGTCTGGATCGATAGCCACTAAGTTATGAATAACAGTTCCGATGGGAACGTCTTCTCTGACCTCAGCGCGCTGCGTTGACGGGGTGAAATATGGATCCTTATCATTGCTGTTAGTCACACTAACTGTCAGCGTGGTAGTTCCCGACAGGCTTGGTGTTCCTGTTGCAAAATAACATTAACCACTTTCGTACAAGTAATTCTCTTGAGTCATACCAAGATCTGCCGCCAGCACTTCAATTTGATACGTATTCCTGCGATCATAGTCAAGTTTGCGGGAAACCGCAACTAAACCACTTGTGTCGTCCACTCGAAAATCATCGAAGCTTCCTTGCTGTATTCGATATCTGGTGAGTATGTTTTGAGTACAATTAATTTTCCAATACATGTTTAAATGTTTGTTTCTTACCGGATTTCCGCGTTGATGCCTGTGTCCAGATCGATTGCTTTCAACATTTCAACACTTGTTCCTGAATGGATAAGATAGTTTCGAATTAGATGAAATAAAGGTAAATATCTAAGTGTAAAGCCCTATATCATACCAATTCCTGTATTTTCCGCCACAGATGCTACGTAGTGATTTCTCAAAAACTGTGGCGCATGATTGTTCACGTCCCTAATTGTGATGTTAACTCCGCAAATTGCCGAGAAAACACCATCATTCGCCTTAAAGAGTACAAAGCCGTTAACACAAACGATGTATTTTCAGCGAATTTTAATCAAATCAAATAATATTCGCACAACATTACCTCGACACTAAACGAAATGAAATCCGATTTCAAATGATTAACATCTAGTTCTGCATCAGGACGAATGTTAATTTGGCCGCTTCGCTTGTCGATTTCGAAGAATCTTGCTACGTTTTCATTCCCGATGATGCTGAAATACGAATAAATTGAATTTGAAGACACTGCAGTTGTTCTTCTGACAAAACCGTAACGAAATAGCTCTGAATCAAATTACCTGTAAGTAATATCGGAAATGGTATCGACGTCCCTCGCCTTCACAACTAGTGGCGGATCAAAAGTAACAGCTCCCTCGTCAATGGAAGCCCGATATAAAGGACTTTCACAGATGGGCGGTGAATCGTTCGCATCTATTATTGATATTCGAAGGGATACTACCGATGTTTGACCCTTGCCATTATCATCAGTCGCCTGGTGGAAGGACATCAAAGAATCAAAAGTTTGTCGAGGCATCCAGACCCGACAATTGTTTAAACGAAAAGGAAACAAGGTCAAATTGCCTTTCAGCAAATTAATTGAGAGGAAAGCATATAATGGGGCAGATTAAATTTAATGGAACAAATTTTATTTGCAGCCGAAAACGACGTGTCGTTATTAGTTGACGCCCAATCAATTTATCATGAGCCATCAAGCAATTGCGTTTCAGGTCAGTTGCTTCTCCAGGATGGGTTGCTTCAACTTTCGATACCCAATAAAATCTTTACTATAAAAATCATCCAACTTCATCAAAACTCTATGATTAGGGATAAACTAGACGTTATCTTACGTAAGCACTAAAGCCTTGCATGCAGTTTCATCTCAATTAGCTTCCTTGTGTATTCATATCCTGGAGTCATATTTACCTTATATGAAAGGAAGTACACAGGCTGTGTTTCAAAGTCCAGGCAGGGAGTCTTCATCATTTCCTTGTGTGCTGTCTCGTAGTCAAGATTGTTGTCCATTTCGGTGTGATCGTCCACGTTGCTTTCGCCCGAGACTACTGTATAAGTTACCTCTGGTTCCGTGCTCACTTCGATTTGAACGATTCCTGTTTCCCCGTTGGCCATCACGTTGATATTCTTGCTGTTGCCATTTTCAAATTGTAATTCGTCCGGTACCAGCAGTCCCCTTCTCTTCCGCTTACTTCGGTCCCGGGATGCATGGCAGTCGGCCACAGTTATTACACCCGTCACCGGGTCAACATGGAACAGCTCGGCTCCAGTCCCAGACAAACTGTAGCGAATGCCGGCATCGCCATAGCTTCCGCTATCAATATCTTTGGCTATTATTGACGTTATGAATTGTCCTGCCTCAGCCGATTCTGTCGAGAAAACGTAACAAATATTTAGATCGGCTATTGAGCGGATGATTGAATTGATAACATGAGCTCGCATCGTTTTTATAAAGCAGCCCAGACACGGAGAAGCCAATAAATTGGAGACAGCATAGTCTACGGGGCAGAAGGACGAATTGGAGTTTGTGAATTATGTATTCCCACCAGTCGTGTTTTGTAGTCTCAACATGCATGGCCATATACAACAACCTTTTCATTTTCGTTTAACCATCGAGCCGTGAAGATGGATCTGAAATGATGAGCCTTCACATCGATTGGAACGCTGAGGGATGATGGTTTGGAATACGACCAGAAAAAATTGGAAGTTCATGATACGGAATGATTTGTATCGATTAGGCTTTTTCAGTTCTTTCTTGAATTATAAGCTTCGTAGAAAAAAGCGGATTTGGACTTATTATATATAACATTATGTTATGTACATACTTATTTAAAAAAATCCCTGGAAGGGCATTCGATTTATGGCCACTACTATTGCTTGAGTCAGCAAAATAAAAAGTATACGACTTGATTAATTTTCCCCCTAGTTATGCCGAAGGCTAAAAACAATTATCAGAAAGTAAACATTTCAATGCAACAAACTATTTGGTAGAGCTAAACAAAAAAAGATAGACGTTTGAAATTTTCTTTTTCTATTTTCATGTACATTTGTAAGTCTTAAACTGGCTGAGCAATTGTTCTGGTATCATTTTTGAATCACTCTTTGAACTTTTGCTAGGAACATATTACGTTCGAGACTTGAACATTGTTCAAAATTTAGTTATGAAACTCCAAATAAGACCTTCGAATCCACATGGATAAAATTGAGAGCTCATTAAGCAGGGTTCACGTTTCCACGTTTTCAATCATACAACGAAATAATATGTCTGTTTAGATAATCCAAATTTCCATTAACCTATTCTCGCAGCCTCTAATTAGTTAAATTGCCAGACGATCTATTTCATAGTATAAATCATTTACCTGCTTTGTTGGTATCGAATTGTCTGGCAATTACACGACTAGCTCACCTGAAACTGATGCCGAATACGATTCCTCCTCGAACACCGGCCTGTTATCGTTGGCGTCAATAACAGAGATTGTTATCGTAGCTGTTGATGATAGTTTCGGGTCGGTTTCCGTCTCCTCTGCAATCACCTGTTAATTTGCGTTGGCATTAGAGTCGACTTGAAATCTGATTCACCGCAACAACAGATATACATTCAGCTCCACACACTCACCAGAACAATAAACTTTCTCTGATTCGGATTCTCGTAATCCAACGTCCTGTTCCCGACACGAATATTAACTTGTGATGATCCCCGCACTATATCTGGCTCCACCTCAAACACCCCCGACACGTCGTCAAGGCGAAGAGAGAATATCGAATTTATGCCCTGATTTAGTGTGTCATACATTTAATGTTCCGCTCATTAATTTCAGAGACATTGTGCCGTAGCTACTTTCCTCCTTTTAGGACAGGGATCTGCAAACTGTTCGGGATTGATGTTGACCACTTTATCCAATATTAATTAAATTGATTGCTCTAATTGAATCCTTCGGATTTGGGATACAACTCGATTTTTTTAAAGTCATATTGTGCTCATCTATTTTCTGCTTTTTGCCTGAAGGACCAATGACGTGGTCAATGTGTTCTAAATCAGTAATTGTTCGCACTTGGAAATTCAAGCAGTTTGTACAGTATGCAAACAAAAAAGCTTCGACTACATTAAATCTCTGTAGTGGAGCCCAAAACTAACATCAACCCGCCAACGCTGAACTATCTTCACACACGTATTTTATATCCTGATAGCCGCGAAGTTCAGTTGCAAGTTCCCTGTCCCATTAGCCATGGGCAGCACTTACCACATCCTTATCGCTAACATTCATTTCCAATGCTAATGGAGTGCCAGGAGCGGTGTTCTCAACCAGCGATACAAAGTATTCCTTTTTATTAAATTCCGGTGGAGAGTCATTAACATCTCTTATCGTAATAGATGCTTGCGTAGTGGCCGTTGTTAAATTATCTGATTGTGGAATCCCATCTACGAGCTCTCGAGCCTGCAACGTTTCGAACGGAATCGGAGAACAAGGATTAATATCGTGTATCTTGCACGTTATGTTACGTATACACGTCTTATTTTGTCAAGGATAATTGAATAAACTTACCCTTATGTCTAATGTTATCAGTCCGGTGGCATCGTTCAGGGCTTCCTTATCTAGAGGTTTAGCTGTCCGAAGCTCGCCCGTTTTCGGGTCAAGTAGAAAATAGTCCATGGGATCTGGCAAATAATGGAAATGAAATTATAAACAACTGAATATCGGGTTACTTGAGTGGGCGGGATCTTTGTTTAGTTAAATGGATTTTCAATGCCGAGAGCCTTTGATACATCTATTTGAGGTGTGGAAGTGAGGCGAGCGAAATCTCATGAATATGTTTTGAACATGGCCATAACGAAAATTGGGATAGTGATTGCATGTTCTGTACTAGCTTAGTATATATATTTATATAATATTAGCAGGTGTGATTGATCCTTAGTAGATAGAAATAGAGCGTAATGCGAAATTTCCGATAGGTTTTAAACCTTAAAACTATTTCATTTATGCTGTGGAACATAATCGTCTTTAAGGGGGGGGTATGGTATTTTTAGTGTTTTTTTAGCAACAATTTAAGAATTTTTTTCTGAAATATAGTAAAGAACAGTTTATTTTATAAATGAACATCTTAAAGTACAATATAAAAACAATATTTTCTGAAATTTTGAAGTAAAAATATTGAAAAACAAGCCATCGACAGTGATTTGAAAAAACCGCCGCTAAAAAACCGGTGTTCATCATATCTAATGACTGGATCATCTGTAACCAAAAAACCAAAAAGAATCTGTTAGTTAATTAGTTTCTTCAGGTAGTGACGTTGAGTTTTTTCGTTTATTTTGATTTTTGAATTTTTGGCATAAGTTTAAAGTCAAAAAATTGGTTAAAAACAAAATTTTTCTTTCGAAAATTCGATCTTTTACTAAAAAAATTTATAAAAAAAATCTAAAATAAAAAAACTTTTCGTCAGTACCTGTTAAAATGACTAAAGAATAAGTGAGCGAAAATTCAAAAGGATCGGTTCAATAGAATTTAAGTTACGTTGAACACCGGCTTGAAAAATATAAAGTTTCAGAAAACGCGTTTAAAGTTTTTTTGTGTTATTTTTTCCTCTACTCACACAGATCGTCAATACCGGGCCCATATAGTGAAGGACAGTCACAGTCAGTGTAAGTCACATATATAATTATATATAACTACATACACACAGAAAAAGTAAAGACAACTATAGAGAGCACCCACAGGGCCCCTTTTGAGACTTTCTATTAAGGCCGCATGCGCATAAAGGCCGCAAAAGCGATTTGACGCTATGCATGCGATAGGCGCGAAAATACGGTTTGGAGGTACTGATATTAAAAATACCATATCTCCGTTATTTTTGCTCAAATCAACTTGAAATTTTCACACAATACTCCTAAAGGAATAGAGAATCGAATGCAAAAAATCGAAAAATTTGAAACAAATACCATACCCCCCCCCTTAAGTTGCTAAGGCTTCGAAGGCTACATTTGCTTTCGGTATGAAGGCTTATCCTATTATTTATTTACACATTCACCACTCACTTGTCAATAATTCATAGACTATTTTACGCGGCTCTCCCGTATCACCATCGCGCGCTTGAACCTTCAGAACCAATGTTCCGATTGGACTATTTTCTTCGATTACGGCTGCTAATGATCCTTGAAATACTGGTGGGCTATTCTGTACATCCTTAACACGAACTTCAAGCGACGTAGCGGTCGAATGTGTTCCATCCTGAAAATAGAAAATCAAATGCATGAGCTTCGCAGAATACAAACGGTATTTGTTTTTTAAAAAGATCTGCTTTGGGAAAATCGAATATATTCCTGGAATGTGTTGTGGGTGGCAAAAGAAAATAGTATTCGCAGATATTCTGTGCAATTTTCTGGAGCCACACTCGAACGGCAATAATAAATGGTAGGAATATCGTTTTCATTTGGAATCGTGACGGAAATATGAATAGATACCGTGTGTGTGTGGGAGTGGGAGTCTGCATACCAACCAATTTCAATTGTGTAGTCGAAATATATCTTTTTCAAGTAGGAAACCGTTAGGAAATCCAGTTGAATAGTTTCATTGATTTATTACACCACAGTGAAAGCGATTGTTTTACACGGAAAGGAATGTTATCCTTGCTAATTCTCTTATTATTCTTCATATCCTTACTCAGATATGAGCTTTAGGTGGACACTGCGACCATTGAAATTGATGGTATTTTTTATAAGTTTCTATTAAAATAAATAAATATTTTGTCACTTTGGAAATTTAAGTTACCGAGAAGTTTTCCATTAAAAATTTTTTCTTTGATCCTCGACATGAAGCCTGGGAATAAATGCTACTTTGCTTTTTCATTAATTTCGACCTGAATCAAAGAAGACTGTCATTTGTATCGTGACTTTACATCAAAATCTACTTAAATGCAAATACCAGAAAGCCAAGTTGCATTCGACTGACAGAGTAAAAATTGTTTTTGCATAGAATCCAGAATTTCTTGTACATATCCTTTGAAATATAATAAAAGCGAGGAACATACGGTAACTGATTTTCAGGTTCAACGTGCATAAAATTACTTTGCTCAGCTCCATGATTTTTTCCAGGAAGAAAATAGAGCACACATCCGTTAGCAATGAAAAGTTTTGCATCAACGTTCGTACGGAAAATCATGAATGGTTAAATACATTCAAACGTGGACAGGATACGTTATAGGAATAGGGATATAAAATATGAGTCCGATTTTCTAGCTGAACGGAGACTCCTCTATTATTGAGCTGGACACGGGAAAAGGACTCAAATATCTTTGACGAAAGCTTTTATAAAAGAGCTCTTGGCTGTATCGCAGGTTCATATCTGCATTCATCTTTATGAATAGCCTGTGTACTAAAGTCCCAAAATGCAACGGAGCGTGAAATATCATAAGGATGAGTATGATTACTGTTGGGAAAACCAATTATTTCATGATTAGGAGCATTTTTGATAGTGCTTTCTGGTAGATAAGTTAGAAAATAATCTTTTTGAAGTACATGCTATTTGGACGTATTTTGAATAGTTTAAACTAAAATAAAATTCAAATAAGCCGCGAGGTGTGACCGTTGAGGTCCTCAAGGAGAATTTGCCAGTGATATCTACATAAAAGTTTAAAATATTTATAATAATGAAACTTATAATAATAATGGTAAGAACTAATTACATTAAGTGAAATGAGTTAATATTAATCATCTTAGAGAGCGTCCATTGATATCGTCAGGCATTTGGTGGGTATATGAAGGGTCGAATTGGATATTTAGGCGAAGCACCCGGAAGTACAGGTTCCGAACCCTTTCTTACCTAAGTGAATATTTTCATATTGACGCTTGAAAGACAAAAGAACGTATGCGAAAACTTTGGCGAAAGTGAGATTGAAAGGATATCTAATGCAATTTTGATTTCTCCGTCGATTGAACTAGATTTTGTGACGTGATGACCAGCTTCGTTAGTTGCGTCCAAAATTCCTAAAAGTTTCCGTTAGGTGCGATCCTTGCAGTCCACTCGTACAACCTTCCAGTAATGTCTACAGAACTATCGAGAATATTTACCGAAATAAGCCAATCGAATAAAAGGAAGCCTGAGTAACAGAAGTTGAACCATTGTTCAGAACATAACTTAGCAGTTTAAAAAGGACAATTAATAGTAGAAGATGTGACCAGCTTAGTGGGCAGTATTAAATGAATATCAGTGTAAGCGGTCAAAATCACCAAAAGACTGCGTCGTTCAAGCGCACAGCGAAATTATTCTAAGAAGCTACCGGAAAGGACCTCCGCACGGTTCGTATAGCTCTACAAAATGCTGGATATAACTTTAGGATGTTTGAAAGAATACCTTGCACAAGTAAGATTAGAAGGAAAAAGTGTCTAATGTTGCAAAGGAGTAGGTAAACTATCCGACATCTTTCTGGGAAAATGTACTGTTATCAGACGATAGCAAATTTGGTCTTTATCACTCGCGGAAGGGCAAATTCCGATATGAAGACAGCAATGCATGGCTTTGTTAGTGATCGCTCTACCTATGCTAACAATCTCAAAACTCACTAATTTCATAATCAAATCTTTAGGCAGTAGAGAGCAATTGAGATTGCAGTACCATTGTACTAAAGGAATCATATTTCAATTGGTATCTGTGAATATTTACTACCGCCTACATCAGCAATGAGTCCCCAGACTACCGACTATACATCAAGATATATAGACAAAGTCTCAGTGACGTCATATGATTCAAAAAAGGTTTACAATTTTCCCAGTAGGAATTTCAGCAACACATTGCAGAAAACAAGATTTTGTTTTCCTGCTGGGTGCAGTGACGGGGAAACATAGAACACTAGAACACTAAGGATTAGAATGGGTAATAATAGAAAATAAAATTATTAGCAAGATAGAATGTTTAAAACAATTCTGCAGGGAGTGAAAACAGTTTGGTCAAATGCAAGTTGCGAAGTTGAAAATCATATAATTGCAATCTGCTTAAATTATGCAAATATTAATACGCTTCGATTGATTTGAAAACAATGGCATTAGAATAAGAAGGATCTGGTAATGTTATTCGTATCAATCCTATATTCATAGTGGCTATTAATAGTATTTAAGTTGTTGTTGTTGTTTTTGAAATCATAAAAAAACACTTTTAACGATTTTTTTTAACAAGAACTGTTCAGAATATCTGAGATTTACAGCCATTGATTGCTGGTAGTGCAATTAAAATGGGAAATTTATTTTTAAGAAAAAAACAGCCCTAATTTTTGCACTTTTTTGATTAAATTAAAAAACGGCAGGGGTAAATATTTTTAAAAATCAATATAATCATATAAATGCTAATACGCTTCGATTGACAAATCAACAACGCAAATTCAATGTTTGGTTCGCGAGATATTGTGTATGGCAGAAATAACCTTAATGGGTTCAAAACAAAAAATCCACCTAGCTGAAGTTTCCCAGTTTCTAATCAGCTGCTCGTAAGATTGCAAATACGCATCGATTTGTAAGTCAAAAAATTTGTTACGATTTTTTTACGTGAGTTATGCTCGTAGAAAAAACTATCGTGCACACACACAGACTTTTTCGAAAAAAAAAACAGTTTAAATATACTCTAAAGACCTCAAAACATTACGATTACAAGAGCTTCTAATAACTCGAAATTTAAAATGGCTCCCCTCAGACTCAAGAAAACTAACTACGTGAATATAAAGGCTCCTAAATATATGTATGAAGGTGGTGAAATCTTTAGCTATTACAAACAATAAAAACAAGAAAAATGTACTTGTTTTCAGAGCTCTTAAAAACGTTATCAACTGTAGGTTTTTTCTACACTATAATTTCAGTGTAGAAAAAATCTATCAACTGTAGATTTTTTCTACACTGAAATTATTCATCGTAAAGCGTCGAGTATTTCGTTAACTGCATAGTTTCATCTACTTTCTTCTGAAATGAATTATACATGTTTTGTAATATTTCAAGACCAAACATAGTCCCCAAAACTATGCAGCGACTACTTTTCATCTATATTCTTTTCGGCAAAGGTCAGTTCCCTTCATATGTTGTCTTATGGGGAGCTACTCCATCACATTGGTTAGCTAACATTCCATTTCATCATGCATGGCATGAGCTTATGAGTTATTCCATGGAAAGAAGCGATTGCAAGCAAATTGAACAAAACGCCTCGGGCTATTTTAGATACGTTCCGAAGCCATGAAAATGATGCTGTGACCAACATCACATTTTGACCCCACAAAGCAAGAATGCCAATCAATTGAGTTCCATGCACTCTTCATTGCTGACGAAATGTTAAAGTCGCTCTTTGAACGAGATGATGGTTCCACACCATTGACTTTCCTCCATTATCCAAAGCCTGTATGAGTTTGACTCATAATCCCCAATATCTGAACTGATTACTTGAATATTATCATGGAAATTAAATATGTTTTTCCTCCAACTGAAGGCTATGTTCACTATAGTGAAGTGGTTCAGTTAGTCGGTTGGGTCGGGGTTGTCGAGGAAGGCACTTTGGTTTGAATTGGTTTAGTGGTTTTTAATTTATTTTCCATTGAATATTTTCATTAGTTTAAGGTTTGAATTTTTCACTCTACTTAACGTTTTCGCTTTTGAGAGTAGGTATAAAACCGATTTCTATACAAAAAGTTTTCCTGCATTTGCGCATTTCTCTCCATAACTATAGATCAAAATGTAATGAAAGGCTCTATTTTATATCCGCAAAAAATGTGTGTTCACGGACTCATAGGGTCTCGAGGAAAGTACCTTTTTTTTTGAAAACGTGAATTTTCAGGAGAAGCGAAAAAACATTTTCATATTTCCCGCTTGTACTGACAATTTCAACTTATTTTCTACCCTTGATTCAGTAAATTGTCTTTTTGTAGTTTTGTTAGAGTGCAAAGAAGTCGGTTTCCTTAAATTTTAAATCCATTTGTCGGAAAACCCTTCGGAGGATTAGTGCGTGTACTGTTTCTTGTGTTTGACTACTGATTTCTTTTTTACGATACATTTCAACGTGTCAGCCCTTAATAATAGAACAAAATGTTTAACTATGTTTACTAGTAGGAGGTAACAAGAGATTTCTTCTGAGGAAATAACTGAAGATTCTCCATCGACCTCAGTCGAATATGTTTCATTTGAAACCATTTCGGTGTCAAAAAAAATTCGGTTATGCTTTTTTAAATGGGTCAGCTAACTGACTTATTTCGATAGTTCGAACAACCAAAAATATTTTTTTTTAATTGTTCGATACATCGGTACTTACTTCAATATTTTAAATTCATCCCCGAATGCAGGAAAGCCTGAAGATTTTTTTAAGACAATGGAGAGAAAAAAATATGCCTTTTTCCATGTGTTGGTACCTAGTCTCCTGAAACTCGATAAAATTTGAGCCAATACGGAAGAAGAATGAAGTGAAGGAGCGTGGGGATACAAACGAAACAGTTTATAAAGCAAAAAAGTATTGGTTAGAAATGAAAATCATACAGATTTTTAGAAGCTTGAATTTGTTCAACCGGACAGCATTCTGAATTTTGCAGCGGAGCTTCATTCCAGCAATGTATCTTCTTGTTTAGCAATCAAATGTTCAAGCGCTGTCCATAACTGATAAAAAATTAACTGAAAACATTCGACATTTTCGTCTGTTGTTGTTCAAATCAATTTTTTTTTGGATATTCACTCCCAACTTTCAACAAACTATCATATCAAAGAAAATAATTTTCACTCTTGAATCTTTATCAAGTCGTTATGAATAATCTTTCAAATTAATAATATTTTTATCATATTTAATTTTATGAAAATATATTCATTGGTTCAAGGCCAATTCAATGTAAAATTGTCAAAACTTACCGAAGCGTTTATTTCCAGATGGTAGATCATCCGTTTATTATAATCTATTGTATCATTCAATATAATAGCTGCCTTCAAGACATTCTGAGTACTTTCTAAAACCTTAAAAATAAACCTGCAAATATACAAAACAACAATTAAAACAAGAATGCAAATATTTTGCGTAAGTATGTCAGCCCGGCAGTTATTTATTGTTTATTCGCGAAATTATCCAAACCATCATAGATAATAGTTGAATTTCTACACGATTTCCGTAAAAAAATCGACTTTGACGCTGCCGAGCGATGAAAGTATCTAAAAAGTAACGATTTATGCGGATAAATTTGCATATTCTTTGAAAAAAAATGAAAACCACACACGAATATCACAGGTTCCGCTTTAATTATAATTTAGAGAACTAGTTGGTGGAAAGGTGGATCTGAGGTGAAAGCCAAAGTAATTCGCATTTCACTATGTATTTGCATAAAACCTTAATTGATAGAATATCAAAGATAAAAGAGCGTGAAGAGCAATATGCAAATGGACATTATTCAGAAACAGAACAAAAAACTGGTAAAATCGAAAACTACTAAAATTTCTAGCGTGACGTCAATTTGAAAATGACTCTTACGATTATATTTGTTGTCACAAAATAAATAGAATGTAAAACCGTGCTTCGAAATTCGATTTATTTTACTGGAAAACACTTTAAAACGAATTAAATTCCCGCACATAAAAACAAGGGTGTAAACAGGGTTGTAGAGGGTTTCTAAACGCGCATTGCCATCCGCACGCCATATGCTCCACTTGATTCAATGGACGTTTATCGTATCTAAGCCGGCAATAAAGTTTTACTTATTCACAAGGCCATTCCGTGGAAGGCACTACGGACTCAGATTTTATTGCGACAATTTGCTTCCGTGTGTGGAATTCACGCGTAGCCCGCAATCTGCGGTTTCATCGCCATTCCTTCGCATAAGGCGCCACACGTATGCAGTGCAGTCGTAAGGACGTGGTCGCTTCTTACTTTGAACAGCCTTCAGGATTCTGACTTTGCGGCGAACACATTATGTCCAGATTCTCACCGACCGTATCCTTGTCGGTAACAAGAAGTTTATCGAATATCGTCGTGCCCACGGTGGCATTTTCGTACACTTCGGTCTCATATGGCACCTAAAATGAAACGAATTGAGATGAGATGGGATGATATGATAGATACTATATGATATGAAGATCAAGATCGGGACCACCCACCGTTCGGCCCGAAACTCGGGACGGGCAGCATCGTAAAAGCAGCAATCGTACACTGGTGGCAAACCATTTGGTCACTACGAGTATTGCCACGAGTGCACAATCTGGACTTGGCTTTTACGATGAATGCGGGCCAAATATCAATTTTATTGGAACTTTTCGTGAATTCCTTCGGACTTACTTGCTCAAATTGCGGAGCATTATCGTTCTCATCCAAGACTATAACGGTTACCGGTACTTCCACCAAATTATCGTTCTGGGAATCCCCCGTTGAATTTACCACATCTTTTATAGATACCAAAAACGATAGTGTATCGTGTTCCTGCGGATAGAAGAAAAGCAACGCCGTCTTATATTTTCCCGATAGATAAAATGAAGCGTACACATGTAAAAGAATCATCTTCCTCCTACACAGCATAATATTGTTAAATCGGAATCCATCTACAACGCCTTCTTATCGAATTTCAATTCAGCACACGTTTCCTTGCTACGACTTCACAAGCAAGCAGAAAAAATCGAGAAAATGCAAATTGCCAAACGAAACGGGCGTTATGTGGATCAAAAGGTTTATCCAGTGAAATTCAAAGCCTACAGCCAGGATCAAACCAAATCGATTTGCGGAGAAACTTTCAAACGTATTACGGCGGCTGAAATCAAATGCAGCAAGGAGTGTTTATGACAAGTGATTACACTAATGGGATATAAATTACGTGTTTTGAGACACACAACGACAAGAACTCCATTTAAAGGTCACAAAAAATTAGCCCTTGCGTGCTTTGCTGCAGTTTTCTGTGATTAGTTTTGAGTTTGCATTACTTGAATCTCGATTTTCCACGATGTGAAAGTTCTAGCAGAGGCAGCTTCACTTTCACTTTATTTATATTTAAATTCAGCTTCAACTTGGATGAATCGAGAAATTGGGTTCAGCATAAATTAAACTAAGAGACATTTTAAGAACAAAGCAACTACGGGAAAAATTCTTTTGCCGGCTTGAATGCCATTGATCCCTTTATCCAAATATTTTCTTTTTAGAAAGCCCCTAAGAGATAATTTTACCGACTTTTCTATTTTCCATACTACCGAAAGCAATTATCTTTTGTTATTTTCTTTTCAGCTCCACAAACTGGAATCCAGCTGACACGTTGATGAATACATTTTCCGTAAACGAAAAACCTAAGAGTCTCAGGAATCATCTGATGTCGTCCTCAAAGTAGTAGTATTTTCGGAGAAGATTAAATCAGGCAAAGCGACGTGTGTGCAACCTCAATGTGAGTTTCCCAGAACGTCACAAGTATTCGTCTATGTAAGTGGTCGTAAGTGCACAATAGTTCATACAAAATGTATCTTTATCTGACCCGAGACGAATTCTGCCTACTAAAAGGACAACAGCAACATGGGCAAGGACACAGGTAGTGGATATTCGTCTGGCCATTAATTAAATCAATCCGGATGCATTCGCCTAGTAGCTATCTGTTTGCTATAGCGGATTCTCGCTTTATTACAGACCAGGAACAATGGCAGACGAGCTCCAATCGCACCCTATTCCCGTGCTAGATCAATGCTGTGTGGATAAAGTTCATTATTCATAAGAGTTTCTTACCTCACGATCCAATGCTTTAATTATAGTCACTTCGCCCGTTTTCGGCTCGACTTTAAAGTTGTCGGTGCCAAGTAATCCGAAAGATACTGCACTGTCTTCGGGATCGTATCCTTCCAGTGTGTAGACTACGGTGCCAACAGGAGTCGCTTCCGAAAGAGCTAAATTATTCATAACTTGGGTGAACACAGGTGCCAAGTTGGACTGACCTGAAAAATAACAGGAAAGCAGATTTATTGGAAGAAATGAATAAAATTTCTGCAATTTGAGCATTTTTCATTCTTTTCAAGTTTTCTTTGTAGCGCGTTCTACTCATACCCATACCATATCCTTCCATCCTGCCATCGTCATTTGAGATGGTGCAAACTTATGAAATATTAATGTGGGCAAATCTCCCTTCCAATTTTCCCGAATAATTCTATGAAGTGGATATTCCTGCATCATATTTAGAAGAAAATTTATCAGGACTTCTATTGTTTTTAGCGACAGGGCAGCGACCAGATACAAATCACTTAGTTAAGGATACGGAAAATAGACTCACGGTTGATGTAGTAGGGCAAAGAAAATGACGGAGGTTTTATAAATAAATGACTGGAAGAGTTCTCAGCGCACGGATAACTTTAGCGAAAGGATTCCGAGTTGTGGTGTGGTTTTTAACGAGTTGGCAAGACTAAGATGTATTTTTGAGGATTTGACGGTGATTTGCCAGCCTTTTTAATTTGAAATATGTCGACTTGTCTCATCTATTAGACCTTCTTCAGTTTTCCAGGTCATCGTCAGAATTTAGTGAACATTTTAAAAATACGAAATAAGTTTAGGCCGTTGATAAGATAATGTGTTTGTTATTTACGTATTTACGGCAAAAGTAGCTTTGACCAAATTAGTTCCAGGAATCCAAAAACAAATGAAGTAGATGAAGATTTCTGGAACTCAACATCAACTCAGCATCTTCGGTTTATTTTGTTGACATTTAAGTGTCCTGTAGAAAGCTCAAATCAATAATGATTTTTATTTCATCTACTTGATAGTTATAAGCGCTACCAATGGAATTGGTGGAGATGAAACTTTCAAACTATTCAAAACATTGGGTGTAGGAATATGACTCCGCCATTTTTTGTTAAAATAAAACACATTTACTTGTTTAGAAAATTAAAGTGAAGTTTATTAAAAGTATGCTCCATCGGCAGCAACAACCTTCGCCCATCTTTCAAATAACTTAGGTACTCCTCACCTGAAGAAATCCTGGCCTTTTGAGCTGATCCAATTATCAATCTAAATTTTGATACCTTCGTATGAAGTAAACCGTTCTCGGACTGCATTGTTCGGAATACGTGATAATCCGAAGAAGCAATGTCTGGCGAATATGGCGGCTGCAATAGCACTTCCCAGTCCTGTCCATCACGACGTGTGCGGTATGGCATTATCATGTTGATCAATTTACTGTGCCTTTTCGCCCATTATGATCGTTTTTCTTCTATGGCTCGCTTCAAATCCATTAGTTGTTGTCGGTAAACGTCTCTACTAATAGTTTGAGAAGGTTAGAGCAACTCATAATGTTCGAAACCTGGCTGATCCCACCAAATGCCAAGCATAACCTTAGCATAGTGAATATTTCTCTTTGGCTGTGATGAACCGAGTTCACCTGACATTACCCACTTTTTTTGACGTTTAGGTTTCTTAAAATATATTTTTCATCTCCTATGACTATTTGATGCATAAATCTTTTTTTGCTGTCTTTGACGTTTGATATCTCTTTCTTTCAATTCATAGGGAACCCAGCTACTAATTTCTTGAACCATTCCCATTGCTTTTAAACGCTTTGCAACAGTTGATCGTTCAACATTTAATGTTGCAGCCAATTCGGATTGAGTTTGGGAAGAGTCCTCTGCCAATACTGCTTCCAATTCGGCATCTTCAAATTTTTGGGTGGTTTTCCATGTTCTTTGTCCTCAGTGCCAAAATCATTATTTTGAAATCGTCGAAACCATTCCTTACACGTTGTATTAGATGAAGCCGTAAATCTCCGCAAGCGAACGATGAGTTTTCGCTGCACTTTTCTTTGCAATAAAATAGTGTAATAACACTTCTCACAAATGATGTTTACTTGAAACGAAACCGGACATTTTCAAGGAGCTAAAAACACTTGTTGCTTACACTTCAACCAAATGTCACGTAGTGCGTTTGACAGCTGACATAAAGTACTATCAAATACAAGTGTTTCCATTAATTAGTACACGCAAGCAATATCATATTCACACACCCAATAACTTTATTGTCAAACTATGGTGTTGTATCCCGATCACTATATAGTCGAACTTTATTTATTAATATGAAAACATATTAATAAACTTTATTGGTTTTCATGGCCATCCGCATCTGCACTTAAACCAAAAAAAAATTATTAAATGACAAGCATGCATTTTTCGCGCATACTAGAATTTAAATAATAAAAGTACATCTGTGTACATGCAATGAGATTGCCTTTTGAAGCGGGGAACACCAAGAAACTTGCGATGAATGCACAAACACATTTCACTCAACTTCTTTGTGCTGACAATAATATTTTCAATCACTCAATGAAACATGCGAATCTTTTGCTGCCACCGACACAAGAAGATTGTAAATATATCAATTGAAGCATATGCAAAAAGGATTGAAATTCGGCGGTCTATCGATGTCGGGTGTATACAAAGCAAATACAGTGAAGGATACTATTATAAGTTTAAGAAAAAATGATGCAATTCTCTTATTGTATTCCTTTTTCCCAAAACTCTATCAAATTTGATTGTCCATTTTTCTGAATAGTATAGATTTTTGGGGGTAAAATTATTTTTTTCTGTGCAAATTATCTTCTTGCAAATTATCTTCTTCAAATGGGACCCTTGGTTTATTCATTTCAAGCACTTTAATCTTCGTCGTTATCATTTAAAGGTTGTAAATGTTTTTAATGCCATGATGAATGTGTAATATTGCAATAACCCGAGTAGAAATTTCAAATGCCTGCAGTTCGTCTGCACCACGTTTGTACGGTATATTTGCAGCAACGTCTGCATAGTGAACAAACGCACCTGCAAAACGTTCGCGCGACGCCTGCATGGTTTCGTCGTTCGTTTTAACAGCAATTTAAAGCGATCGGGCCCCAATTCCAGCATATCAGCCAGATGTTCCATCCCCGATGAGGACACCGTCACAAGCAATCAGGATTGCGACCATGATAAAGATTTTTTCTCAGTGTGAATCATTTGAAACGAGATAGGAAATAATGTTTGAATGTGTGTACGTTTAAAAATAATAGCAAGATCCATTTTCTGATATCTATTTTGAAAAGATTCACTTTGAGAAAGTATCGTTACACTGATTGGAGTTCATTTGTCGTGTAAAAGTGTCATCTTAGGGGATAGAACCTCAAGCTGATATGCTTCAATTGGAAATCGATCGCTATTCCTAATATCACTCAAATTAAATGTTTCAACACTTAATTTCAGTAAAAAACAAAAAAAAATATTTTTAATTTATCAATATGTCCGATGGCACTAATATCAAAAAACGTAACTGTAAAAATGAAACAGGTTGGCTCAGTGTTCTTCAAAGTTGCTAGTGTATATAGCTCAGCTGCAATCAACCGGATATATTTTGAATCAACACATTGTTGCCAAAAGAAATTATAACAATAAGAGTAAACTTAACTTTGACCAATGTATTTTTTCGAGATTTAGAATAACTACATGTATATGTAGATGCGATTCCAATTGAAATGATACCAGTTGTTCTGGCAGCCAGATAATGTTTTCATTGAAAGACAAAATCAACTATTATCAGGTAAATGCTGATTTTTGTGAGAACGGATTTCATTAACGATCATTTTCACCTTATTTCAACATTTCAATGAACTTACCCAAGCGTTGGAAGTCATGACAATATACGTGTTTTCACGATTCATTCTATCATCCTGTATTGTAATCGTATGACACGCGAACTTTTCGAAATCCTTTTCAGAATTTCCATTCGCGTCCTGTTTTTTAATCACATTGTAACAAAAACATCGTACGAGTAACAAAGAAATTCTAAATTTTGAAACTTTTCCATGCTTAGGGTACGGATCGTGCTCTGAACATCCCACTACCTACTTAAGTCTTAGCTATACGCATTTATCTACATATACTCCCAAAACCAAACCGAAGATATTAATAACGTCATAACTAATATTTGTTTTCTTGCAAGATAGGATTTTCGCTAGCAAAACGACGATCCAACTTACCGTGAAGATTTTCTTTCACAGAACCCGAATAATGGGAATCCTATCCAGAAACGAATATTTACATATTCAAACGATGGCAAACAAACGAAATGGTATAGCCGAGACGACTACGAGTTTGTGTAGGGATGGATCCTTTGGAAATGATGGCGAATTGATTAAAATCTTTTTTTTTGCTGGGTAGTACAAATTGTATGAGTCTAGACATTGATGGTTTATTGAAAGGAAAAAGACTAGTGTATTGTGGGTGTGGCATGGGGAAAATTTATTTAAAACACCGAAATTTGACTGTTTGTGCGAATTTTTGTGTTAAGTCGAAAACTTCATTGTTACGAGTATATGAAAGCAAACACAAGAAAAGACAGCCCATTTTTTTCTTTTTATACAGATGCAAATTATCGAACGTGTTCAACCCGCATCTTTCTTTCTATATATGAATGAGCTTCGTACAGCATGCAATCAAAATGTAATTTTGGTTCAAGTACTCTTCGACTAGAAATAGTACGATTCGCGCTGAGATCCTTGATCCTGTCAAAACGCAACCAACTATTTCCATTTCCACCAAATTGCTTTCATAATTTCACCTACTGGGTACCAGCACCCGAAGACCTTCCAATCACTATATTGGCTGAAGATACAATTCCGATAAAGTACATCTTCAGACAATTATTGCCCCGAATGAGAGGACTCAAGAAAATTCACTAAGCTCATTTCCATTTCGAATGTTTCGCATCGAATGCGATTTTCATTTGAAATGTTGCCATGCAAATTGAGTGGGAATTTAATTTAGTATATTGACACAGTTTTCTCATTTCCCATCATTGCGCGTTATAATAGAATTGCGTCTACGCTCCTGGGAAGAAAATTGATCCTCAACAGTAGGAAGATAATATAGTAGGAAGATACCCGAGTCGATACTTTGCCAACACTCCCCGAGAATTATAATTATATTGATTTGAATATCGAATAGGAAGATAACAATGAACTTTGAAGTGGAATGAATTGAAAGCGGGAGGAAAGTTCATTGTTTTACTTGCTGATGGAACTGGCATAAAAGTTTGCTGGTATATTTGTAGAGAAGCTGATTTCGTGGAAGTACTGGTTTTAATTTGAATTATAACATTGCCGATTTAGTTTTTTTTGCAATTTGTGGATGCTCGTTCCACTCGACGAGCTCAAATTTATGAACTTATCTGATGAAAACTTGTTTGTCATGAAGTGAAGATACATTCAGTGAACAAGTGAGGTTAATAAATTATTGATGAAAAAGTGAAGAACTTACGGATTGAGCCGTGCAGTGTTTCAAACCATTAGGAAGTTAATCAATTTGAAAAATGAATAAATTCGCTGTTAAACTTCATATTTATGCGGCACTTCTTCAGATACATTAAAACCCCCAATTTAAAAAAATCGCCATCACCAACCACAACCTACTTATTCTTGCATTCATTTCCATTATTCTAATTACCTTTACTAACCACAGAGCCCTGCAATCTTAATTTTTTAGTCTCGCAAAAGATGTTCTCGTCAGCCATCTAAATACCTCTGGATGCAGATACGCCTTTTAAGCAGCAAGTAGCATTGAGGAATGTTTGCCTGAAGCTCAAAGATTAGAATGCACTCCAACTGGAACTGTGCTGCTATTGACTGTTGGCAAGCTCGCAAAGAGCTCTCCTTTTTCAACGTTCCATCCAACATTTTCATTCCACAGGACTCGTTACTATGCACGCTTCTCACACTCCGTTTTTGCTTTCCTGCTTTTTTCAAAGTTGCTTCACGCGCTACACCAAATCGAAAAAAATTACAAAGGAGACTCTACGGAAGATTTGCTTCCTGTGAAAATTTATTCTCATTGTTGATGGCATGAATAATTCTACTCAGATAACAATAATGGTAAACATTGAACGTGAAATACACAGGAAGAGTAGCGATAAGAAGCCAGGACGGGAGTTACAAGAACGGCAACTGCAAACTCTGCAGGACTTAGCCTTAGATACGCGCATTCTAAAAAAATAGAAAGATTCCAAGTGTGGAGGGATGTTTTTCCGTTATGTTCCAATGTGGAACTATTAAAATATCTGATCCTTACCAAAGCGTTTAAACAGACAAATCGGTATTGTGACACATTGATAAAGCGAAATTTTTTATATTTCTGATTCTTATATTTTGGTACGATGCAAAGGATACATTTTTTATATTTCTGATTCTGCTCCATACTCAAGGTGCAAAAGATATATGTACATAGTACGGAAGGTGATGCCTGGCCATAGCCAGTGTTTTAAAATAGAATATACTTTTTGAATACTTCATTGGCATTAAAAAATATATTTGAAGATTTAAGTTAAAATCCAAAAACTTTTTTCCAATATATCCAAAAAAATTCCAAAAAAAATTAACGATTTAAATTATAATCCAAAAACTTTTTTTCATTATTTATATAAAAGCACGTTTTTAAGGAAATTTTGGAAAAAAGTTTTTGGATTTTAACTTAAATTTGTGAAAGCGTGAAAATAAGGGTTCTAACTGAGATATTTGAAGATATTTTTTATTGGATAGAAGTAGTTGCAAGTTAAATCTTAAAACTATTTCAATTGGGAGCGATCTGGATCCACGATCGCTAGTCGTTACTTTGCAAACAGTACAGTCGGATTGAATAAATATTAGAAGTCTTAAGAACAAAGCCGTTTATTCCAATATTAACTGGAATAAAAATTTCCCATAAAATTAATTTGACGAGTAATTCAACTGATTTAAAATATGATTTTTCCGAAAATGATTTGTTTTCATCTCTTTTCAAAACGATTTATAGACTTTATTCAACGGGGACCAACCCGAAAGCACATAATATCCTTCAACGATTGCAAGCAACTTTCTCCATTATTTAGACACAAACTATACAGATAAACTTCCATCTCAGCATCAATTACACCAAGTGGAACTGTCACCGAGGTGCTTATATCCTTTTTCAGGCGTCCCAAATATTACTTGTCCTTTTTTCATCTCAGGCGCCTTGGCAATCAAGGGTAAGTTTACGAGCTGTACGTGCGAATTATGTCGGTCCTTATAAGTTGAATGACATCTCTTTCGCGTAACGTGACACTGCATTCTGGCTAATGAATGTTTTCTACGGTGTCTGAAGCGTAGAACCCAGCACTGCCTCATCAAGGACTTCGCTGTTGTTTATGATACTACTTATCAAATAGCTGTGCCACTCGTTTTTCTCGTTACTTCGTCCAGCTTCCTTTTCCCATTTGCAGAAAAACTTACTGTGTGTTCACCGCACTTTCTCGGTTCGCCCCCTCCAGTTTGCATTTTCATCATAAATTTCAGCTGTTAATGTTCACTTGCTTCCGACGAGTGCACGCGGAAGCCTTTCCAAATAAACACGTATTGCACGTAAACTGTGCTAAAGTACTTTTAAATGATCTCGGAATATTCATTCAAAACGGTTTTTTGGAATGGAAGATTTATTTGTTCCCGTTCGTTGGTAATTGAGCTTCGCATGACTATGAAAAACTCGAAAACAATAGAAAACTGTCCATGTTGCGGCCGATTTCATCAGAAATCTGTTCAATCTCCTGGTCGAGTTGAAAATAGTTCTGACGAATGGCCAGAATCAAGGGAAGGACTCGCAACGGAACACAGCCATTCTACAGATTCCACTTCACAAGTTCTTGTCTGCTTAATCGCCTCACATAATTATGTGATTCATGGCACGTCCTTTGCATTGCCTTCGGAAAATTTCTCAAATAGCTGCGAACGATGGATGGAAGTTAGTTGCTGGGAAACTGAGAAAAGTCAGAGCATAGCGAGTACACACTATTCATCTGCAACTACGGCCACTCGTTGTGGTTTTATGCAAATTTAATCTGGCCAAAAATTTGATATAAAGCTCAAGCTAATAAATGTTGATGCATCTGGATCAGGATCTAAGTTTTGGAGTCTCAGTTCTATACAATTTTGTGTTCCAACGAAGCAAGGAACTTGAATTCAAGGAGCTAAGATAAAAAGTTGTGATGAAAATGAGTTCCTTGAGTTGAGTGTGTGCTGCAGTAGTTTTCCGTTGGATGATGTGATTCATATTATTAGAGCATAATTAAGCACAAAGCGCGTCTGGGATTCCGAAAACGACTTTTTTATTCTTACATCGATGCAAGGAGAAGAGGTTGGAGTATTTGGAAGGCATTGTTTTTCTGAATCTGCCAGCGTTCAGATTTTTGGATAAATGCTACTCTCTTCAACACATAACGATATCACATACAGTTCCACGATGACTTCAATAGCTCAATTATTGGCAAATGATCGCTGACGATTTTAGCCTGCGATGAAACTTGTCTTTATTTTTTTTTCGAAGAAAATCCAAATTCCGTAGCAACCTGTTCGAGTCTTCATATAATCATGCACGGAATGGCATCTTCTGTTCGATGTGAACGATATCGTAACATTATCGAATTGTATGATATCAATATTCACCACCAAGTTTTGAGCACTTTTCCACATATCTCCTGCAATTTAATTATGCTGCCATAGAAATTTAACGAGCTTCTGGAGTTCGTAAACACTAACGACAGTTGATTATGGTTTCCACAAGTTTCGCAAATAGTATAAGCATCAAGCTTAAAGAGTGTCGAGCTTGTTTACTTGTTATCCTTTTCAAGAGTACTTTGCTGAATTTATGGTGTACAACCAATCGCTTCTTCTGCTATAATATCAGAGTGTTTACACCTCTTTGCCAAACTTAAGATGATTCAATGTATGGTATGCATCCTAGCTTGTATGTGACGTGTATGATGTGTATGTGTGTACAGGACGTGCTTTGGAGTAGATGCAGTCGTACATTTGTTTCATGGATAAGCTGCCTGCACATCGTTTTAAGTATATTTAATAGATAGATATTTAGGAAAATTTTCGAAGCAGAAATTTTATGCTTTCAAAAAATCAATGGATTTCTGTTGATAAATTTTAATTCAGACTTAAAAAATTAAAAGTGTAGGATGTTCTGCAAAATAATCATTCGAAAACATTTTCAATTTTACACGAACACTTCTTTAAGCACAATCATCCTAGTACGATCTCAACACACTTCTGCCGGCGCATACTGCACTAGTATATAATAAACACATCTTTCAGTACGTGGCCCTTCGAAGTTAAACTACTCAAAGTTGTACTCCTTTCAATCTCCTCTGCAACAGTGGCTTAGTCGTGCGAATGACTTGTCTATCATTCGAACGTGTCCTGTTGTTGGCACGTTACTTGAGGAACCATTGGTTTTTGTGGTTTACCACTCCTTGCTAGCACACAAATGTGTTTTAAACATTCTTTGGTTCACCCACTTCAGCCTGAGCATGCAAATGCCGGATTTGTTGCACGGAGGCATTGCATGCTACTATATGTTATGTGCTACTGTTTGATTGTTTATCGGTGCACGTTGTCTGCTCGTATTTCTGTTTGTGTGGCTTTCATGTTTTCTTACACAGAAGATACCATGTCTGCGCTAACAACTCGGTGAGCTAGTGAATTATTATTGAGCTGGATTCAATTGACGGAGTTTCAGGACAGTGTTTGTTGGCGTTGAACCGCAGACAAACAGCGCATACTTACCAATTAGCAGGCTAGGAACTTGGTGGATACAATTGCATACGCTATCCTTACCACTTGTTTGAATTAAAGAGAAATTCCATAAGACGTAGTCACCAAATGTTCACATGTTTATATGCAAGTGAATTTCATTGGTGGCGTCTATGCATTGCATATATGTGCATAAATGATAATTTTGAGAAATTTCCTTAACCCTTTATACCTCCGTGTGACATTACTGTAACATACCGAATAATTCCTTATAAATTCCAAACCATACATTTTCTTCCATTTTACGTCACTGTAACACGACGGTAACCCACCACTCTATGGATTATTCATGCAGTTCTTGTGAACTGTATGGCGTTACGTGTATCAAAATTCGTGCGAAATTCACCTTGCGTCACTTTGTGGCATTTGTTCGTGGGTGAAGTTGATAAAATACGAAAAAAATACAAAAACGACACAAAATTTGTGAAAATTGTGGCGTTGCATTATACTACAATAAACTTAACAATTGTTTTAAAGCGTTCCCTACATCTTAGAGGAACAGTTTAAGGCAGTGTGACACATCTGTCACACACGATTTTTGTGCATTTTTCTCATTTCTTAGTAAAAAAAATTCAAAACTAAAAAATACGTGTATTTTTATTTATTAAAACCTACCACAAAACAGACTATTTGTTAAAATATATGCAGTTGAGGTATAAAGGGTTAAAACTTAGTCCATTAAAAGTTTTTTTTGGATTTAGGTTAATAATCAGATAAACACAATATAAATGACGCAAACCAGTATAATTAAAATCTATAATTCCTAAAAGATCTGTGAAATCCTCGGCTCGAAATATTTATGCCTTTTTATGAATTTGAAGAGTTGAAGATAATACAAATACAACGGATATTTACAAGTATGTACCATCATACCTATATGTCGTTGACTCAAATCATGAAAATATTTGTGTAGAAGTTTGCTATGAACCAAAATTAATTGATTGCGTCCGTGATAAAATTTATTTCAATCATTCGTCGAACAAACGCGAATTACATTACAATTCCACATCGATTCCATTTGACGAGTCTCCTGAATATCTAATGTCGACTTCATGTTGTAGATATTCGGAAGCAAACATAAAATACCGTGTATTTGCAGCTTTGTATTTTCTAGATATAATTTCCCCGAAAATGGGCAAATTTAATGATCATGGAACGAAAAGACTCATGAATATTCAATTCCCTCGTAAAATCACTTCGACCGAATGCATCTTAAATGTCCTTACTCACGTTCCAATAGTTCCGAATCATCAAATCATACTTACATTCTGCGCACAAAGCCAACAAGATGAAGCACCAAATAAGCTCCACTGCTTTCGACATCTTCGCCTGCAATAAAGAAAACATTGATACGAATTAAAATCCTTCTTAGCACATTTGTAATAAATTGCTTAATTCTACGAAATAAAAAACCAACAAATCCTGCAGAGTACTTGAACGGACTTTCCTCTACAGTGGACCCACACGTCCACATTGCAATCAAATTTAATTTCTATCAACCTTCAGTTTTTCCGTTTCTCCTATTGTCGATTTAAAAGCGACGTTAAATACAAAATCCTTCGTCGTAAAATGTGTTGAGGATCCGTTCTATGGATTACGTGGCAAAGTAGTTGGGTGGCATAGGGCATAGCGTTTCACGAATAGCATTGGATCCAAGGATCGGTGCCGAGCTCTGGGCCAGGTTTGTTGCCAATGGAACCACCAGCCCCTAAGAAAGAGAGTTAGTTTTGCGGGAAAGTATTTCCATTCGAACGATTGGATCGTTCAAATCCGTTTCATTCATTCGACGAATGACATCGCGTCGAGCTGGTGTCAATATTGGTTGTTCGTTATGTAAGTACGTATGGCATAGCCGGATTACAGGATACGCGTCGGCACTCGGCAGACTCACATTCCTACGTCTACGTATACACTAATTCGCAGTCGAAAGGATATCGAATAATCTAATTCCCATACCAGTTGACACGATTTCCCAATTTCTTTGATTGGAATTTCGATGTTCGAATGGAAATAGTCCTGTTTCGTCGGTGTCGAGCCAGCGATACAATGCATGGAAAATAAAAGACTTCGCATGAAATTGGTTGAAAAAACCATGTGAACTAGAGAACGATTTCCCGCTCTCAATTTGAAACAGGCGATTAAATGAAAACCACAAAATATAATTACTTTTTGGAGGTGTAAGTACACTTTAATAGTTACATAAAGCATGTTTCCTTAACGTCAGCCTTTTTCATCTTCGATATTTTTCATACAAATGTGTACTCTTGTTGCGTTACCTACATCTGAATTGTGCCCAGAGAATAACCTATCAATAAAAATAATCCCCAGTTGGAAATAAATATTTACGGCTTGGATTTCAAATAAAAAATTATGAGCTCTTTGATTTAGTGGCTGTGAAATTTTAATGGAGAAATCATGATGTTAAGGACGCCTTTATGTATGTTGACTTCCAATGAAGCACGTGTTAATACTAGACTGAGATTGAAAACGTGAGCCTGATGCGTTACAGTTATGAGGCTATCCTGATATTGCTGCTCATGGATGGAAAACGTGTACTTGTGACTTTCGTTTATTTAACTGACTACATTACTCAGCGTAACAATTTAAAATGCTCCGACAATAATGTAATATAATATGATATGATTCTACCAAACTCAAATTCGTTCTAACTTCAACAAACTGCAAGATTCATCGTTATCAATCTTCCAAAATCCACTTATGTAAGCATATTTAAAATCAGTAAAACCACATTCGAGCAACAAAAACAGATCTTGGGTTCAAGAAAATATTATTGATTATGGCTTTGAAACGCTGATAAACTAAGAAAACTTGCTAAATAAAAAATACTACTATGCAATTATGGTTATTCACAATTAATCTGTGAATGCCTGCAATTATTTCTTGCGTTAATTAGATATTACCCCACGGTCGAGGCGTTCATAACATCATTTCAGATGAAAGGATTCTTTAAAGCAAGAAAAAATTAACCGGATATAATTGAGTTTCGCTCACTGTACATGGAATGAATATTTATAAGAAAACTAGTAGTTAATGAATGCTGTCAAATCAAAATGAATTTAAAAGTCTGCTTTACAATTGAAACGAAAATAAAACAAGCCGCGTGGTGCGACCCTTGAGGTCCACACGGACAACTTCCCAGTAATATCCACATAAATATTAAAAATATTAAACACAATAATAATTACGAAAATAATGCTACTTCAAATAATAAAAACGTACTTCTCGTAAAAGTTATTGGAATGACTTAATATTCATCATAACATCTACGCGAGCCTTTTACACTTTTTAAATGGTGACTTTGAATGATTTTTTATTTTTATTTTAATTTCTTTTGTAATCATGAGAAAAGTTTTTGCTGGTTTCTCTTCAAAAATTGATAAAATTTTATAAATTCTACAAACATTTATTATTACGATGTGCAAATCAGGTTAAAAATGAATATTTTTATGAAAAAAACACTACTTTTCCAATTTTTTTTAATAAATTAAAAAAAACGCTTTAAAGATTTTTTTTTAAAATATAAAAACATCATAAAAATGATAATACGCGTCGATTGACACCTTAATGATAGAAATATTATATTTAGTTCTCGAGATATATTGAATGACGTAAATGACCTTGAACGTTTAATGATTTTTTATTTTTTATTTAATTTTTTTTGTAATCAAGAAAAAAACTTTTGCTGGTTTTTTCACAAGGAGTATTTGGAGTATGTAAATTATATAAACATTGATTATTTCGGTTTAAAAATCAGGTTAAACATTTTGAGTTTTTGAAAAAATACCTAATTTTTTGCACTTTTTTTTTAAAAATTAAAAAACGGCTTCAAGATTTTTTTTAAAAATTTGATAGGATCACATAAATGCTAATACGCGTCGATTGACACCTTGTTCAAAAAAATCGTACGTTTGGTTCGCGAGTTATAACGCATGACAGAAATGACCTTCAAACGGGCAAAACAGCAAACACCCCCGACCGAAGTATCCCAAAAACTAATCAGCTCTTAAGATTGCAAAGACGCTTCGATTGACACCTTAACAAAGTCGATACGACTTTGTTTACGTGAGTTATGGTCGTAGAAAAAAGTGTCCACGAACGTACGTACGTACGTACGTACACACACACACACACACACACACACATACATCTCCCTTTCTAAAAACACTTTATATATACTCTATAGACCTCAAAACGTAAAGAAATGTTGAAAATTTCAATTTCGATTTTCGAGGCGATTACAAGAACTTCCCATATACTGGGAAGTTAATAAATAATATTTTCTTAACTCAGAAAAATCTGTAAGCTTTGTGCCGGTCTGCTTACATGTCCCCGGTTACTCAAGTTTAGAAAATTCCACTGCATGCCACTCGACGATAGATGTCGTCACTGGTACATTTCTTGCAGTTTTGCACGCAAAATGGAATTTTAGAAATCCATTTTTTGACTCGTTTAATTTATGTAGGCAGGCGTTGATTTCGGGAAACAACATTTTCATGAGGAAAAACATCCAGAAAGTTTGCCATATTAAAATGAAGAGTAAAATCATTTGCCGCGTAAAGTCAGTGGTATTCTCACCCAGCTTTATATTCATTTTTTCCTAATTATGTGCTAGTTCACAAATTGTTGAGATATCCCAAATCTATGACAATGTAGAATGCAAACAAGACGAATCTAACTTTTACATTGAGCACGATGTAAGTGCTTTCTATGCGCTGCATACTCTGTGTTAACCATTTCTGTGAACATGAATATCATGGAACCGCATTATGTCGCGATGAGCTGCATGTATGAATTCATATAGATACTAGAAGCAAGCAACTATAGATTGATATCTAGCACAAGATGCGACGGAGGTTTTTATAATTAAGTCTTGCAATGAGAATACGTTTGCAAATTAGATGTGAAAGTGAAGAGTAATTCAGAAAATTAATTATATAGTTAAGAACAATGAAGCATCTTTGACATAGCCAGAAAATGCACCCCAACTGAGATTTAATAACTATTCTGAGATATAAATGGCTAGCGTTTAATTTCTCAGTAAAGACTAGATTTGCCTCATACTGAAAGATGGTTCGTTGCTACCAATCTCACGTAAGGGGTGGTCGTCGGCAAACTATGTAAAGCTGTTGGGGAGGTGAGAGAGGTGACCACCAGTGTCTGCATGGTGTTACAAAGAGCGGAGATGGGTTGGCAATTATTTTCATGTAACACTTCTTCCTTTCTCTCTTTCTTTCTCTCTTAAATTTTATCCTTTCATATAACAACTTCAGGAAGCATTTTGAAGATTGAAATGAAATTTTTTGAATTTGCTGGAAATGTACGATATGATAATTTCAATGTCTTTGCTGATTAATACAAGTTAATTAAACAATGTCTCAAATGAGAAATATTTTTCCCAAATGAATTATACCTTTTCTGAAATGAAAAAAATATATTTTTACAAATGCGGTGAGCTTATGCTCGTTCGGACCAAAATATATGGAATAGCTTCATCAAATTATTATTAAAATTTCGAGTTTTCTAAATTTATAAGAAAAGGAAAGTGGCAATCAATGAAAAAATCCTATGCTAGGTTTTGGATAATATTATAAAAAAATATGTAACATAAATTTCCTCAAATTCGGTTTGGTAGATCTCGGGATATCTTGTCCATCAGTTTGAAAAAAAAAAGTAATTCCGAGGACAACACAAAAGGGAAAAATACCAGCTTCATGACACCCAATTATTTTCTAAAAATTAATTTCCGTCTTCGATTCTTGGAGGTGGATTTCATGACATCTTTCATTGACATCACGATGTTCTCCGACTCCTTTCAACTTCCTGGCTTTTTAAGCCTCCTATTGGCCGCAAGTAAGTTGGCAATATGCTGCATTAATTGGCAATTTATTTATATACATACATACATATCTAAAGGATCGTTTAAAAAAATTATGGTCACATTGAATATGTTTTTATTATATAATAAATATTAGCTCATATGAAAATAAGTTTGCTTGATGTGAAAAAATGATTTTTACATTTGGGAGAAGATTTAAATCACTTGGGGAAAGGATTTATTTTTGTAGGGTAGTGTTTAATTCAATTGGTAAATACTATATATATATATAAATCCTTTTTCCTTGCATAAAAATATTTGTTACCAGGCTGCATCCATTGTATTGATATGCAAAATATGAAGCCATTACCACTCAATATAACAATTTTATGACCGGACTCTGCAGATAAAACTGCGTTTGTACACTTTTTTCTGAAAAAATCTAATTCACGTTGCAGGTGGTTTCCTCTGTATAACTTTTGACTACTACTACCCAACCGTTCAGGTTCTTATTCTAGATGTATTGTGCGCGCATTGGACCAGATAATTCGCATTAAAGAAGAGCGCTAAGCTGAAGTCAAAGAAGGGTGGAAGTAGAGTAGAGCCTGTTTGGATTGTTTCACGGCGCAATAAGTAATTGTTATGCATCTTTAAAAATTTGTCTAAATTTTCCTAATGAATCGAATACACAGACCGCACCAGCCATGCAGATTAGATGGTAATACCCCACTCAACTCAGATACATAGAAAATCTTATATATTCTAAACAAAGCAATAAAAGTATTCGAAAAACAATTTCAAACAAATAATAACTATATGACAAAAATAACATTTTAAGGGGTCTACCTACATAAAAAAATTCAAAAAAAATAAAAAAAAAATACCACGGATTTTACTAGTAAATATCATTAAAAACATTATACAAAAAATTCAAATTCAATACATCACCAATAATACATGCATCTATAAAAATAAATGAAAATACTGTTATGATCTCTATCTATTTTGATTATTTAGCTTAGAATTTCACAACTTTAAACGCGATTTTCTCAAAACCACGTTTTTGAAGGTACACCACCACGATTTGAGAGGAACTACTTAACTTATGTTGTTGCACACATAGATGGCTTTCGCATGAACTAGAATCGTTTTGATTGGGAGGAAATTTTTCGAATTTGAAGCGATTTTCCACCCTCAAAAATCGGGTTTTTCGAAAAACGGTGGCTATTTTTTTTTTTTAAGAAAAAACACATCGAATTGATGCAAATGCCACAAACAACAAAGAATAATTTGCTTTTTTTTTGTTTCCCGCAAATGATCCAAAAGCTCAAAATCATGCACACCGTCATTGCTTTGATGTTTTTTAAAAAAATCAAATTTTTTTATGAAACAAATTTTTTGTAATGTTTAATAAGCAAACCCAAAATTTCAAAACGATATCTTTATTCTTTCTATTAATAATAACTGTTTAAAAAAAATTGAAAATCTGTATTGTAAACATAATTCCCTGCCTATTAATGGATTAAGATGTCTTCCTTAATCCATTAATAGGCAGGGAATTATGTTTAGGCAAATGAGGGATCAATAGCGGGCAATAAACTGTGGCAGTAAGTAGCCTATTACTAAACTTCTGATAGGTAAAGTGTTAATAGCTCAAGATTGGCCTGAACAAGTTGAGTGGCTGGAAGTGCAAGTTTACGTAGTGGGATTAAATATTCCAGGTAGAGTTCCATCGTCTGACTCAGACGTTGTGAAAGAGTCAGTCATTGATTGTATGGATGGAAGATGTTGAATTACTTTAAAAAAAATATCATTATAATTAACGTAAAGGTATAATCGACGAAATTAAATATGACTAAAAGTATAACGTAAAAAATATTTAAATTTTGAAAATATCATTCATATTTAATGTAAAAATTACGTTCTAAATGAAAGGAAGGAGTCACGCTGAATGTGTACATGGTATTACATACAGGGAGAACGGTAAAATGAGCACGAAAAAAAAGTTAATTGGATATGGACGATCCCTTAGAATTGAAAGGGTCAATAGAATTTGGCATCAACAACAAACTACCATTTTTGACTGGAAAACGATCAACACAAATCGGAGTCAATTAACTACTACTCGCATTTTCGTCTGGTTCTCTTCCCGCAGTGAATTGCGGTCAAGCGGTGGAAAACTAATTTTCAGGTAGCTATCCAAATTATGTGGAAATTGGTTTGAATCCAAATGGCAATGTGTTAATAGGCAGGACTACTGTGGGACGAAATCGTTTCCATCTCGAAATTGAGATTTGAAGTTGTCAGTCTCTTGGCTCAATGCTCCTCGTTCAGCATGAAACTACATTCGTTGGGATCTGAGCTGCTTCCGTTTGTGCAGGACAAGTGGAAAGAAGTGGCGATTCGGTTATACTATACATGCATATCGTAGCTTGTGGCTGCGTTTATTGTTCCAACGTGCACAGCAAAGTTCTTTGAAGAGTTGTTAGTGACACTATGGAAATTTTCGAAGCAGAGGGTGTGAGTGCTATTCTTAGTTTTGTCTATTCGTGGTGGACAGAATGTATCTGCCCATTAAGAATAGACAAAATATCCAGATAGAACTTGATGTTGTTTGCATCCTGTTCAGTTCAGTCAAGTATCTATCGATTTATACAACTTCTTCTGTTTCCTCGCTATATTTACTGTAACCGCCCTCAAAAGGATAGTAAATGCTTTGTTTTGATACGATTTGAAAACTAACTATTACTTATTGGTAACATTTTCAGTCTACTCAACAAAAATACAGCAAAGACTTGCGAGGGAAGAGTAGAAACTATTTTCCGACTATATTACATAGTTGATAAAGAGGAAACTGTGCATTTTGGAAGACACTTATCAAATATTTTACAGTGCGTCAAACATGGAGTAGGTTTAACATACAACACACGAAACACTACAACGTGTTTCAATCGTCAATCTTTTTCGCTGAGCTATTGTAATTTTTCGTCTTACTTCGTTGTTTTTTTCATCACAGCGCGATTAGCAACGAATCAGGCTATGAAACTGTACAAAAAGAAAGACAAGCGTTTCATACAAAGTTTCATCATGAAAGCATCTTAAAATACTGTGCCTCTTTATCTAGGATGAAAAGAACAAGATATCTAATTATCTCGCTTCAACCGCTGCTCCGATAAATTAACAACAAATTAAAACTAAACACGAGATGTGTATGGTTGGATTCGGTTGAATTGAAATTTGGGAAACACAAAGAAACTGTTTGAAAGCTTAATATTTCTATCGATTTTCTCTTATATATTGCTCTCATAATCACGTGGACGCGATTTCCAACGACTAAAACTTGTTACTCGGGCTAAAACGCGACTTTTCATTCCCTTCACTTTTCAACTACTTGTCCTTTCATCAAAAGTCACCGCTTATATCCTTCAATAGCGCATCGAATCCAATTATAACTTATCCCGATCCCTTCATTGATACGTACCATGAAAACTCCAAACTTTTTCATCGTAATTCTTATAGATAACAGAATTTCATCGATAAAGCAAAATATTTGCTAGCCGGAGGGACGCCAATCTTCAAGGAGATGCTAAATGGAAAATGCTCTCTAAGAAGGATGAAAGAAAAGCTCTCGTCTCAGATAAATATCCGGAAAAAATGCTCGAGAATAATGATTGCCGTCAAGCAGCAATACGGGCTTCTTGCAACAATCTCCCGTTTTTTTCCTTACAAAGAAATTTAAATGTTGTGTAAACAAGAGTTTGCTGTTCCAGCGTCATTGTGAAGCTACTGCTTCTTGCTTGGCACTTTGCGTCACAATTTTCCTCTTATATTAGCTGCGGTTGTTTCTTGTTTCAGAGTATTCATGGTTATATTGCAGACGGATGCTTGGGGCAAGAACAGGGCATGTCATCCATGAAAATAATCGCTGCAAAGTAGCACTTTGCATGGCGGGCAACGCAAATTGAATTTTATATGCAAAACGGTTTCATTGCTTTCAGGTCCTTGATATCAAATATATTCTCAATCCACCCTTAGTTTCGAAATCAGCCATTAAAATTTTGACAAAACCGTATAACACTATATGCTTCCATCCTGACAAGCAATCCTAATCCACTGACTTGAATGTCGCACCACCACAAAAAACATCTCAATTATAACTTTTATTTGTTTCCTTTCACGGGCTTGTGTACATAATTTGCAACGCTTAACTTTTCAACGGGGACTTCTTTTCCAACTGAGTCCGCAAAAAAGTATCACCATTGCAAAACTTTACGGCTAACTTCTGTGTGGGCAATAGAACGTCGCCTCTTAAATATCTTTGACAACAAGGATGACGCTTTTTTGCACGACAGCACAGCCTTTAACGAATTTTGCACTCTTTCAAGAAAAGTTGTGGTCATTATTCCATTCGGCGAGGGTGACGATGTCCGCTGCTCCTTTTTATCTATTTCGTGCAGACTTTTATGATGATAGTTGACTTCGATAACTTTTTGGTCCTTGAAGTTTTCGATGAATACAGTATGGTAGTGAAATGGATGCGGAAATCGACAAATGAATTCAAGATTGCAGGGAACGTTGGGTCAGGGAATTTGAAGGGATCTGTAATTTTAAGGGTTTCTTTCGAAAATAAGCCTAACTGCGACCAGCTGACAAAAAACAACTATTTAAAATCTCCAGCTTTCCCTTTGAACCAATACAATAACATTGCTTTCCAAATTTAAATCTAACCGTTTTAACAAACTCGTTTGGTCTTATATGAATTACAATTTTTCTAACAATCTTATGGGATGTTTACAGTTTGTCTTGTTATTGTGAAATGGTTCGTGATGTATCTGAACCTCAAGTAGTATGTACAGATTATATAAATATTGCCACTTGTGGTCTACTGCTTTTTAACTTCGCAGTATAAAGGGAAGTTATTGTTATTGGTTCGAAAATCAAAATCGAAGTTATCTACATATCTTCACGTTTCAAGATATATGGAATATTTGCAAAGTTTTTTGGAAACAAAGGCGTATGCGCGTGTACGTACGTACGAATGTATGTGAGTGGATATTTCTTTCTAGAACGATATCTCACGAGTACAAATTCGCATCGGCTTCAATATTGTGTCAATCGAAGAGTCTTGGTCTTGGCCTGCTTAGATTAAGAGTCAGTAAACTTTGGCTTGACAGTTTTTTTGTTCTGATACATTCAATGTTATTTCCGTCACGAACGATATCTCCCGATTAAAACGTTGTTTTGACCTCGTTAAGGCGTCAATTGAAGCATAACAACATTTGTATGATTTTCAATAAATTTAGTAAAGCCGTTTTTTGAATTTAAAAAAAAACGTACGAAAAGTACTATTATTTTCATTAAGGTTTTAACATTTAGGTAGATACTACTGGAAAGTTGTTGACTTGTTTTATTTTTCGGATAGCCAATCGTTTTTAGTCGAACACAATTATCAAAACATTTCTAAATTTGAACGAAGGAACACACTTATACTATGCACCTCGTGAAGAGGACAAAGCAACATATCAAAAGGTAAACACATGCAATATAAAATATTCCTTCGATTTTTTCACCAAAAAAAATATTGACAAAATTTTTTTCCAATATATCTAGAACGGAGAGGAACGTTTTTAATTTAGATCTATGAAACTACTAGAAAATTTAAAGTTATGCTCAGCTCTTAAATAATTGCCAACAGAAACAGCCCCTGCGCAAACATCAGAAAATTATCCCCATATCATAGTATGAAAGATAAATTTCATAAGACGAACTTTACAGTGACTTGTGCGCTAACAGAAAACCCAAATATTATTCTAGCAATTTTTTTTACAGAAAAATTACCAAAGATTCAGCAGCATTATCCTACAGTGTTTATTTTTCTAATTAAATTTCTCATTTCTATTAATATTCCTTATTTCAATTTTGTTTCCACTCTACTAAGCGAATAATTATCTCCTTTGTTTGTTCTCGTGCAAAAAATAATTTCCTATCGATGAGTTTTACTCAAGGACGCAAAGCAATTGTGAAGTATCAAATTTTATTGAAGCTGCACATCAGCTTGTTATCTGAACGAATGATTTTGAGGAACAGCAAAGTTCAAAAGCAACTCCCACCCCATCTCGTTCTTAGTTCCGCTCGGTGAAAGACAAAATGGAGGCTCCAATAATATCCAAAATTAAGCCTATTTCTTGTTGCTTCAGGGTAGGCCTCACCTAACTTTAAAATGTTCCACCTTTTGGGGACTCCTTCCATTCTCATTATCAATTTGCAAATTTATGGAGCCTTTACAAAGAACTGTCGAATGGAAGGTCGGAGCGGCGAATCAATTTTTTTTGGTTTATTACGAACAAAAATTAAAAAAAAAACAAGAAAAGTTTCCAGGATTTTGCTGCCCGAAATTGCAGCCAGGAGCCATTCAAAGGGCACAAGGATGGAGAATTAATGAACAAAGGGAAGATTAAAATCTGATTAAGTATTTAAATTTGCTTCGGGTGTACACTGAAACAAAAGGGTGGATGTTGTGGAGAGTTTAGTATCAATATTCTAAAAACGTAAGGTTTTTTTGATTTCATCATAACACCAGGACATTGTAAAAGCAAACAACAGTCATTTGGTTGCGAACTGGTCGTTAAGCATGAAATTGACTTCATGGAATTCTATTCAATTATTCAATATCTGGCTACGTTTCGACAGTATGTAGATCTGCGAGCGACCGATTGCGAAAACAGGGAGTCAAAATTGGTAGAATGACTGGCTACTGAACAACCCTCCCTGTTTCCTGTTGTAAGTTTCGATGTGGATTAAAAATTAACAAAAATGATTGTATTTCGCTCGTTGAAACATTGTATCATCAGTAATGATTTTTTTCTGAGAATATTTTTCATGTCCGTATGAAATTTTGTAGTCATGATGCATAATTCTCAGTTGGTGGATTTTTCGGAAATAATATTTGCTGACGGATATTTTCATTGTAATGTTTAAATTGTTTACAGTTATGTAAATGAAACCTGAATAAGCTACAGATCAATATTGTACCAATTGTATGTTTACCGTGTCTACGTTGCCTTTCTCGATTATAATTTTTTGGCATCATCACACGTAATGATTAAATCGTAAACCCTTACATACGGATAGTTTTTCGTAAAAACTCAGAAACGTTGAAATGAGAATTAATAGCTCGCATTTGGGTACTAACACAAAAACACAAAGAAAGGCAATGTGCAATCAAAACAATTAATGCATTCCGTCCCTGTTACTGATTCAGCTTAGCTGAACTTACGAAAATATTCGTCATCCTTTTCCTTGAGTTCGAGCAGAAATTGAAAAAAAAACATGCCAATTCTCACATTTTTCACTCTTTCATCCATCTATGAAAATAATCACGACGACAATTTGCCAACTGAAAGGACCAATCATATAAAGGCCAGTTTCTGGGATCTCTTTACTTATTCGACTGTAAGCCAATCTAGATATTTATCCCCACAGGGAGCTAGCACATCACCCTTCAGCGTATCAACTCGAGCAATCCATCAACCAGCAGACCCTATTAAATGTATGCGTCTCAAAAGGATGTCAATCCTTTCGCAATGGCATCCTGATGGAAACAAAGAGTAACTGCTTACAACAATAGTTGATTGTCTTTAAATCATCGTTGAAATTTTCAATAAAACCAGCCAAGCAATCTGGCTATTTACCGAACCGATAGCAACACGAATAATACGCAAAAACTTAGCTTCTTAAAACTTATTGTTACTCATGGCTTCGTGGAAAGCTGCTTGTTTTCCCAGCCACCGCTGAAATATATAGAAGTACTATATGCACAAGACGAGAACAAGGAAGACGTGCCCGGGAAATAGTCAAAGTTGGATATCGTTTGCAATGGAGAGGAGACCAACGATCCTGGTAGGTAAACGCGGCTCACGCGGTGGCAAAATGACGAAAACTTTGCAAAAACAAACACGAGCATTCCACACAGGAAGTTAGTACTTAGGCTTTGGCGACGCGAAACTGATATTGTGCAAGTGGGTTTATTGTCTGCCTTTTTGAAATATTACCCTCCAGTGGTTGGAGCAGGGATGTTTGTTTGATGGAAAAATGTTATTGGAGATTTGACAGGGTAGCGAAAACAAATTGTTATTTACAACGCTCATTTGTCACGATATATGTATACTGTCTAACATGTACATGAGTTGAGCATATATTCTTATATGGTCCGTTTTATCCACTCGTTGAACATAGAACATCTAGGACACTCTTCTCCAGCGGTCGAAGAATGAATGCATGAGCTCATTATTTATATTGCCGTGGATTTCATTCCCGGTCAATAAGGCTCAGACTTTCACTATGATATTGCACACATGACACAACACTCGGAGGCTCCTGGAAAGTTTTGACATCAAATATGGGCTCCTTTCATCAAATGCAAATAAGTGCCACGTACCATCCTTTATCACGTAACGCTTTATTGAAAAACAGTTGGCAAGAAAACATTGCAGATACACGTTTGGATTTATATGTACATACGTTAAAATTATTTCCCATAAGATTTTATCTTTGACTTTTTTTGTACCATCTTCACATATTTTTATTCTTATTTTTCTCTCCTAACGATGTGCCGTTCGGAGTAAAGTTATTTTTCATTCAACATTAATCCAAATTGTGTTGGAATTCAAAACATCCTCAAAGATAGCATGCTTTGTATTCCACTTGGTCCGGTGATTCATTTCCGAGAATGTATGTAAGTGAAAAAGACATTTTGTTGCTCGTGTATCGTTTCCAAGAAACAGTAAATCAACATCAATTATATGTATAACAAAGTCATTGATGCAATAAACTTTCAATTAATGGAGAGAATGTTGAAAACAACCGCAACGCCATGCTTCCCCAACAGTTGAAAATAATAGGATCTGTATTAATATATTGTAAGCAGAATCCCGAATAGTTTTGTCTACAAGGCAATGTGTTGCGTCCGGACAACAAGATAAGGATAAGTTTTGCGACGGCAGGAACTCCATTCCTTACATACTTACTTATATTAGGAAGCATTAGATACATGTATGTATGAAGAATATGTTTCAGAAAATTTCATAATTTCATTTGAATACAAGATCCAGCAAAGTCAAACTTTCTCCGACTCAAATAGTCTTCCTGTATATACATATGTATGTACATACATTAGCTGGATTACATGGCCAGAAGCTACGGACAGTACGAACAAATGAAAGCAATGTTCATGCGTGTCCAGCTTGTGAGTGGCAAAGGTCAAAAAAGTTACGAGGAGACACTTAGTTCTGTATTATAACTTTCTCAGATCCAACTTTAGCGAGCTGTGCCAGAAGTGGAAGGACGATAGTATCATTGTTACCACTCGTACTATTCAAAGTTCAACTCAATACAGATTTATGAAGCTCAGAACTTTAACTTCACGTGCCTCACTCAACTCTGGACGCTACGTGCTACGCTTCCCTTAGTCCAATGAAGGTACGATGACATAGGCCACCTTCGAGTAGGGTTTCCTTGCCGTTCTTTATACAGTCAGGGGAATTAAGTGGAAACTTTACGGTTTTCAAATTGTTTGGAAGCTTGTTGCACGTTTTTGAAAAAAAAAATATTTCCGTATTCCTACATACATTTGGTCTCGAAGTATTTGTTGGCTGTTATTTATAAGTGATTTCAATGGCATAATTATGTTATGGAAGAATACACAAAGTTATAATACTATTCAAAAAATCCGGAATATGCTTTTTGTATATGTTATCTGTAGATGAAAACATTGAAAATGTAGTTTTTTAGTGATCGGCTTGTGATCTTTAAGAAAACGAAATTTCGAAAGAAAAGCACTAATTTATTAATCATAATGATAACACAACAGTTCCATCTTGCAAATCTTCAAATATCAAAGAGCATCTAATAATTATTGCGATTGAGAGAATCGTTATTTTAAATTTAAAAACTCATTCAAATAGAATCAATCGATGCAGATGCCAATATCACTTGTAAGTATGAAACCACGCACATGCTTATTTAATTAGCGAACCTCATCCATCATCATTCTCCGTCTATCGTTCAATTACTTAATATCCACTTACAGTGTCATATTCCGACATTTAGCGAGTAATTCGATACAAACAAAAATGTTTGTCTGGGACGCGTTTTTGTGTTTGCATGCGACAACTTTGCCAAAACATCTAAACATGACGAGGACTTGGCTTCTACACCAATCGCTTCTAGGCATACAACAAACCAGCAGCGCGACAAAGCAAATCAGCGAAGAATCCTTCAGCATATGGGCGTATTGGGGAAGCTTGCACGGATTCCAAAATATATATGTAGGATATACTCGGTAAAAAGCTTTAGCTGGAATCGTTAGAGGACAGGATAGACAGAATTCAAATAACATGCATGTTTATAGGTCAGCTGTGGTCTCTAAGCGTTTCAGCAAGAGTTTCTGTGTAAAATCTTTATAAATGTTTAAAATGATGAGTTCTAGCGATTTTTTTAAGGGTAACATGGTTACAAGTATTTGCAAACAATACCTGCTATAAAGAAATTTCCTAAGTTTGAGTGAACACCAAAGCGGTTTAGATGACTTTGTTCAGGAGCAGTTAAGACGTTGACTTCAATTCTATTTGATTTGAAGGGCATAAATCGCTTACACATCACCTTAGCCAATGCGAAATCTTACTTCCAACTTGAAGCACTGCTGTGATTTATTCAGAATCAAAAAGATGGAGTGACTACTTTCGACTTTTTACAAATTCATCTTGCAACAGCATCATCTAGTAGCCCACGTTGGGCGCTTTAATTATTACCAGCCATTTGATGCTAAATCAATGTCTGATGAAAACATGCATCGAATTTTTTTGTGTCATTGAATTTATTATCTTTGTCTAGGATCCCATTGGAATACCTGCCCAATGTTCAATAACCTTCCATTCCAACGTTAAGCGTACTAAACTTCATACATCCATTATTGCTGCTAACAAATGTTGTAAATTTGCCAAACGTGCGATTGCATGCTGTGTACGGATGAGCCAGCATTTTCCATTTCCCTAAGTGATTCGAAAGTCATTCGTCATTTTTATTTTTATGCGAAATTGCTTCCAACTTGGTCCGTAGCATATATAAATCAAATGTTAGCACTCCCGCGGTAATTTAACACGATGGAACTCGCAGTGCCAAAACTCATGTCGCAACAGTCTTCCAGCGATACCGTCACGACGTTCACAAAAGCATAATGGTATTTTTCGACGTCGTCCTTCGTCATTAGCATGGTTATCATCCTCGACATCTTTCGCGTCGTCCTTATGAGTGACTATCAAAACGATTGTTCAAGAACGGATGTGTTTAATGTGAACAAGGGTAGTTATAAGGCATCGATGATAATTTGGCTTGCAGATTTGATTGAATTTGTTTGTTACGTGGAAAACTTGTAAGCGGCATTTGATTTGTAGTTGAGGTGTTCTTCCTGTGCTGATTTCACACAATAATAACGAAGGGTCGTTCAACTCTAAGCCTGAATCTAGAACTATTTGCTCTGAATAAATTACATCCCGTTCGAATGTTGAAACATGACTTCCTAGCATTCGAACCTACCAATGAATATTCAAAGAATATATCGGACCAAAGATGCTCGTCTACAGTTTGCATTTCTCTACACCAAGGCTTAGATGGTGACGCCTTTCGCGATCAGGTTTTCCAGCCGACATATTTGTCTTTCATTCAAAACAACTAAGTGGAAAAGTTATGAATATTCATAACCAATTCATATTGCAATATACACATCTCTACTTCCAATCTTAATGGCTAAGCAACAGTTTAGGAAAATCTGCCAGCAAATATGCCATGAAGATTAGCAACTCCCAAGTGAAATCCTGAGAGCTTTTGCCTAAGTCTGAGCGTCCATTTCAACCTCGAAAGACCATTAAAATCTGAAAGATAAATTATAAGCCCAACAGCTACTGAGAGCTGTTCCGAATCTAGAAAATGATTTCGAAAGATTCCCGGGAGCAAAGCTTTCAATTTGACATCAGTGAGTATCCGGCCAAGTTATCTTTAAAGCGAAAAGAAAAAAAAACTTCGAAAGAGGACGCTTAGTTCTAACGCTTGCAGGCTACTAATCAGATGCGACAAATCTTGTTGCGACTTCCCGAATATTCAAGGAGTACACATTTCCATGTATACATACAAAAGTATATACATTTGTATACATTTAATTTTGCTGTACCTATAGCTTCCATGAATTGGAATTAATTTCAACGAAGCCATTTGTCGTTCGCATGAAGTGTTTGATGATATAAAATGATTAAGCGTGAATCAAATCATTTTCTTTTCAGCTTCACCAAGAAATCATCTCACTCTTTTCAAAGGACATTCTGCGGCATCGAAATGCTCCAGCAGCTCTACCGAAAGTGGCTTTGCTTTGGTGTAATTTGGGTTAAGCAAAGTTAAATGCTTTTCAACTTGGCAATGATTTTCGTGGTTGAGAAAAGGACAAACGATGAACTTGCAAAACAAACGCCAACCAAGTCTTTTGGTCAAAGTTAATTAGGACAAGAACGAATGATGATTAAAAGTGGGTGGTGATGAATCGATAAATGACACAAGGATTTGAAATACCAAGCTAGATAAAAGTTTCATGGATTATAGGTCCAGTGTATTTAAAACTGGGACAATTTAGAAAGCTTAGCGAAAATTCCAATGTTCAAGTAGTTATTATCCTGCATCCAGGTAAATAATTAGAAAATAATATTGCTTTCCACATTGAATGGAAGGTCTTCCTTATTGAATGGAGTTTCTATTTCATATTTGTATACAGTTTTTTTAAAACATGAAGCTTTTTTGCATTCAAGTTGAATCTCAACGTGATATGACACCGTCTATTTACAACATGATCATTATACCTTACTTTGAACTAGAAAATTGCTTTTTGAATATGTCCGAAACATGACGAAAAAAGTTACAAAACATCGCCCGCTCGTCATCTTTCTGTCTTTAGATTTCGTAAGAATGCGTGGGAGGGCACTTTGAAGCTGTTTTTTCCATTTCCACTATTTCAAACCTGGTTTTGATGGTTTTATATAACCGAATTTTAATTAGCTAATCTTACTTTACCCAAAATTTGACTTTCAATGATGTAAACACATTTCAAAGTCTTCTCAATTGTGCAAATGGCAGGTTTGTTTCAATCACGTGCCAAATTATACAACCCTCAAACTTCATTCTTCTCTGAAATTGAGAATCAAAGATCGCAGTCAATTTTGGTAATGGCTTACAGTTGCTTGTCACTGATTTAAAACATCAAAATATACTGATTGATTATGTTTATTTCTCCAAAACATTCGACAGGAAAATATCCTTCTTCTCTATCGATACGCATTCAATTGTATAACCTACACCAAATCAGAATTGATAATCCCATTTATTGACGCCAAACCGTTAAACATTCTAGTTTTTAGAAGGACATGCTTTGCAGCAACGTGACTTCAATTACAGTTTGCTAAATTAATAGCGACCTATTAAGACGCTGCTCTCAAACAATCTAAACTTATAGCCATTTATAAGTCTTACGACACCAACCCTTACTGAAAAGTTTCCTTCGAACCTTTAATTAACATTCGAAGGCTTCGTAAGTCAGGTGTGAAGCAAACATTGCTTCGACGTACTAAGTGCGATTTGTCTAGGGCACATGTAATCTTGTTACATAAGGCATTATCAGCTAATCGTATTCTACTCCGTCCCCTATTTTCAACCCTTCACTTCATATGGGCTTACAGTTCCTGTTTTTGCTGTAATCGATTCCACATTTTGCTCAAAATTGAACGAAGAAGAAACGACAGGGCTGAGGCTTTTCAAAGAAATATACCATTTTTTATTTGAATAGTTTCGTGCAGTTACAATGTTGGGTAAGTATACACGAGTCACATCAAAGACATTCTAAGGAAGTGAATTTCTGACCCAAGGTACTATAATAAAAGAATTATCGTCGGCAATGAAAAGGATTCAAAAAGGTGTGTACGAAGACCGAGCACGTTTCCTTCTCGTCCCTGTTTCGAGATAAAAGAACCTAGTCTGGGCCATTCCAGAATAGAACTAGCTTTCAAACTAAAAATTTTAGCATCGTAGTTTTTAATAGCTTCTTCAATTTTGTTATTCGTTGGGAATGCTATTATGGGCGATACTTTTCAAGCAACTTGAAACTAGTGTTTTGTGTAGCCTAACATGCCATCTTTCTGCCAGAACACGTAAAGAATACGAACTTACATAGTTTGCGACAAAAGAGAAGTAAGAGTAAAAATGTTGCACGGATTTTGGAAAGAAGCCGAAAGGATTATGCATGGTGCCTTAATGTCTGCGAACCGAGTTACGTGAGTGAGCAAGGCTGAAAACGTTTATTTTTCAAATGTTGAACATTATTGGACTCAAAAATGAACAATGGATCAGGCAAATGGCATTTATGGTAAATTAAGAAGAACAACTGTTTTCACATAAGCTTACCAGCTCTGAGCTTAGAAAATAAATGAGAATTGAAGAAATTAATTCAGCAAATAGAATCAATGACATTCACTGCGAAAATTCGTTACAAATATTAAAGATAAATATTCATTTAGATGTACACTGAGGCGCTGGCCACAAATGTATTCCTTTATTCTTAAAGTGTGCAATTCAAGCTAGTGTTGCTAAGTAATTAATGATAGAAAAGATAACAGATAACTAAAAGCGAATGGTTTTGACCTCAAATGAAAGGATAAAAAATCATTTCTATGCTAGTGTAAAATGTGCACCAACATTTTGAGTCTGGCGAGGTTTGCTCTGTTGAACCTTGATTCTTGACACGATAAATTTGTAAAAATAAAGAAAAGGTTTTTTTTCGCTCCTGAAAGAACAGTGTTGCTATTATATTTGAATTGAACTTCTCTTATGGACTATTTGTAGTATATGGCGGACATGGAATTTGCCCATCGAATTTAACCTCTATTTGTATAAACACTCTTAAAAGTCTCCAAACAATGCATTAAAAATGCAACCGTCTCGACACACAAGCCTAAGTTAGAGTGTATAAGGATAAGTTCATGCTTTCAAGGAACATCTAAACAAAGCCGTCCTTTCATAGTTCAGCAATAGCTCTTTTTCATTGCATACTATTTCCTTCCTGAAAACAGACACAAGAAATGCAAGCAAAAGGACCAAACAACAATCTTGTACCAATGCGAACGTTTACTCTCGACGACACCAAGAGTTTATTACCATCGCTGCATTCTTGTTCGTGAAGTGGAAAAGATATCTGATCTTGAGAAAATAGAAAAGGCGAAATGAACTAAAAGAGAATCTACAATATGGCATTTTTCACTTCAAGATATTTCATATTTTTCCAAGTAGGTAAGCTTTTGCATTAAATATAGGTGCAATACATGTGAAATGGAGTGCATATAAAGGAGTAGTAAGGAAATCAGAAATGTGAAAACCTGCCAAGTGAACAGTTTTTAATATAATTTACTGGCGCTCTAGCAAGTGTAGTGGAAATATGGAAGAATAACAACCGAGGAAGGAAGGTACAAAACTGTCGTTGAAACATTTGAAGAAGAAAACGAGATGTAAAGCAATGTTAGTTCGTAGAAATCGATTTGAGTGACATGTAAAAAGTGTGCTGTGGAAGCTTTACGATCACAATATTTTAGATCCTTTGACATTATAAACGAGGACAAAAGAATACCGTTTTAGTGGTGTACAAGAAGATACTTTACCAAATGCGCATGGCATCTGCTGTTAAAAATCTTTTAGTATTTGCATGAATAAAAGATTGCCATACATCTATACATTGGGAAATATATCTATATACTAAAATATCTATATACTGGGAATCTCGTTTTCATTTCTTCTTATGCAGTCTGTAATTTGATTAGATGTGATCCATAGTAAATGCTCAGCATTTGCATCGACATTATTTTATGTCACGTTTTCTTTTTTGAAAATGTAGTAGCTATTCTAGAGCCTATTGTTCAAAAAATGGCTGGACAACACCTTTCTTCAGAGGCATATAAAATTGATTCACTTCTACTGACTGATTTTGTTCATCTACTGAAATTGAATTTTTTCGAGAACAACAAAGACGACTAAAAATTTGATTCACTTTTTTTGTGGAGCTCAAGTTTCATGGTTATTAATTATAATCAAAACATTTTCTACATCATCATTTTAAATTGCCCAACGGCTTTTTCAAAAAGCCACGTCTATATTTTGAAATAACTTTTGCACCTTATCGATTTTTTGCATCAACTGACTGCTATAACTAACGATTCCATTAAGAATGCCCAAATAATCAGGATCGGTTGAAATTGAAATATTGACTCAAAATCAATGAGACATTAACTACTATTTGCCCTATGACATTAAAGTCCGTCCAAAAAATAAATTCACTCCGATATGTAGCAAAAATTTTAAAAATTGTGTTCAGCGCCCTTCATTTCAAGGAAAATCATCATAAATAAAAATTACTATACTTGCGCTTTTTGCTCAATTGCAAATGTAAATGAGCCTTAGATAAACATTTGACCGAAAAATGGTGAGCCAAGCACAATCCCGCATGACAATTCATGTAGTATTTTGTTTTATGAAAATTGATTCATTTAAGGGGGCTGTCTGGGTTTATTTTTTCAATAATCAATTTTAAAATAACTTTTTTCGGTAATATGAACTCTCATTTTGATCGGCGAGGCCCAGCAATATACATGTATGTATGTATGTGTATATATATATATATATATATATATATATATATGTATGTATATGTATATTTATGTCAGCGCGCTCTGCATGTGTTTCAGCTTGAAACGCGTTTTTCTCAAAACAACGTTTTTTGATCTGGTTGACACGATTTGGAAAAATCTATATGAGCGATTGGACTCAAAATTTAAGGAATTATTCAGTACATATGCATTTTCAGTCCGAATTAGAATCAAAACTTTTTTATAAATTTTTAACCCTTCTAAACAATTTTAGTTGCAAAATAAAGAGCAAAAAAAATAGTCCGCCATTTTATTTTCTTTTTCAACCAAAATATTTCGTTTTAGTTCCGACCATTGCCACCCGCTTGTATTTCAAAATACCGTTGGAATTTTTTGTTTAAGGTTTACCTGACTCGAGATACTGTGTCAACCAGTTTTTAATAGGGATCCGTTACGGCCCATATTCGATGATTAGAGAAAAATTTAAACATTTAAAAAAAAAATAAAAAAAATTAAAAAATTTTTTTCGTGAAGTTCAAGGTCCACATTTTATTATATAAAAGTTTCGAAACATTCTAATAAATATTTTGATAAAAAAAACTGTTGAAATTTCATGCAATAAACCCAGAAGGCCCCATTAATTCATTTTCATATCCTGAAGATGTGTGATAAATTTACAAATTTTTATAGGTATCATACTCTTTTAAAGGACACCTTATAATTTAGAATCTATTAAACATAATATAATATTTTAGCAACCATTGGTTAATATTTCCTAATGTCTTATGCATGTAGTTGAGAACAACAAATCCTCAATGCAGAAACCCAAACTACTTTAAAATTAAATAAATTTGTTCCCGCAGCATTCGCTGCAAGTTATATTTCACTTTTCGATATCCACCTTTAAATTGACATGTCACCATCCTTTCTACATAATAAATGAGTCAATTTCCGAACTTATTATCCTCACACTTCTTCTGCAAACAGTCACGATACACCTAATTATCATATTTATTGAGCTGTCATCATTGCACACTCGTCTCGAAAAGCACTTTATTTCATGCATGCTGCTCAACAGATACAACGACAACGTGTCAGTTTATTTGATTTGATCGAGACAAGTTTGCAATCAATGTCGACGTCATGCAACATCCACATTTCTGGAGTCGGCAGCTGAAATTCAAACAGGCATTATTCCTTTCATAAAACACTAATTTGCACTATGTATGCACACAAATGTTCGTTCTGGCAAAATGACGGCTGATATTATTTTTACGAAAATGCTCAATCGCTAGTCTGGTAGCCTTCGGCCCAGGATATTTTAGTCTAGATTTTAATCATCACACACAACCAACTCTCATACCCATTTTCCTGTAGCGTTTCCAAATTAGTGCATCAGGTTAATGGAACCTTATTGGCAGAGGTTCCATTGACCTGATGCACGTTAATAAGCTTAAATATTAGCTCCGTTGCGCTCTACAGCCAATGGCGGTGACAAATTTGAACATGAAAAGTGTCCTTCATGAAAATGCTAGACGCTGAACTTTAATTGAAATATCGGTTCATGCATTATTTAGACAAACTACAGAAAATCGAATTTAATTTGGAGATGTAGGCGTGGAAAACTTCGGGCGGTAGTCATAAAATTAATTTGAATCTTTGAATCAAATATTGAAATGCAAACGTTCCATATTAGTTTGCAAAAAAAAAATCAATTCTTCCGTTGAATTTAATATATGCTATGGTATGCATTTTAAGTCGACATGAACATGGCTTGGAAACTAATTTCAATAAATATTTTCATGGGCTGCTGTTTTCAACAAGTGTGAGGTTCGATCAAGTGAGTTAAGCATGGCGCGAAACGCACGAATGACGGATTCTATTCTTTGCTAGAGACGTGGCTGTGCCCGAGCGGGGACAAGATACCACGGATCGTGGCATTCGCAGCCAGCGAAGTGTTCTACGCACTGGAATATGTGAAGCACGGCTTGACGAGTTTAGAGGGAGACCGGTAAACCGTGCGTTTAATGCTTCAGTGAAAAAAGGAACTTTCAGGAAAATTTCAAACCAAAATATCAATGTTATGTTATTAACTCGATTGTTGAACGCTCTCTCAACCCTTGTGTCTATATCCAATTTTTCTTCATGATTGATGAGTTGTATATCAAATGTACAACCGGGTGTAGGCAGAAGGGTTCAAAAACAGTGCCTCATAATGACCTGAAGTAATGATTGTGGACCAGAAGTAATTCAACAAAAATCAATGAAGTAACAAACACTATTCGTTTCGAAAAGAATTAAAGCATATGGGATTATCAAAATGACGTTCGTTTTTTATTATTGTTTTTTGCAGGAGGGCAAGTTTGAATTTTAAATTGAATATAGTAAAAAAAAATTCACAAGAAACAATATTGTGTAAGCTTATGTTTAAAGTGTGTTGAATCTTTTTCAAGATTGTTTGCACTTTTACAATATTTTGAATAACGATTTCTTGTGCAAAAAGTCTAATGTGTATTTTATATAAAAGCTTCTAAATTGCATTTGTAAAAAAACACTAACAGATGTATCTGCGAATATTTCTGAGAAATAATTTCCCAGGTTTTTCACAAATGTTCTTATGCAAACCAAATACCCTCTACCTAATTTCACTGCAAACATTCAAAGTATTCTTCTAAAATTTCTCAAATGTCTCATTTGAATCATTCGAAAACCGAGTAGCTCAACGCGAAGAAAAATTCCGCTATGAGGCAATTTTATTTAATTACATCAGTTAATAGGAAAGTTCCAAATATGTTTGCCACACATCGCTGGCTCCGTGTTTTCTCTTAGCTCCCATCTAACATTCCCATTCCAAGTACATTGAGAACAAGTACTACATCTGAGATTTCTTTCAAGGACTCTAAGATGTTTCTATTTCCATTACGCTGCCATTAACATTACAGCCGATGAGTTAATGGCATGGTTTTTAGTAGGTTGCGTGTACTTTGCCCTAGAAACTGATCTGAAAACAACCTCTTCTATGTTTCAGAGGTCGTTATGTGGCAACTCACTTGGTTTTTTGATAAGCCATCTACCTGCTTGCGGAGGGTGGTTCATTGGGCGCATGTTAATATAAATCAAAGCTAACAGTGCAAATGGAGGTGTATTCCAAAACTGGAAAATATTTTCAAGTAGATGATATTCATTCATGCACAGTACATATGAGTCGAAGTGCATTAAATGAAACTAATTTTTTAATAAGATGCCCTGGTTTAGTTTTTATTTTTATGATTTTTATTTTTCAGCACACAATTGAGAGGACGCGTCGAAGTACTTTCTTCAATTTTTAAATTAAACGAGAGCTTTTCCTGGGAAACTGCACGGTCCTTGAGTTTCGAGAAATAAACACTAATTACTATAAGGATTTTTCAGCTTACGGTATGAAGTTCCGTGCATTATTGTTGACATTTAGCATCCATCACGTTTTCAGGATTTAAAGCAGTAGCTTTATTATAATTCAAGATGAATCACTAGTTGTAGTTACTATGCATGCTCTCTACATGACGAAGGACTTAACCAAGAAAACACTCAGTACGTATTCCTTATACGGAATCAACAATTTTGTTGGATCCTATTTTATAAAAAAATCTGTTCTAGTTCATACAATATTCAAATTGAATGTATCGTGAAAGTTACAACCATTTGGTTGGCTTTACGTTTTCGAATATAGAAAAAATAATAATTTTAAGTTTTTCGTCCTGTTTATGACATTAAGGACAGGACTTGTAAGGCACATATATATACTATAATAAAACTGGAGAAGATTCAATGTATGTGCATTGAATTTAATTCAAAAAATATACATATTTGGGGCCAGCAGAAACAATAAAAATTTATTTACTGGCATTTACGTCTGGCTGACTGCCTTTGCACGAATCACACGGAAACAACCGAACGGATTTTGATGAAACTTGACAAAATGTTAGGTAACGTTTTGCGTAAACATTTAAGATACTTTTTTATTGCGGCAAAATAGAAGGGAAAATTCAACGCCGTGGTATCTGCAATGATTTAAATAATTCTAAGAAAATTAATTCTATTTGTTATTTATGTGTATATATGCCAACTATCTTCCTCGTAAACCATCAAGCAAACATGAGCGTCCAACGAGAATCCGCACAATAATTTTTTTTAACGCCTTTTCTTTCTATAACGAGTGAAATACTACAGAAAAGATACCAGTGGCGCAATCTACCATCGACTGGCGTGGAATGAAATTGTCCAGGCTTGAATAGACGGGGATACGTAAGCCGACGGACAATGGTGCGAGTTACATAAGTTTTTGAAAGCGAGTGTATGAATGAATTATTTTTTTTATTTCAAGCAGAACAATATAGGCGGCTACGTCAATTGTGAATGGCTTCTCGTTTTGTAATGTTTACAGATTTTTTTTTTGTTTTTATCTTTTAATAATTATTTTTCGAATTGAATCAAATTAGTTTCCAACTTATCTACATCTTACATAGGTATAGTTGGCACTGTAACTGAATTTTTGTTATTTATTGTAAGGAATCTAACAACGAAAGTAAATATTTGTGTGTGAACATATTTGAATTTTCGCTCTAAACATTCACTTCCTTAGAGTGAATTCAAGGTATATGGACTAGTCCATATACTTTGGAGTGAAGTCATTTACATTCATTCATATTTTCATTTAAACAAACAAAACTAAAACAAAGCTAATCACCAAATTGTTTGGATAACAATTCAAAGCAACTAATAAACTTCGATATGTCAACTCATCATGAAAATCCAATTATCCTCGTTTGATGGAAATCTCGCTACACAATAATCAGTGCAATTCTAATGAGGACGTTTTATTACCGGAGGGAAAATTGGTAGTTCAACATCAGAACGATATGACATTGCAAAACGAAGGCTGTGTACACCCTGTGTGTATTTCAGCAAATTAAATTAAACGGTGCAATCTACCAAGTGAGACATCCTGAATTCATATTCATGGACAATCACAGGCAATTGGTATAGACATCGAAATATAGATGTACATAATATATTGGAAGCAATTAATTTTCAATGATAATTCAAATTGTAGCGAAGCTCCGTTGCAAGTATTGATTAACGTTTCTACTAAAAGTTTCTAGGCTAATTTCAATAACATTTCCGAGTGTTTCCATAGAGAAATTAGCGCCTGTTCACTAATGTTGCACGACGAACTTGAACTATTTGAAAAAATAGGGGAACAGTGGTCTACATTTCTTAGATAGAATCGTAAGATCCATTTTGAAGCATTAAACAATTAGTTTTATTTTATTTTGTGGTAGTTCGGACAACATGATGGAAAACAAGTTGTCCGGCATTTTACATATTTTATATTTTTTTGCTTTGTTTGAGTCTAAAACTGAATTTAGGTTTGCGTTTGATAATAAAAATTTGTCAACGATTTTCTGTATATACTATAAGTATTTATTTTCCATTTTTTTCGAACAATTCCTTTTAATCAATATCTCATTGCTTTAACATCATCATGCATTGGTTTGTTGCTTTATTGGACGCTTCACAACAGATACCTTTCATAGTAAACAACATTGTATGATATTACCTGTACCTGACCCACGATTATTTCATATTGATTTCACTTCAGTTCTTTGTAATCCTTAATTTTGTATTCAGTCCACCATGAGCGCTATTATCACGAAAATTATTATTTATTATGCATACATTCAATTTGATTGGATGTTATTTGCAACGATAATAATTCAATTATTTTCTCTAAAAATGTCCACAGCGAACACCAGCTAAAAAGGTTTTTATTAAAAAAAACATTTCCAACTATGCTGAGAGGTGAGGTCAGTTTTCAATGAACAATAATTATTGACCTCAACCTCATTGCGTTCAAATAAATATTTGCAGTTGTCTGATCAGTCACATATTAAAATTTTACAAAATTGGAGATTTTATTTGCTATATTATTCGGGATTATTGCATGCTCTCCAAAGTTAGTTTCTGATACGAACTAAAATCAAAATAGCCTTGAGTTTCATAAATACTGTCTCAGTTTTTAGTAGGCTCAATGATCGCTGCTGTGTGTTCTTTAAGGGAAATAGGTATCAAATAGTTTCATATGAAAAAACTACCATTCATTTCATTTGTAATGAGTGAAGATATTGGTCGCGATAGGCGATCAATCAACCTAAAAATCTTGAAATTGAATTCCAAGACGACAAAAAGTCGCTACGAAGTTCGAAATCAACGACAATTTCACTCCCTTGACCTTACGGCAATCAATCCAGAAGGGTTACGAACCCTTTATAATTGTGCAGACAAAATTTTGGTTCGACCTTTCCAAAATTAGAGGTGCGGTGACTGCTGGCAGGACAGCTCTGTTTTGCACGTTACTTAATGGGCCATTTCACTAGTTTTGATCCTGAATCATTACTTGAGATTCAGTCACTATTACTCCCGATTACAATATACCCCGACAAGTTTACTACAAAATCACACAAAACCGAAACTTTTGCAGTTATACCTTCTTCATTACTCTACAATGTTTTTTTCGGGCTCAACTCTCCAATTTGCCAAACAAAACCTCACACGAAAAAACATCAACATCTCGGCAAAAAACACTTCCATCCATAGGACTGTAGCGGAAAAAATTGACCTTCAGTTTTTCCTGCATAGCTCCTGTGTGGTATAAGTTTAAGTATTCATCAGGTATGCAAAATCAGCTGTAAAATGTGACAAAAGAGAACGTCTAATACACTCGTATTCTAAGATCACTCTTGAAAAGCTGTCATCAAATCAAGAAAAAGTGCATAGTTTCATTGTGTGCAAATACCTGGAAAATCCGCTTCGTAGATATTCGGTACTAGCCAAGGAAACCAATTCGTCGATTGCAACAGTGAAACAAACGATTACAAAGTACAAAATGGGCGTACCTGTTGCTAGAAAGTCTGGATCAGGCAGAAAAAGGTCTATCCGATACAAATTTGAGCCGAAAGGTAAAGAGTCCTAACACATCCATTCGAGGTATGGCTCAAAAAGTGCAAACATCGAACGCAATGATTCAGAGGATTAGGAGGCATTATAATCTTAGATCATATAAAGTCCAAAAAGTACCCGATCGATCCGAGGAAAACGAGAAAAAAAGCGAAAAATCGGGATCGAAATCTACACAAGGATTACCTCACCAAATTCGTTTGCGTTGTGTTGGACGATGAAATATACGTGCAGGTCGATTTGGCACAGTTGCCTGGTCAGGACTTCTATACATCAGGATCAAAGGGTGGTGTTAGCCCAAAACACAAAATCAAAAAAGCAACAAAATTTCCCAAGCGATATATGATTTGGCAGGCAATATGTCGATGTGGTCTCAGATCAGAAGGAATTTGTAGCGAAGGGTACCATCAACTCAGCAGTATACATCGAAGAGTGTTTAGAAAAGCAACTAAAACCATTTATCGAGAAATCCGACAAAACACCACATCTCCGTGGTACCGAAGGCAGCTAACCCTCCAAACTGTCCAGAACTTCGACCAATCGAAAAATATTGGGCTAAAATGTAGAAAACATAAAAGAAAACAAACAAAATTGCTAACACCGAAAATGATTTTCAAAATAAGTGAAGAAACGCATATAAGGTGGTCACCGTTGATGACACTGTTGTACGGAATCTAATGCGTGGAGTTAACGGACAGGACCGAATTTTTTTCCCTGAAATGAAAATTTATTAAATTTTGATGTAAATGTTAGTTAATATAATATACAGGATGGCACAAAAATTTCTGACCTTCGACATGAAGAATCAATCTGAATAAATTTTTCGGCAAAAAACTACCTTCAAAAACTTTGACACCCACTTTAAGTTTTCTTATAGTTACATAGCTTTAATTAATTTCCATAAAGAGTGAGAACAGAGATTTTAACGATAATACGAAAATAATGACTTTTATTGAAGACTCAGCAAAAACAGGTACGAAAATTCGAAGAGGATTTCTAGGTAGGCCTAATTATAATTAAAATATGCAGATCCATAAATACTTGGGTATTTTTTTATTAGCCTTAGATGTTAACTCCTGTACAGTAAAAAGACTTTTGAAAATATAAATATATTCATTCAGATTTGGTTACTTGAAGTGGAAGTACCAAATTTATCGGAAGACCTTAATTTTACCGCTCTTTTGTACAAACCCTAAAAATCTCGTGAATCTTCAACGAATTGAATTCAAATTTTTTCGCAACGATAATGGTAAGTGGTCAAATTCAAAAACGTATTGCGATTCAACGCATGCATCGATTGAGGTACAGCTGCATAGTGACATATGCAGAATACTTAGGATCAGCACGAACACCGTGAAAAAATGGTGCAATGCCGAAGAAGGAAACGTGGAGAATATGCAAACTGGGCCGGTAAGCCTATAGACAACGCAAGAAACCTCTCCTTCCCAAGAAGAACATTCGAGACCGGCTGAATTTCTGCCAAAATCTCAAAAACCTGGGATTTGTAAATTTTTGAGGCGATTTATGAGTATATTCCTTTGGATTGATTGGCCTCCAGATTTAAATCTCATCGAAAATGTGTGGTCCAAATTAAAGGAGAGTGTCTTTAGAGATCCTAGACCAAAATATAGACAGCAGCTGATTAGTTCGATGAAGCAATTAATACCACTTTTAGAGACATAATTATAAAGGTAAATTTTTCGGATACACTCCTATATGCTGCTCTGCTCATACTGACATTTATAACTGATTTCCTTGACTTGGTTCAGTAAATTGACTTCATACAAGTGCAAAGAAGTTGGTTGCTTTTCATTCGAATTTATTTCATTCGAAACCAATCTGGTCCATCTTTTTCAAAATTGAGCGTCAATTAGGACGAGTAAAAGCATGTTACGCTACGAAATCCTTAAATTTTAAAATTAATTTAACAAATTGCTGCTTTTTTCATATTTTGGCATGTACTTGCTCCGCTTATCTTGTGTTTCAAAATTGTCTAGCATCAATAATAGAGAACATATTCCAATCATCAATTATACAAACCTCCAATCAAATCTGTTCTCTTCATTTGATTTACTTTGATTAAGCGACGTACGATTTGCAATTCAGTTTCGCAGCCAATTGTTAATCAACTCAAATGCACATCATAGAGCACGATGGATCCAATTGTTTATTAGTCAAACAATATCAAGTACTTACCATTAAATGCATCTGAAATGATACACAAACAAAAGGTTTCATTAGATGCTCTTGGATGTCTAACTGAAATTCAATTTGCAACAATGTACATGCAATAAACAAGAACATTTAGATGTTTTTGTTAAATTAGGAGGAAAACATTGAATGTTTTCAGACAATGAATTTTTCGAGTAGCTGTTACTTTTTTATCTTTTTGATAAAAATGAAATTTTGCAATCCGTTTCGCATTATTTATACTCTGACCCGTTGAATACGTTCGCCATTCCTTAGGTTTTTTGCATTTACTATTGCTTTCTTTATTTCCAAAACGAAATAGTCCTTACTTATAGAACCATCAAACTTCAAAACATGATGAACTTTCGCTGATATGGCTCTACTTTTACGATTGCCAGTATATCCATTTTTTGCTGAAATGCCACTCATGTCGAAATACTTTTACTGCTTGTTGACGTTTTTACACTTTATTGTCACATCCTTCCTACTACGTGCACATATTCTCACTCAAAAATGTTACTCAATAGAAGTCCCCGAACGATACTTAGGTGCATACTTCTATTTCATTCAGAGCGGAAGGTTTGCATCCTAAACAGCGTCTGCAATGCAAATTTCCAATCTTCGTTGATGCAGAATGCAAAACTGATTTTTTCTACATACATATACGTATGTATGCGTATATGTAGGTATACTTGCTGCAGCTTGTGGTAAAAAGGCACGACAAGCAGTACATCATGAAACATCTACCGAATTCGAATCTTGCACGGGACATAAGCATGAGTTTATTTGATATCAATATTTTCTGTGAATTCACTGCTTTCATAGAAACTTTAAGCTTAACTTAATAGGTAAAATTTAGATGAAAGCAAAATGGATAGGTCGCGGAAAATTTCATTTATATTTTCCACTATTTTAACAAATAAATGTCTCATTTATTTACTATTTACTTGCCCCGTGAACTGTTCAAGTGCCCTGAACTGTTTTCATCTCAAAAAAATAATATCAAAAGGACTTTTTGCGCTTCACAAGTTGTTCCAATTAATTTCCTCAAAAGGCTACAATTTCGGGAAGCTTTTACAATTCTGAAAACAAAAACATTCAATACAATCACACAGTCGTTCTCCCAACAGCATGTTGAGCCAGCAATCGTTTGTTGTTTTGTTTTTGGTGCAACTCTATTAATAAGTGCTCCAATTTACAAAATGTCAGCTTTTGATAGCATCGGTCCGCTGCCTTTCTTTCCCCCTTCTTTCTCGTTTGCACGATCGTTTTGCACAATAAGCGTCAAATTACACTTCAGGATTCGTATAAGAAACTCCCATCGCTATTTCGGTTGGTTCTTTTCATTTACAGAAGGACACATTGCCACATAAAGCAACACGCAGTGCTATTAAACTTTAAGTTACTATTTTAAAAACTCTCCTTGATTTGATTTGATGTCATCATTTGAAACATTTTGTACAATTTTTTGGAAAAACGAATTTTTTTTTCTTGAAATGAAATTGTAAAGCAAACAACAAACCGAAAACACAAAAACTTTTTCTGGAACTGCTCCAAAAACATTTTGGATAAAGTCGTTTAATTAATCGACATTCGAGATTCAGCGGTTGGTTTGCCACTGAAAGTCCATTGCATTCAGCAGGATAAAAGTCTGCCGAAAGAACTTTATTTTCAGTAAATGTACTGAAGTCAATGGGTGTTTCACCAATTTTATTATCATCAACTAACACAACTCAACTCAAGATGAAAAATACTCTGCTATCTACGTGAAATTGAGAGGACTTCTAGCTTGCGATTTGATGCATTCGTGAAAAACAGTGGAGCAATACATTGCCTTTTGTTTTTCAATCAAACTGCAGGTTTTCTCAAAAAAGCCACATAGTTTGGATTAAAAACAAGTTTGGATAGGGCCACAAATGATACTTTCGACTTCATATAAATAATAACATCCTTCCATAACAATCAAAAAAATCGTAATGCAACCTAAGCAAATCGAAATATAGGATACTTAAACCTGCCTCACACCATGCGCATAACTATCTGTACTGGTATCGTTATTGAGCGCTTGTGAACACAACGCTGCGCATATGAATCGCAGAATGCACTTCTCGTTGCATGCCGGAATGAAACCTACAAACCCATATTAGAAAAAAATTGAATAAAAATTTTGTGTTAAAATCGTAAACTCAAAACTAAAAATATGTCGCGAATGCGCCGGGGAATTCAGCTACCCAAATTCCATTTTTTTGCAATTTTTTCAATAAACTTTCAAGTGAAATTTCATCCTTCCGGTTTATTTCTTTAAATAACGGTTTGAGTTTGAGTTTGTCAGCCCAATTCTAATAAAATGAATTTTAAAGCTCGC